>JAQOTN010000016.1:0-322852 GCA_028554745.1 Blastocrithidia nonstop | reverse complement strand
TTCGTTTGTTAGACACAGATAACATGCCCATAATAAAAATAATATGGCAGAAATTACGTCAAGAAGCGCAACTTAAGTAGGCAAGTGTCAACAAATATAGATCCTTAATTTAATATGTTGAGTATTATGATGATGTATAACATGAAACGCAACAAGCGATGCACTCTCGTAAACCATTTGTGTTACATCGGCTTCACCTTCAAGTTTTCTGGTTACTACTGCTCGTTAATATCCACTATAGGCACGTTTGCATTCAATACATGGTGTTATCGCTATAACGATTTGATTCAAATGTAAGAAGCATTTAATAATAATATTCGTGACATTATATGACACACGCATACAAACTTATTTAACGAGGTAAATATAATCACAAATTAAAGACTAGACAAAGTGAAAAGACTAATAAGAACTTTTTCATAATTTGCATGATTACACAGAAACAAGAATCTCAATGACTTTATACATTAAAAGTGATTAACTAGCTACAGTATTCTTAATAACATCATTGCAACGTCAAGTAGATAATTGATTTTCGTGCTATGTATACTTTGCATATGAAACAACGTGTTGATATTACAGCATTAAAAAAAAATATAAGACGAGTGTCATTGTAAAGTTGAACTTAATAAAGTTAAATTATATAAAGACTGATAATAAAATATTAGACTTCTTTGTAATCGATCGCTAGTAAATAATTACAAAAAACATACAAAGCAATCAAAAAGACAACAGTGTGAATAGTATTTTATTACATTAACTTGCAAATTGCGCAAATATGATAGTTACCCGATGATATTTAAATATTTATTTATATCATATTACATTACACTCGATCAAGAAATCGATCAAGCCAGTACTGATTGAGTAATTTATATAAGTGATACTAACCTTTGACATTTTTGTTATAGATCTCTGTTTGTCATTGATTTAACCTGTCCATGTTAACCTACTGTTCAAAATTATTTACAATCATAACAGGCAAGTCATCATACAACTAAAGTGATGCATTTACGTTAATAGCAGCAACACCATTACGATGATGTCGATAAGTGAATGGTTATGGTAAATGTTGCCATAATTACTTTGATGTACTACAATGTGAATGCAACCCAATGTTAGTGCCTATCATGTACGATGACAATCATACCCGATGCCTGGTGGAGATGCAACAAATGCATATTTACGCATCATGGATCACATTTTGTTTCGCTTTACTCGTCCATCTACAACAAAATCATTCACGTGACTTTGAAGTTAAAAGTGATTTGCAAAAAAAGATAACAAGCGCTTTTGTTAATGATCACTTATTTAATAGCTATCAAATGTCGTACTCAAGTATTACACATACATAACTAATTTGAAGTAAGTTATTCACATAAGTACTAAACATTACAATCTTACTATTACTCGAATGTAATTTATAATTAACAGTAAATTATTAGCACTTTAACATTTATAAAAATTTTTATTTAAGGACAAATACTGCAGCCATCACATAATTCTTATTGTAATTACTTTCGATGCGATTACAGCAATCTTTCGAATATAATTTAATCTTACAAATTTTTGTAGCTTATAGGAGGCATAGTTAATCAACCTATCTAAATTTCAAATTAAAACTTGATTGTTTTATGTTGCCATGTATATTGTAAAGTAATTAATTTATACCTATTAGTAAATCTTTCAATGTATAATTATTAATTAAAATATATTTATATACTCAGTTCTCTATGCAGTAAAAAATATATATTAACAAATATAATCTTCATTAGTTTAAATAAACAACATAACATCAACATCACATATATATAACAGTACATTATAGAACATATTATTTTTTTTACATATTATACGTCTTTCAAATATGAAGAATTTGCCTATAAATAAATTACAAAAATTTGCTTCAAAGAAGATAATAAATTAACAACTTACAAAATGAACAACAAATTTATTGGAATTATTTACTATATTCAGAAAATGTCAAAATTTAATGCATTTTGCGCTCAAATAAAGTGCAATATGATGTATTATTTATTTAGTTTTGACCAAATTTGATTACAATGATAAGAGTGCAAAAATGAGCATAAAACAGTTTTCTTTTTACTAATAGTTATTTAACCACTGAATTCAGTGTGAAGAACACATATTTTTTTAATATGTTGATAAATTACTAGAAAAAAAAATTTTAAAAAATCACCACAATGTGATTTATGATCACAAGCGTTTTATAAGAAGTAAACATGTTTTTATACGGATAGGTCATATCATCATGTTGGTAATGAAATAATCAAATCACTATAATCAAAAGTAAAATTCTGAATTGTTTTATCACTAAAAACAAACAAACATCAAAACACTTACATTTGTGTGTTATAAAAAAATTTAAAATAAATGTGCAATAGCGAAAGTAAGATAACTATTTGCGTTAGATAATTATGTTATTGATGATGCAAATTTGAAAAAGAAATAAAAGAAGAACGATGAATGTAACTTTACTTGTTTGATTTTTTTTCTAAAAAAATTTATATAATGGCAAAATTGTAATAAAAAGTAATTAACAAAATGTGATTTTGTGTGATAACATAACATCTTTATTAATTACAGAAATCAAGAAGGCAGTATGCAATTGTTTCGTTTGTTGTAAAATCATTACATTGTGTCGCGTAAAAAGAATCGTGAGCGTTGAATAGTGAGTTTGGTGTCTGTTTAAGAGAATTGTATCTGTCAAAAACGGTAGTATTGATGTTGAGCAAATCAGCTAATGTCAGATACACATCAAGAGGACTATAGACGCGCTTTAGTCTGTTACGAAAATTAGTTTAGATCTTTGTCTAGATGCTACATGAACGCAACGAGATCATCGTCTACTTGCTTGATGATACTATTTGTGCTTTCATGAGCTTCCGGAAAGTATGTCAAATCAAAGAAGAATTACCCATTGCCTTGTGTGCTTTCGTTTACTACATGTGTTAGACTAGCATTGTGGACATTATTCAAATTAAATTTGTTTTGTTTTACACGATTACGATTTGACAATTGTCTACGAAGTAAATGTGCTGTATAATTGAACAAGTGCTGATGTACATTTTTGTTTTCAATACATCTGGTGCAGAGACTTGTTCGATCTCGATAAGCGCTTTCTTTTCAGCTATAGTCCCTATGGCATAGCGGCCATCAAAAGTGATAATCCACTCCGGTCGTTGGTATTCCTCTTCCACTAGCATTAGACATATCTCCCAACGTTAGTTAAAAGAAATTGTGACAACAGCCTTCGGTAAAAGCAGTATTGATAACATCACCATGAGTTTACTTTGCAATTGTGAACACACT
The DNA here is from genome assembly GCA_028554745.1 of Blastocrithidia nonstop. Lineage (NCBI taxonomy): Eukaryota > Euglenozoa > Kinetoplastea > Trypanosomatida > Trypanosomatidae > Blastocrithidia > Blastocrithidia nonstop. Next base: position 319,519 of record JAQOTN010000016.1, on the reverse strand, counting down.
ACGATTAATTGCATTTCATATAAAATCTTTTGGTTTACTTGCATTAGCATCCTTGATAGTAATACCTGCAAGATATGGAACAAAATTTACAACTGTGTTCAAGCCTGTAATTGTATGTGCCAAAGATTATAGTACAACATAACCTTCCTTCTTTGCACTTCCTTTACTATCATTCAATTTTTCTTGACGAGCACGAAACTTTTGCATTCATTCAGAAAAATGCGGTAACGAACGAGCTGCTTCTTGACGACTCAGTGCATCAAACAACAATATAAGTACATTTCCAGCAGGTTTTTGACTTGTACTAGTCTTCATTACACTATTTACACTGTGATCTGACGATGGTAAATGTAGATGAGATTACACTGATGGCTACATCGCCATGTGTAGTATAGGTGGGAACATAAACACTTATTCGTGTTGACCGTGAGAGCATGAAAGTGAATACGCAGCAGAATAACCTAATGGTATTTCATACACCTTTGATGTTGGTCAGTAACGTCGTATTTGCTCTTCTTCGACTGATATTGCTTTACGCTCATGTGTGTCGTACTGTGAAAGATCTACTTACACGTCTGTAATCAATTTAGACTTTTATGTGCGATGTACTATTAACTTCTTCGATTTAGCCTTTTATTACGAACCAAACAATGCCTCAAGTTATGCATAATACGTGTTAAAATTAAGAATCTCATCTTGAGACGATATATGAGTTAAGTTTCCAGCTGCTCGCGATGGTCGTTCAACATACACATGAGTACCAGAATGATCTGGACACATTGCAGGAATGATTAACAGTGGAGTGTCAATGTGCATCTCGCTATCGTCAATAAAACCTAATGTATGTCAGCTTACACCATGGCAGTGTGCATCTTGATGACGCACGGTAGCTAATCATTTGGGTAGTAATGCAGGTCATACTCACGATGAACGAAGAGAGTTGTTCATTACACGACCCTATGCTGCACATGGATTGATAGGTTCACCTAAAATACTTCGTTGCAACTCATACTCTGTCTGTAACGCCTGCAAATACGGAGTGGTAATATGTACAATGTATAAGATTATGGAAATGAAAATACATAATACGATACACATAAAACCTTGACGCCATATTTTGTGCTGTTGTGATTTTGACAGTGACTTTCAGATCTTGTTGGCATTAGTTACAACAATACATGCTAAGCTAGCTGTAAATACAAATACATCTGCTGAAATACGAGAAAAGTAAATAAACCTCTAATATACAATCTTCTCTCAGTCAAAGTCATAATGTGGTTTAGGCATACATGCCAAAGATAATATCGATATCACTATCAGCATGATAACAATATGTGTTCCTCAATATTTGAAGAATGCTGTGATATTATACTTTACAACGTTATAGACCCACTTGCATACCCGTATACATTTACTGATGTGTTTGTCGGCAGCAAGTTATGTATCCACGTTATAATGTCTTTTGCACGTCAAAATTCTGCAACACCTGTTAACAAGTTTGAAAAGTAATACAATAATTCAGGTGATCAATTTACTGATAGCACTCTTCTCCCTTTATGCGTGTTAATGTGTTCAGCTTACATCAAACGAAATACTCTTGTAACTTTACGTTTTTGAATCCGCGAAAGTAGTTATACTATCCTCAAACTATCATTTTTACTTAGAAATTGTACTGTACGTGTTTTATGGCAAATACGTTTTTGAAGAAGATAACACGCTTTTCACATCTGTCATATCAAACCCATTGAATGCTCAGGCAATGCTCTTCAGTAGCAATGAAACAAGCTTGTCAATTACAGCAAACGTTTTATTTTATCATGCAAGATAAATAATGATAAAGTAGGCTGTAGCAGCATACACTGCTGAAATAATTTGACCATAAATGAACTGATTTGCAAATTTATGTGGCGTTGTACAATGAGAAGAGATCGACGCTCTAAGACCATTTTCAGAATAACGCAAACACAAGATTGCAAATATTACTGTTACACAAATTCCAAACAAACGTGTTGTTACTGGTGATACAAGAAGTAATGTTATTTTTTACCTCAAACCTCGCAACAATATTTTACCTTTCCTTATTTGCTGCAGCATTTTTAGTGAAAATGTATATGTACCAACTTGCGTACTTCCTTCACGGTGCGACTTTGCACTATTTAATTTAGATTTTATTGTGATCAGCTTGACACACAACAAATAAATATAAAATATGACTTCTTTTATAAAATAATAACTATGAAAAAGTTATCCTATTAATTTCAATACTAAACACTTTAAAACTCAAAGTTTGAATGTGTAACAATTTTATTAAAATGATTATTTACTTTTATTATAATTATTGTATTATTATATCTTTAAAAAATATATAAATATTGTCTTTGTAAAAATTTAGAAAATGATGATAGTAAAAATGATACAAAATCGGAGGAAAAAATGTGATGTAAACTTTGAAGTAAAAAGTTAATTATTTAATCACAGTACATTTACAATAACTTTGATGTATTCACACACAAAGATATTTAACATTAAATAATTGTAAATTATTAATGAGTCAAGTAATATGGTTACAATATGAAAGTATAATAATATACAATTGACATATTGACATCTATAATAGTTCACTAAATGTAAATATAGAAATTTGAATTATTGCATCACTAAAAATTGCATATCAACAAAAGTTTTGATAGAGTTATCTGCACAGTACAATTTTGTATGTTGTTTAATCGCTATAATTAATAATAAGCATTAGATAATTTTTGTTATTACTGCAAACTATATGACATTGCTAGCATCAAGGAGCAGTCTCTACACGTCGATGATATAATAAAACCACCTATTTCGACGATAATAATGTAAACTGTGCAAATCTAACTTCCAGAGGATTGTGTTATAACGCACAGACACGAAATACTGTACCTCTACTGCAGAAACAAATTCAGTATTTCAGTATGTCAAATAAATCTGATTAACTATCTCGAACTAACTGAAGAGTGTGTTACATACACCTATGTCAACACAACAATACCCATTTACTTTACGATGTGCTAACACAATTGGAAAATGATCTGTAACTACTGCTATCTTCATTGGTTTTGATGCGTACTGTAAATACGTGCGGGTTAAATACTGTAGTAACATCATGATTGCTCGTGGTTATGCATGTGTGTAGAGTGTTGTGCTGTGAAGTAGTTTGTTGTACCTTCACCTTGTGGATTGCCTGTGCAATACAAGTCATGCACTCATCGTTGTTGATAAGTACGTGTTGCTCCATTACGCTACTTTGTAATCGCACCTCAGCCACTCTTTGATGCATCAGTGTATATGATGACATCATAGTCCTCGTCACTGTTTGTGTACATTACATGATCTGCTATGTGTCATCATTTATTCTCTATTAACTTTGCACCAATGTCATCAAGTGCATTACGCACTGAGGGCACAACTATAAACATCTCTGCATCTCAGTTTTGATGCGTTTCTACCAGTCTGTAGACAGCACGATATGCACGTAGCAATGTAAACAATTTTGCAGGGTAGAGTTGTGTGGTGTGTGCACTGCATAACATATTAATGACACCAAAGATGCAAATGTGCGACACACGTAAAACGTGCTGTGCACGTAGTGCTAAGATCAATTTGTTAACAGTCTTTGTACTGTTGCTCACTATTCTCTATCTACCATTTCATGCATACTCTTCACTCCAAAAACACAGTATTGTAACATGCCATTTACAATATTTCTTCATTATTCTTTGCCAATTCCTCTCTGTTAGGTATTGTGAGTAAATTGACACAACGTATGCGTTACAAAATGGTGCGCACAGCATAACAAAAATTGTGTTACTGTCCTTCCTCTGCAGCAATCATTATATTGTCTATCATTGTTGATATTACTACCGGTGTGTTAATGTCTATAATGACATTTGTGATTGCTTGTGCAACGGCTACACTTCATCGTGCTCCTGTAGGTAGTGTCTTCAACCGGTAATAGCCATCATTTGCACGGAATACAAAACAGTTGCGTGTCTCTTATGGCAACGGTATGCTATCATAATATGCCTAGAAATCTATTTGCAACATGTAGCGTGCATAGCGCAGCTGTTGTCGTCGTGCAAGGCGTGATGGTTAATATGAGGCGTGGCAGTCATTCTTTGTTAGATTACTTTATTGAGATGAGGCTAGGTAATCAACCTGCGTCGTCCTTTCATCTCGTTGACTGCAAAAACATTGACACCATGAACGCCTAGAGGAAAGGGCTGTGTGATGTGAGCGTCACAGCGCTCAAACTTGTGCATCTCCACCGCTTTGTGGACGTCATCAATAGACAACTGTGTCTTCTTGATGGTGCGGGAGGTATCAAGTGAGAAAAAATAGAAAGGCTGTAACCACAGCAAAGCAAAAAGTAGAAACTAATGTGTGAAGACAAATTATTTGTAGGCAAACTCTTTACTGCCTCTACGTTTAACAACGTGACCTCTTTTAGATGAAGGGGTCATATGGATGGGTGTGGCAGTGTGATGGGTGATTAGTTGTTCATTTGCCTTATTAGCTTGTAGAGTTCTACTTCATTGACGCCTAAACTGGTGGCGTCTGGTGCCTTGCGTCCTAATTCATGTGGTTGAGAAGGAGGACATGTCCTGCGTTGTCCTGCGCTGTGTTGCGCCCTCCGTTGTCAACTAGCGGCCATAACCCAGATATCTGTGTAATGTATCTAGGCGTGTATGACCCGTCATCAGCATAATTTGCGATTGAGGCATTTTTATAGTAACCATGTGTAATGCTGCTCCTTTACGCAGCTATGGCAGCGCTGATAGTGGGTTTTGTTGACGTAGTGCGTGTCGCACTGCATTCTTGACTGACGTGATGTAATTAAATAAGTATTGATGTGGTGTTTTACGGCACATGAGTGCGTGTAGTGTGGAGGCATCCTGTCGTGTCAGGAGCGACCCTCAGTTGATATAGGCAGCGAAATCGCGCTCCTTTGCCTCTTCGAATTGTCAGTGAGACAGGCATTGTTCTATCTTTGTTCGTGCTACCCAGTATTACATCTCTCATTGCCAGATTCATTAAATCCCCTGGACGCGCGGCAAACGCTCACATCATGATGAGGTACAAAGCATTCTGTGTGGTATCCCAGCTTCTTCTTTGCTGCTGTTACTTACTGCAGCGTTACGGGTGCAAATGTTGTTGCAGGTGTTTATCTGTTGTAACGCAATGCTGCTGCCATTCCTGCCCTTCATTCTGGGTGTTAGTCCAGCTTTATGGGCTGCAGTTGATTAGTGTACATTGGCAGGTTCAACAGTGATATCTTGATGTTAGCATATGTTTTGCTAATCGTTGACCACTTTCATTTGCGTGCAGCAGCCATCCTGCGTACTGGTTACAGCAATGCTGTTGGGAACGATACAAATTGAGTAGGTCGTCCGGCATTGCACGTATTTCATTGATCCATCGCAGATGTTGTTGACGTGTTTGTGGTGTTATAGCGTTTCACGCCATCTGTGTGACGTGTGGAGGCTTTCCGCTGTACACACATATCTTGATGGTCGCCATCAGTATTTAACTTGAATGGGCTTTTTAATATATATTGTGATGAAATTATGTTGCAAAGTAAGTAATATATCATTGATTATTATTACTTTAATTGCATTTAAATAAGTGTTCTCCGCATTTACAATTCATTCAGAACATTGTTGCAAAGAACGATTTCGATAAAGTTATCATATAAAAAGCCTACCAGGTCAAATTCAGTATTGACGATTTGCAGCACCTCAAGACCGGCAAGTACATCTGCCTTCTTTATATCTTAACGTCGGGCGTTATTGAAGTACGCAGGTATAGATATCACAGCTTTCTCTATATTCTCACTCAAATACTTTTATGCAGCTTCTTTCATGTTTTACAATATTATAACACTGATCTCTTCAGCTTTATGCGTGTTTGTCTATCCACCAACCGTTACCTGAACTACTGTTGTGTTGTCACCTCGGTCAATTACTTTGAATGGTCGATGCTTCATGTTATTCTGCACACACTCATCTGTAAATTTGCGTCCAATAAATCGTTTGACGTCATATATTGTGTTCTACGGATTTGCCGTTATTTTCTTCTTGGCAGCTTCACCCACAATACATCCACTCTTCGTAAACGCAACATACGATGGTGTACTGCGTGCACCTTCACCATTTACAATTATCGTGATTTTATCATTTTACCATACTGCGACACGCGAGTACATCGTACCTAGATTAATGTTAATTGCACCGCTGAACGTGGTCATTGTGCAACATCTTTATTTAACAATTTAATAATACTTAACATTTAGAAAATCTTGAAATGCAACAATGTTCAAAATATTATTGTAAATATCAATAAAAAGAGTTATTAAAATTTAACATCAAAAAGCTGTAAGCGTACAAATTGATTACATTGTTTTTATGAATTTATTAATCTTCATTGTTGAAATCAAGAATGATGTGATTAAGTATTCAGATGTCATTCATTTGTTATTTCTTGGTGATATTATAATAACAGAATCACCTTTGATTTTAAACAAATGTATTTTAAGGCGGGTTTTTTTTAATATAGAAATTATATTGCATCAAAAATATTTTGAAATCTATTTATATTAGTTGTATATATTCTGTCACATTTTGAAGATTGATTGTTGTATATAAACTTAACGAGTTAACGTTTTATTAATTCGTAAAATAATTGAAAATTTTATTTTTACTTATTATAGATATTATTTTTTAAAAAATTTACTTCTATCAATATACAAATGTATATGGTGTTATTATGAACTGTACATGAAAATAGCTGAAAAAACTAGTAAACTACCAATGATAAAGTATATATTAGGTAGTAAGTCAAACAAATACATTGAGGCTATGCCGACAATAATTATTGAAATAGCAGTACAGAACGATTTCAATATGTTGTCAGCATATTTCATTACCAGTGATACTATTATTCCACCTGCACTTTGTATAAAAACTAATCCTCAAACAAGTTGAGTGAAACCATCATAAAATGTACTGATGTAATTAGTAGTTTTCTCAGTAAACGTACCTGGCATATATCAAACTTATGGCATGCAGGTTAAAAATGTTATTATTATTATTGAAAAAAACGATAATTGCACATTGCGTGTTGCTAATGATAATTGTTTTGTTCGCCGTTTATAAATATACTCTATGAAGACACTTGAAGCACATGATATGATGCATGCACCTAAAGCAACAATTACACCTGACATTTCACGTTCCATTTACACTGTCTACTTTCCATACATTGCTATGCTACGACGATTATTCTACTAATCTACTTGTTCAACTCAATGCTATGTTTTATCGTTTTTGTCAAAGTCATGTTAACTTTAATCTCTTTTTTTTTATGTTAAGTGCATCATTGAAGTAATTGACTCTTCTTTTGTGCTGTTATTGTTGTTTATGGTATTTAAAAAAATTTTGTGGCCATACGTAGTTACTATTTCTTTATTTGCTATTTATCTACTAGTTTGTAAATTGTACTTTGTGATAATTACACCAAGACATAGAATGCTTATTGCAATTCACTGTCGTCGTGTTATTTTTTTGTGGAGTGTAACTTTCATAAGAAAGGCAGTGATAGGTATGCGTAGTTGATAAAGAAATTGAACCATTGTTGGGTCTAGTAGTGATAAAGCTAAGAGAAAAAGATAGTTTTGAATATAATATACAAGAGCTGGCACCGACATGATAATTGCGTCAAATATCCTTCCATCACAAATGAGCTTCTTCCACAATAAATGAATTAGAGTATACGTACGAAAAGTGAAACCTCTGAGATTAGTAGATAGTTATTCATTTTTGTATAAATTATTATAATGATAACTGTTATCAACGTCTATTGCATATGTAATACTATGTTTGGCGATTACTTGATTAATTGTTTCGCTTCTATTATTTGTAAAATCAAATGCACTTTGACCTCTGTGTTATGTTTTTTATTATCGTATTGGTTTTATTTGTCTTTGCAACTGTCAGAATGTCTATCAACTACTCCATATGAGTGAGATTAACAACTTTAACGTCTACACACTCAAGATAAGATGCGTCTTGTTAAATTTGTGTTGCGTTAAGTTTTCAGTTCTTTCGTTTACTGATGGCTTCCGCTGTTGTGCATAACTGCCAATCACTGATGATCCTGCACTTTTGATTGTAAAAATAACCAATATAATTGCCTTAAAATAATTTATTTTTAATCAGCCTAAACTTCTTCTTACTGCTGAACGTGAAAGTAAATAGTTTCTCATGTTTGAACTATCTCTATTAACTCTAAACTTTTACATACACACAAACTTTATAAAGGATAAATAAAATTTTTTGCCTGTATTCGTGCGTGTGTAATTTTCTACAAATAAATAAATTTTTCTAAATGTCTACAAATTTTTAGCATTCACGGTTAAAAGTACCAAATAGCGAAAGTAAAAAAAAAAAAAAAGAATAAAATCATTACTAAATAATAGTAAGTAAGTATTATTTTTGTTATATAGTACAGAGCTTTTTTAATCATTACACAATTTGCAATTGCTACATAATAACGTACAATGGTAATAATAAATGTTAACAAATTACTATTGTGTGATTTTATTTAATGCACTTTGCGTCTGCAGCATAATGATAGAAATATATAATTTTTCTAAAAATTATATATTGCGATACAGTCATAGTGTATGCTTATTCAAAATTGTATTTTTAATGTCAATATTTGTCATGTTTACAGTTTTGTGAGCATTGGTAAAACAAATAAACTATATCAAAAAGAACAAGATTAAATTATTTTTTTTTCATCTTCATTTGATCTTAATTAGTATATTCATGTTTGCAATGCTTATGTTTTGTTCGTCTTATCTTTGCTCTATTCTATTGCTTGCTGTAAAGCACGATGTGCATATCACCCAACAGATGATGCAATTTTTTTTTGTACTCATCGAGGTAGATAGTGTGGAATGTGGACATCATTAGCTGAAGTTATAACGAGAAAGGTGCCTGGAATTCGACTACTATTTACTTCTTCTAATTAACTATTCCGCTTTAAAATATCATATAATAGTTGCGTAGAAGATGAACTCGTAGCTCCTTGAGTTGTAGCAACTTCGTTAAGCAAAGTAGGTCGCTACGTTAGCTGTTTGCAAATGTCAGCAATGGGTATTAACAAAATGTGTTGGTAGTGCATCTATACCAACTACGAAGTCGTTTCTCTAAGTAGACCTGTTCATCATTGCTTAAAATAGTTGCAAGTAGACACACAATTGTTGATTGTTTCTTTAGTTCCATGAAATAAAACATCGTATGCTATATTATCATTTCTGTTGGCATTGGTGCTCAGTTAGTTTGTATGCTCTTCATCCTTATCATTCACATTGTCATTGTACATGTATTAATATTTGTACGATAAACGTTGATAGACAAACAAACGTGGATGAATGCCGAGACGTCTTAGCATACTGCTTCCTACACGATGAGCAAACCAGCCATAATCTTGTTTTGTCTCCATCACATCGGGTTGACGTTAACACACATTTCCATCACATACTACTCGCTTCTTAGTGAAGCGTTGCATCGGTCGAACTACATTCTGCAAGTGAAACATGTTTTATTTATAATTGATTGTTGGTTAAATGTTGCTATTATTGTTAATATCGCTGATACTGTTCAAATTACCTATCTTATTCCTGTTACAATTACTAGTAGCATTATCGCAATTGCAAATCTATTCGAATTTGACATATTTTTCGTAATTAGCATCTCACTGCGGTCGTCGTCGCAAGTCCAGGAGATGAGTGTAAACCTCACCGCTGGTGATATTTGGGTAAAAGCTAACAACTCGCATTACAGGAACACTTTGATGCATTTAATTGTCTGTAATATGTCTCTCACCACTACTGGCATCAATGTGAACACATTCATCAGCACGCATGAGTTGAAACAGTGCCTTATTAAAGGATCAAGGTTACTTAGTATTAAACTATGTAAAATTAGAGGACTAAACTAATCAATGACAACCTAGATTCAACAACTACAAGCACTTATCAAAAGTGCGAGGTATTTATTGATTACTTTATTATTCATGCTGTCTACTCAATACAGGCTAACATCATGCTAATTATTTTGACAATAAGTTATATGTAAGCACAGCAGCGCCTAAAGTTACAAATTTACTTACGACTGGCACCATAATCGAATATAATGGGTTTGCGGCAATACAAGTGTATAAATATATAATTAAGTAAAATAGTAATTAAGTGTATATTATCTTTGTATATAAAGTGTAATATATAAATAAGTTATTTATCTCTTGCTAAGACTTTTATTTTTTTGGTCTCTTCGATGCTACACGACAAAACAAATTATAACTAGCGTATTGTGCCCAAAAAAAAAAGGAATAAATGTTGCAATGTTGTTATTGTAGTAGTAGCATTTTTATATGCACATTTGTTTGTACAAATATTTTTAAGTAAATGTTGACAAAATCAAATTCACCACACATTCAGCTGCGCATGCAACTTGAAAGTTAATTAATTGTAAACTTACAAAATTACAGGAAGAAAAGAAAATGATTGTCAACAAAAATAATATAATTGAATTATACCTGTGCATTTGTTTTCGTGTCCTGCGACATCACTTTTGACAACTAGAGATACTGTTGAAATAGGTATATGCATATATGTCCTTTCGAGAAGGTTAATTTTTAAAAAAGATAACAAAATAAAGTTAATAGTGTTTACTGTCTTGCAGTGCGCTTTATTACTCTTTGCCACGGAATTTGCGAATCTGCACCTGGAATGCAAGCGAGTCTGCAAACTTGCGGCCTTTCTTCGTGATTCGCTGTCCTGACTTGATGCCACTCTCTACAAGGCCAAGTTTTGTGAGTGACTTACATGCCCAGTGTAGTAAACCTTTAGCGGCACGTACGGTGTGCTCAGGTCGGCTACCATTGTTCTTCTTGCTGGCAAATCGTTTGCTCAGCCCACCATAGCCAACACCAGGACGAAGATAAATGGCACGAAGCACAGCAGCGCAGCGGATGTAGTACCAATCTGGGTTTTGTGGAGCACGTTCACGACCATGGGCACTCTTGACAATTTCTGTGCAACTTGGCACAAAGAGTTTACCTTCTTGCTTGAAGTGGCGTGCAGCTACTTTGATCCATCGCCATGCATTGACATCCATCAAGGTGGCACCTTTCTTCTTGCCGATGCGGCGAATCTTACCTGACGAAGCTACTGCTACCATTTTTGTGTAAGCCTAGCAGAAAAGTCACTGTATCAACTTTTTGTAGTAAAAGAGCAATATAAAATAAACAATAATGAAAGTGAAAACGCGAAAAAATATTTATGTTATGTATTATTTTTAGAAAATATTCTATTACATATGTCAAGAATAGTTGCATAAGCGCACACTGTGTTGTGTGACAGCATTGTCAATAAAGCAAATATAATAATAATTATTATTACTATTATTGAGTATATACGTTACAACTTACCGCATCTTGTACACAAAATAAAAAAGTGCAAAATGCTAACAAAAATTTTAATAAAAAACCTAAGCGAAGAGTTTTATAAATTAATTTCCTAAAGATAAATATACAATCAGGAAGATATGAAGTAATTTAAGTATATTGTTAAAACGTATACTTTTTTATTATTGATCAAAAGGAAAAAGAATAGTGTATAATCAATCAATTATCGCAATAAACAAATAATAATGTATATGTTAACATGTTTACACGACACTACGTTTGATCTGGCCAAATCCCTTGTTAAACTATTGCGTAAAATCGTCATCAACGTTAAAGAACGCCTCAATAGCATCGCGATCACTCTGAGCCAACGTCTATGTTTGCTTATTTTCGTCTCAATCATGTATGCAATGATGTACCTCTGTCTAACAATAATCGAATTTGTCACTATGTATTGCAGGATTAATGCAATCATTGTCAATATTTATTTCACTTTCGTGTGGCATCTTATCAAGATAGTATTCTTAGTGTTACTATGTACTATTTTAATCTGCTTTGCGACATTGCACTTGACACCCATTTTAAGTTAAACGCACATAGTATTAACGGAGTGCTTATAACTACAGAACCAGTTGTGCTCGAATAGCTTGCTACCGTGCATCAAATGGTGCGTGTGTTGAATGCATGTTTAGTTAATTATTGAATTGTTTATTTATTTTTCAAGGAGTAACTTAGCTTTGAGAAGTAATAAGAAAATTGCAAATATTTAGTATTATTTGTTAACATGTTGATCTATTAACCTTAATCTTGATGGTTTAGTAAATTTCCATTTAGATTGGTATATTAGATACTTACAAAGATATTACACGCAAAGTACGTAAAATTTACACATTAAACTATTTGTCCTATTAATTGATTTATTGATTATTCACAAAATATGTTACAGCGTGTAACAGGATATATATATATATGTTTCATAAAAACACAGATATATGATACATTAGGTTAAAGCAATAAATGTATTATAATTGGTTGTACATCAATAAAATTATATTTTATAAAAAATATTGTTGAAGCAGAGGTAGCAGAAGTGATAAAAAGCAAGCTTTACTAAATGTTAAAGATTATAAGAACGATTATAATTTTACAATAAATAATACTGTTTATTTTCCTGTTGTCATTACGGTGTTAGTGTATTGTATTTAAATAAATCGTTGATGATGCGTCGAGTGCAACTTATACTACATATATAAAATAATAAGATTACAATAAATTTACTATCTCTTGTTTTATTATATAAAAGCATTGGAAATAATTTTTATCTTACATTGTAAAAAATGCTCTTATTAGGATATACTGTGCAGTATGCTTTGAAAGGATCTTTGGTACATATTGCATCAATCAGCTATATAGGGTTGCCAACTGAATCAACGGTGTGCACACTTAGAGCACCATCAAGCACATCAATATCACATTGTTTGTATTACTATGACGTACCTCATATTGAACATCAACGTCGACTAGACGCACTTTCAACTCTTAGTCGTTATGCAATATGTTAGCAAAATGGACGTTTTGTAAATACATCTACTGGTTTGAACTTCCTGAAAACGCTAAACATTACAGACAGTAAATATTTGCTAGGAGGTGTTTTATATAATGAACCCAAGTTTGCTACTTTACATGTCTAGTTTTTTTCATCAACGACTTACGCAGTCAACTCACTAGTTTCAAAATTTTCTTTTATTTTGCTTACTGATTACAAATGTGATTGACGCGTCTGTAAAAAGGAGTAATATTGTTGTATTTTACGAACATCTCTTTACGTCACATAAAATGGTATAATAAATGTGTTATTATCGTTTATGCGTTAGTTTTTCGTAGTATAACTATTGATGTCTGCAATATTCTTATTATTATTATCGTTGTTGTTGTTGATTTAAATAGAATTTTCAGCTGTAAGAAAAATGTTATATTTATTTTTATTATTTGCGTTGTTTTCAATGACGGCACTTTTCTACAAATTTAATATGGTGTGACAATCCAGGTCGTTTCTTTTATAAGTTTTTCTATTATTATCGATATAGATACGTTATTTTAATTACTATAATTGTTGTAACGAATGAGCATCAGATGTGAGTCGTTCGCCATGAATGTTTAGGAATGGACTACTGTAATCAACTTCTGAAATAACATCGCCATTTTCAGTGCTGATGCGACAAAACTCTCTGCCGTGAGTTAGACAATTATGAACAAGTTACAAATCTATGTCTTGTTAACGTGAAGAAATACGTTTACATTGTACATGTGCAAAATTGTTATGTTGAACACTAGACGGAATAGAGCAAAGAATGCGCTGTGATTTACTTATAAAATACTGTGCGACTTTCGATTTTTGTATAGTTTAGCTATTAACTAGGTATTGGGGCAATAAATGCAACACTCACTATGGAATGTTATTATCAAATAAATCAAATACCACAGTATCGATTATATTTTCTTTATTGCTTACTATATTGCAAGTAACACAATTAGTCATTCCTTTATACAGGTATAGTTTATGTTTGGCACTTATCATTATCTTCTTTAAATTTGTGTATATTCTAATAATTATTTTTTTTTAAAAACTAATTTTACTATATATCAGTAGTAATTAGCGCTAATAAATTATTGCTTTGATTTTTGTGGAAATAGCTTATACGTGGTTTTCTTTTATAGTTATGTAAATATCCTAAATATACAACCTAAACTGCTAGATAAAGGTAATAAAATTTTTTAACGAAAAATAAATGTAAATATGAAACTGATTTAGTTTTAAAAAAAATTGCACTTTGCTGAGTAACATTTATAATGCTTGTAGCCTTACATTGGTTAACAATAGACGAAAGCTTAATACCTTAAAAGGTTAATTTTTTTATTATTTTTTTGCTAATTTTTTAAGGATTTCAAAAATGGAGTATAACCTGAATATAGTGGTTGAGAAAAAAATTTGCTCTATTTGATTTGTAAAAAGAAGAAAAAGAAAAAGAAAAAGAAAACATTGAACCGCGAAGGTAAAAGATGTAGGATGAATGGATTGGTTTATAATATTTGTAATAATTGATCTTATCAACTTTCATATTAACAATATTTACAATTGTAACACATGAAAACTTTGTCGTACTTGATTTTTAAAAAACACTTTTCCCTTCAAAAAACGTGGGAAAATATTAAAAAATATATGCCTTGTCTCATCATAATTTATTTTTTTTCAATATGACAAATAAATTACAAAGATGAGAAGTATTAATTGAGAGATAGCACAAATTGATGTTAATTAATTTTGCTCACAATTTTCAACAGATAGGACGTGCTACTTGCTTTTAGCATATGATAAAAGTACTATCACACATTACCACTAACAAAATTAAAATTAATTTAAAAATTGAAAAGAAGAACAATAATAAATAATTTTAAGAAAGGACAAGAAATGTTTGGGAAAAAACAATCTCTTAAAGTTTTGCAACAGTTATCTTTTTTTTTTTGTATTGAAATAAATTCTCTGCATGTTTTATCGAACGTAATTAACGTATACCAAGTAGTATTGTGGGTTTTTTTCGTAAAGTTAATGAAAGTTTTAATATACAATAATAATTAAAATAGTGGTATACTCTGATCATATGATTAAATAGTTTTGCAATGTATTTGTATATTCTTAACTAATAAATTAAAAATTATAAATATAAATTATTTTACAGCATTCATTAATTTATAATTATAGTACATGTAATTATAAAAATTGTATAGAATTAAAATCAAATTATTGATGCTACATGACATGCACTATTTATTCATTATCAGATAATGGTAACGAATAATTAGTGCAAAGTGAAAAAGAAAGAATTTGCTACACTAGAAATTTTCTTATTTCAATATAGTTTTCTGATTTTGATAATCTAAAAAGTTTATAAAGAAATATATTGCATTTTATTCACTTCTTCTCTGTTGATTGCTAACATTTTATTGAGTTTATATTTTTTTAGAGTGATGGTGTTCGTCTTACATACACTTATAACAAGTCAGCAATTTTATGAAATGTAATTCTTCATTTTTTTTATATTAAATTTTTATATGTAGTCTATTTTATCTTTCTTGTCTGATTAACTGTAAATACGTATTCTATATTGACAGTGTATGAACAGTATATAAATTAATTTATATGTAAACATTGTGCTCAAATAATTGGATGACGTTAAGAATAGATTGATTAACTTTTGTATTAGTCAACGTTGAAAAGTAGAACAAGAAGAACAATAGCGCCATAAAAAAAAAAAACCATGAAGCAATTGCACATTCACTTGTATTCCGTGAAAATAAAAAATGTAAATAGCTATTACGAGGTATACCTGTACACATTGACTACACAAAAGTAATGCTAAAAGTTAAAAAGTAAAAGGTGAAATGAGATAAGAAAGACCGAAAGTTAGAATTTTTAATTATTTTTTTGGTGATGGACGTGTAGGTGTACAAGAAAAAGTTATTTAAATAATAAGAAAAGTATTAGCAAACATTTTTGACAAGTATTACAATATAATGTATTTGCTCTATAGTATAATAGAAATAAGTTTGATAGTTTATTCTGACTATTGTTATTGCAAATACAAACTAATATTGTTTGTATTGATGTGTTTGTGATGTTCGAGTACATATAATTTATAATCTAAAGCAACATATTTCTCTTATAGATAGTATTAAAAATCAAGCTACAAGAAAAAAGTAACATATTTTAGTTGTTGTATAGAAACAACTTATTGCTTTGGTCGGTAGATTACTAAAAATAGCAAGTTCAAATGAAAAGTGTACAAACATAGATATAACTTTTAGTATTATAAACCGATAGATTTTATTTAATTAAATTACAGTTTTGTTTGTGTATGTATGTCTACTCTTGTCTTTTCTTTAAATTAATGTTGATTGCATCAATTTGTCACAAATTACATTAACATTTTATTACTGTAATTTGAAAAATAAAGCATAAACTTTACAATGAACTAAGATAAATTTAGTTGAATAGGGTAAAATTTAGCAAACTATTGTGTGAGAAGATAAGTAGTAATATTACAAACTGTGCTCTTCGAGTTAACTTGTCTTTTTTTTTTAATTATTTTATCATACTGTAAGTCAACATTTAAAAAAAAAATAAGTCAATTTTACAACTATTTTTTTTACTTTGAAGTAACAAAAAATTAATAAAGCACCTTACCGTATATTTGTTATGTTGTAATTAACTTGCTGACTACTCGGAATGATGTTGAGTGGGTTGGTTGAGTAGCTAACCTTCAATTGTTTACCATGTCATTCATACCCGTTCATTGTCTTTATCGCGTTTGATGCACTCTATGGATAGTGAAAATAAACAAACCCATAACCTCTGGGTATGCATGTCTGACGATCGTAAATAACACGCGCACCATCTAACGGCCCAAACTGAGAAAACAAAGTCTGTAATTAGGAACTGGTAATTGTTGGAGCAAGATAGTTAACAATAAGCTGCTTTCGATACCGATCATCGTCTTGTTGTGGTGTTGAGGAAAGGGACATTGGTATTTGGCTAGGCAATCCGCTGCTAACTTGTGCTCAATTAGTGGATCGCTATTGCATTTGCTGTTCGTAGAGCTTCATCGTTTTCATTTGTTGCTGTTGTTGTTGCTGTTGTTGTTGTTGCTGTTGCTGTAACATCTATATCTGTCGTGGCTGCTGTTCGTAATGGTTTTGGTTTAAATGATCACGTGGTAAAAACTACGCTTGACCTTGTGAATTTATTAGCGACGGTTGAGACGAGAGTGAAATATTTGCAGGTAAAATTTGTTGTGCAGCTCGTCGTTATCGCCTCTCCAGTTCAAATAACTGTAATTGTCGTTACTGTTGTTGCTATTGTTGCTATTGTTTCGTTTGAGCATCATGTCGATACGAGTAGATTTGCTCAGGCGTATCACTAAAAGCTCGTGTATTGATGTTTACTCTATGATTAACGTTACTAACATTACTATCATTATTATTACCTTAATTAACATTAATAATACTGTTCATGTTTTGCGTTGCAGGCAAAACATTCGCACGTGTTATCTGTGAAGTGGAATATGTCACACTATTCTGCATCAGTGTCGGTTTAGTATTCATATTTATTGACGATGATGAAGTTGGCACCGATGAGAAGAGCGATGTTGAGGATGGTGGGTTAAAGGTGTTGAAATCGCTCTCTAACACATTTGTACGTGGTTGCACCACAAAGGATTGTGCCGAGTAACTCTTGTTTTGTACACTTGTTGGAGTGTTACCTTTGATTCGTATCTAATCTGACAGCTGCTGTGAAAAGAATTGTTGTTGTGGCTGTTGTTGAAATGGTGCAACTTTTTGTTGCTGAAACTGTGTCGATAAATGTTGTTGTTGTTGTTGCTGATAATGAGATGTCTACTGCTGTTGCTCATGCTGCTGCTGCCCAATTCAACTCATTGAGTGCGGTAATGGAGAAGACTGCTTCGATAATGAATAATTTAACATACTTACAAACCAATAATAATTTTCTGTTATATAAAATAAGACGTATCGGTAAATCTTCTTTTTTTGTGTTCGGTTTGATTATAGCACTGTGTAATATATAAAGAGGGAGAGAAAGAAAAAAAGGAAAGTATAGTTTGTTTGCTATGCTAAAGCAGAGAAAAAATAAAATCTACATTAATATAATAAATTTTGCAATAAAAAAGATTTTTGTGTGAGCATATGTGAGAAGGTATAATGTAGTTTTAAATTATTATAATTATATTTTTTTTAACACATGTCATTAGCGTTGAGTAGAGCGTATTTTTGTATAACACAGTTTATTTTTCGAGAAGAAAAATCATCTATTACAAAAAAAAAGGAAAAATGTAGCGGGATGTTTTATAGCAGGAAAGCAATACATAAAAAAAGCGTTTGAAATAAAAGTTTATGAGCAATTGTGTATACATCTCTACAAATTTACCTGTAAACATAATGTTATATATTAAATAAACGGAAGGATTAATGAGCCTGTTTACAATTTGTTATTTCTTTCCACACTATCATTCGCTCTTGTGGTTGCAAAAAATCGTACATTAACATTTTTATTTGATTTCAGTTGACAAAACAGTTATAGTCAAGAAGTGTCAATAACAGTATTTACATTTGCATCGTCACATGTAAGTAATCATCAACGTTACTTCACGCCTTGGGTAGCAAACGGATAATGTGTTTAACGCTTACCGCATAATCTATATGTCATTTACACGCTATGCAATACAACGTTAAAAGTAACTGTATGTGTTTCTGATAAGTTTGTGTGTCGTTGATATGATCATTTATGTTAAATAACATTAACATTATACTTTTATCACCACATGTGCTATTTTGCTGTTGTAAGCAGTTCTCATTACTATTATAATCACATACACACATCATACGAACATATTACATCATGCATAATTTATCTAATAGCGTTAATGCAACAAATCATGCAAATGTATCATGACGCTAATTACGTATGCATAAATGTGTAATAAGTTGTTTGACTGTGCTATCACAATTAAATCTTGTACACTTATTGAGAGAACAATCTTGCTACTTTTAGAACAGTGATTTCATTTTTCTAATGCAATATTATCGATCTGCGTTCTGAATTAACATTTTGCTGCATTAAAAGCAAGTTGACTGCGTTGATTTGAAAGTACAAAGCTGTCGTGACAGCACATTATAATTATATGCTATTTTACATCAAAGTGTGAATAGTACTTGTGGTATTGCCATGTTAGTGCCGTTTGAGAATGTAGGAGTAACAAATGTATTACATTTTATACTACGAATTTCATCATACTGTTCCTTTTATTTATTATACAAGATATTACGTATATCTTGTTATAATACTTGACAATTCATCATCGACAATTCGACACTAAGCTAATAATAAATTATAGTTCTTTTAAAGGAAATAAGTTGAGTATGCTGGAAAAAAAAAAAAAATTTAACACGTTTGTTTTGACCTTGATTTCATCAAGAAGTTAAAGAAGTAATAACAATTATTTACAATGTGACAATTTATTTATTTACCATTAAAAATAATATGTATATAAGAAGTAATTATGTATTATTTTTGCATACGTCATTACTATATTTGTCTGTAGTTTTACAAAGTAAAAGTCGACTTACATTGCTAAAACATTTTTTCTGAATTTGTTATTATGTTTTTGTGATTTGCTAATTGACATCGTTATGGTTTACATAAGAAAAAAAAAATAAGAGATAAAATACGGAACATACATTTATATACATTATGTACGAAGTAAAGCAAACAAAGTAATAAATAAGATAAGCAAATCAAATCAGTTTACTTGTTTGCTAGTGTGTGTGAAAGTATACATTTATGTAATTATGTGCATACAACCATTTCGTAAAAAAAAAAAAAAAAGCTTAAATTTATGAAAAGATAAACGTCTATAAGTATTATAAATACTTACGTTGAGATATAATTATTCAGCAGTAAAATTTGAATATTTCATTATTACTTACATTCAAGATAAAAGTATAACCCTACTAAAATACTTTCATTTTGTAAAAAACAAAATTTGTATATATATATATATATATATATAATTTTTTATACCATTTTTTTTTTGACTATAGTTGACTTAAATAGTTTTTTCTCATTTCTGATAAGTTTACTTACTGTTTGCCACCTTCTTCTTCTTCTTCTTTGCCGCTAATGTCGCGTTACGTCTAGTTTCAACCTAAACTATTCGCTTCTCCAGCTAAAGTGTTTTATTCATCTCAACCTCGCAGTCTTGTTGCGAGCGAGTCAGCTATTGATCTAACTACTACAACTCATTAATAATATTCATTTGAGTTTTATTCTCTGCCTATGTCAGTTGATGTATTTGTCGTCGCATACGATCAATATCACGTTGCATACGGGTAACTCGGTCTTTTTCCTGTTGTGTTCGTGCCTCAATACTCGTCTTCTTCATCTTCATCGCCGTAGTCTCATTGGTTGCCTTATCTTCACATTACCGATAATGTTAGTCTGCTTCTTCGGCATGGCTACGAATTTATTCTAAGCCCTTTTCCAGCTACAACACCTCACGACGCAATCGCTACGCTACTACACGTGCTTCCTCATTCCGACGCAGCAGCTGCTCACTGCGATCTTTAATCATTCGCTTCTCTGTTTCAATAAAGTCCTACACCTGACTCAGTTCTTTTTATTTAGGTAGCAGTCGCTCAATCTATGAATTGAGTTTTGGAATGAGAAGACGTTTACCTCGCGTCGTATTACGCTGCAGGTAGTGTTTAATATCCATAATACACTGAAAGGTAAAGTCGTTATAGGACACATCCAACTCCTACAGTGTGTTATTAACTCGTACCGACTCACTCAGCTACAGTCCCGTCTTGTTTGTCATGATATTACGTCGCAAATAGATTCGTTTCATCGTGGTGTTTGTTTCAATAAGTGAAGCCAACGCGTGCCCGCCATCGTCGCCTATTCGGTTATTCGACAAGTCAAGGAACGTTAACGTTTTGTTAAGTTTTAACCCTCGCACCAACTCCATCACCGCGGCATCTTTGATTGCATTCTACGCTAAACAAAGTGATTTGATAGTGTGATTGTTGCTGAGTGCATTCCCGCATGAAGTTCACACTGCCACATCACGAAGATGACACTTATTTAGTCATAACTATTTACATGACTTATTATTAGCAAGGCCATCAAAGATAACTGAACCGGCAGAGTCGAATGAATTATTTGACAACCGAATTGACTGCAAGGTGTGAGAAGAGAGTAGCAAATTATGTAGTGCGTGTGCACTTAACTCACCAAGGTGATTATGTTATAAATTAATGTACGTTAACGTTTCATTGTTACTACTACTACTAGTAGTAGTATTGTTATCTGATCTACTTTGAAGGGCATTAAACAAAACTTTCCCACCATTATCATCAATGTTGTTACGCTGTAATGATAGGTGCGTAAGTGCACATTGAGATTACTCTGACTATTACTATTACTACTACTAATTATTATTCTTTTATTGTTTAATTTGTTTCGTCTATTTCGCATTGTCGTTATTTTTCGTCTTTACAGGTGCTACTGCATCTTTTTACGTTTATGGTTGCTAAGTTTATTGTAGTAGTGTTGCAAGACAAACAGCCCCTTCATTGCCAAGACTATTACTGGATAAATCAAGATGTGTGAGGGTGTTATTGTGTCGTAGACCATGAACTAGGTGTGAAATGCCCGTCACACCCAATCCATTCCCACCAAGGTATAGTGAAGATAACACTTTATTGTGTTTTAGCATATGGCCCAGTGCCTAAGCACCACGTACGGTGATATGATTTCCATTAATCCCAGTCTTTACCCCCAAGTCCAGAGAGACAATGGTGTGATTGAACTACAATGCATGGGCAATTGCCTCCCCACCACGTCCACCAATGTCATTAGAGCTTAACCCAAGGTGTACAATGGTGTCATTCACACATAACATATGCGCCAGTGCCTCTGCCCCGTTATCACGAATTCGATTTCCATTCAAGTTGACCACACTGTAAACGGAGTTGGTAGATAAAATGTGTGCGAGCGCAGCGGCAGCCTGTTCACCAAAACCGCTCTATGGCATGAGTAAATAGTTTCCCTGACAATTTTAGCTAATCAATTACATAAAGTGTACCTATCGCTATCAACTTGGCACAAGGTGCTGATCAATGCACTTGGCCTCGTACAACAAGTGAACATCACCACTAGTTAAACTGACCACCTCATCGTAGTTGTCCCTTTATGGCACTGCTAGTGCGTATAGTTATGACAAGGGTAAATAATTTGCAAAATAGGCGGTACCCTTAGGCAGTAATACAGGCAACGTGTGTGCATTGGACGAATTATGGTTTGACATGAACACACGTCCCTTTGTGGATTTGTACTTGTACAACAATTTAACTCCATCGTTATCGTACTCTTACAAGGGCAACAGTTGACGTTTATTTTCATTCTTGCTTACACTGTAATTCTTTGTACTCGTGTTGTTGTTTTATTTGTCACTAAACTCATTGCAAGTGTTATTAACACACTAATTATTGTTACTTTTTTTATCACAGCTAGTGCTACTTTTATTAAAGTTGCTATTATTGTTATCTGTAATTTTCTTGCTGGTAGAAGGTAAACTTGATCTTGAGTTTGTCTGTGAGGCAGACTTTACACACATATTATTTGCAGCCTTTGTACTTGATGACATTCTTAACCAGAGACAACCAATTACACAAACAAAAAAAAAATTAATAATGTATTCACAAACCTTTGAACTTGACTATTATACAATCTATGCAAGTGTTTACATCGGTGAGACAAAGGAGATAGGCAAAAGCAAAAAAAAAAAAAAAAAAAAAAAAAAAAAAAATTTACTTCAGATTACATAGTACTCCTAACAAATAATGTGAACACTGCTATTCACCCATGCAAATAAATTATTACAAATTACTTTTTCGTAAAACCTAAAGAAAAAAATTTTATCACACATTACATATGTATATCTCCTCCATAGCAAAAATATTTTAGAAAAAAGTAAAGTATTAAAATTATGTAAATTATACTATCATTAATATGACGGTCAACTTAGTTATAAAAGATAAGATGATTGTCAACTTTTTATTTTGCATATCAAGAAATTTAAAATGGTTGCATGGTGTAGCGCTTTACGAATACTTTCACAAATTGTTGATGAAGAAAAAGTAAATAACATTTGAAATTGTAATGAAAAAAAAATGTGCTATTGATTCACCAATATCAAAAGCAAAATATACTCAACGAATCGTTTACTAGACTAGTTATTATTAGTGTTATTTTCAACGTATATTATTTTTATTTATTGCTACACTCACACTTTACTTGAGCACGTCGCATGCTGGTCAACACCATATCATAGAAAAAATCAGCACGAGTATTCTTAGCCAGGCATACATTACATTTAGTAGTGTCAGTATGCTTATCATCATCATCATTGTTATGGTGAGTGCAAATAGTACGACCTTCACTGCAGTGATTGGGTTCAGTAATCACATCCAGAGCCACCTTATCAACCTACGCCAAGGAGGAATTAATCGCAAAGGCGGCAGTGAGTACATCTCAGGCATAATACCCATCATTGGGTCGCATCAGTGCATAATGGGTACAACTTGCCCAGGCAGCACCGACAAATTGGGAAAGTAAGTAATCATTCTGTGCACCAAACCTCTGCACCACAGAGGAAATGACAGGTACGTGGTTGGTGGAGTCTAATGAGAAGAGTACCACTTTCAGTGAGGTACATGTCAACACTTTCTGTGCCGCGGGTGGGTCTCAGAATATATTCCACTCCGCCGTGCCATCGGTACGATCGCCCAGAAACACATTACCATGAACGTTGACTGCACCTCCCATGATAATGCACTACTCGACCTTTGAGCAAAAGGCCTCACCATAGTGATCAATACACCACGCCACACTTGATAACGGGCCAGTGACACAGATTGTTACTTTCTGTTGCGAGTTGAGCACAAGATCAGCCAGGAGTTGTTCTCCTGTTATAGCGTGTATTTCTTGTTGTTATTGTTATTTCAGTTTCTACCACACCTGTACATGCTCAGGGATGTTCAAGCATGGCAAGTCATCCATGTTTTTGGCATGCCAACGCCACTCCGATGGAAACGGATTCACACCATGAAAGGATGAACAGGCTATTGGGAAAATGTTTGTCTGCTCACAGCAGTGCATCAGTGTCATGAGTTTGCCAGTAACGCTGTAGGCGTGTTAGGCGATGCAATCGGCATCTGTGACAATACAACCAATAACTTTTACCTTATCCGGGTTGGCTAATAGTAAGGCTAAGGCAACCAAGTCATCATGACCACCATCGTGGTCTAGAATTACCGGCTTGACAACTGACATTATAAAATGATATAAATAAATATTTTTTTATATTATACACTCACCTCAACTATATACCATAAAAGCGACAAAAATAAAAATGAATAAGGTTGACAAAAAAAATTAAACAAAGTGTAAATCAGAATTATTGAGTAAAAAGATAGACAAACAAAAAAACTAAACATACATAAGTATAAAAATATCAAAGCAATCTAATTCTATTTTGCATAAGTCCAAAACAGACTTCAGTATTGGTAATAATAAATATAATGTATTCAGTAGATACACACACACATACTCCCTTTTTTTTAACTTTACTAATCAATGTTGTCTCAGGTTTGCAATGGTTGATAACTTGTTATTCCAACCTACATGGATGGTGATATAAAATCTGCCAGCTAGTCTACACAGATATTCTTCTAGGACTCGGAAGTTAGTTGACATACGTGTTATTTTCACAGTAAATAACGACCATAATCATATCATGCCAACAACAAGAAACCGCACAAAAATCTTTTACAAGTGGTTGTCGGCGCAAACTTAAATATTCATCCTAATGACATTAACACTGCTCCCGATAACGACGTATGCATACCTATTTTATGTGCAGAAAATGCATTTCTTTTTGACTATGCTTTATTCGCAAAAATGTAGAGTGATGACACTGCTAAAGACATTAACATACATTTGAAACTTCTGTATTTGTTAAATTGTTGTAACATAATAATGGAGCCGAATACACAAAACTTTCGTAGTAGTGTATTACGATCAGGCTCAATTTATGCTGGCTTGACCACACAAACAGAATTCATCAGTCAATCGTGCGTGCATGCTGAGGAATATGTCCTGTGTTATTCGATATGGCTTTGTGGTCTATTGAATAATAATCTACTCAAAACGTACGAGCCGTTCATTTTATTTATTATTATTATTATTACTTATACGATAACAATATTTGAACGATAACTAAAATTAGAAAATATTATAATTATTAATATACAAATTTTTATAAAGATGCTATGACGAGTTAGGGAAAAAATATATATTGTTAGTACAGTAAATAAGATCATAGGTGTTACAAAAAATTTGTTCCTACAAAAAACTATAATTTTATATGTGTTTGATATAATAAAATGTACACATGGAGTTTATGTAAATATCATACAATAAGAATGACAAAGTTGTACTTGTACAAAGTATATTATTATGTATATGTGATGTGTATAAATGTGTAAATTAATACAGTTTCGAATTTTTGTGAATATGTGTATTATTATAACGAAGTGTAACGTAAAAGCTATAAATATTACTTATGTTACACTGTTTACTAACTAATATATTGTAAATGAGTTTCGTATTATGCACTTCAATAATTGATAGCATAATTCGTTGAGTACTCATAAATAACACATTGTATGTGTGTAGATCAGTGTGATATTTATTTAGTTTGAATAATTAAGTAAATAATTGTTATCGTATAAGTAAAATAAAAAATAAAGATTCTAACACACATATGCAAACATATAATAATATGTTGTTGATGTTGTTGTCATTTTGTGTTAGTCAATAATAATTATATAGTTTTATATTCTTTTAATATAGCATCTAAGTAATATATATTAATATATATATTTGTAAAATTATTTCTTTTAAACGTTTGAAGTTTATTTAGATTACATAACATGCGATAAAAAGCGTTTCATCGATTCGTAAGTGACAATCATGATGGCACCAGACGGGGCAGTGTATAGCATACGTGCGACAACACCGCGAAACACACCACCGACACCTCGTTCACGCAATAGGTATGCTAACGCAGAGCCAAAGCTGTTGCCTTTACCTAATTGCAACTGTGTTTTCACCGTGTCAAATGGGAACGACACTACAGAAGCCGCCGCACCAGCCAAAAAGCCTCCAGCCATGTGATCTATAGTCATCTATTCCTATTATACACGTATGCGTTTGGGGTTACGAAATTTCATGTAGGACTCGTAAACTAACCAATAGGCAGCAAAATGCGGTAGGTTCATTACAATAGTGGTGGGTAATGACACAAAGAGAGATTGCACTCCGCCTGTTCGTCAAACATATTTGGCACACTAGATTGAATTAGCAAAACGTCGTTTGCCATCCATTTGCATTCGTTGCTTTACCACATCAAAGGGCACGGAAACGGCATCATGAGCGATGGTGGCAAAGGATGCACAAATTATAATACCGATATTACCATAATGTCCAAATAGGCGTTTGGTGGCTTCATAAATACCAAAATACACCGCATGGGCTGGAATTGCAGAGACTAACACCGGCACACACCCACGGTACAGATGAGCAAACCGCTCGTGACGGAAAATCTTTGTAAATGCCGTGGTCAGCTTCTTGTCTTTACCACTCTGCATACGCGTCTTGATTGTGTCAAATGGGAACATGACAAAGTGTTATGCAAAACCGGCTACCGCACCTGCGATCAACTAAGATGGTTCAAGACGCACTCGATTAGCATGATCCTAATGGGGCTTGCTAACATTTTAATTTTTGTGTGCTTCTTTGAACATCTCGACGAAGCTAAAAGTAATTATTTATGTAAATGTAAATGTTTATATTTATGTACTAACTAATTCTACACTATACAAAAAAGAGAAAAGTATAATTAAAAAAAAAAAAAAAAACTACGACAAAATGTTGCAGCAAAAGTTATATATTTTCATTATTTGAACATCGAGTAAGTAACATTTACAGATATCAATAGTACAATAAGATGAATAAAATTAAAAAGTAGTTTATTTGAAGTAAACATATATGGTAATACTGTTTTTTGTTACTATTTTTTTTTATTTAAATGACATCGGTTCGACAACTAATAGACATATCCGATAGTATTGAAACTAACTTGCGTGAAGTAATAAACCCAGACACGCGTGAGCCATTTTTTGTGTTAGAGGTTAAGTGAAGCCCGACAACGTACTCGCCAAAGCCGTCTACCACGGGTGCTCCACTAGAGCCAGTCGTACTCACCGTCCCACGTACCGTACACAGCTCTGTCTCGGACTACACTACCTCACCAGGAGAGATAATAATCTCATGTGGTGGACGTGGAGAGCGTCAGACCGTCATGACACGAGCTCCTACAGGCGGTAAAAATCCACGCAGTGGTGTAAAGCTTTTTACACTGCTTGACGTTCACATTATTAACACATCATGGGCAGAGTTTTTGGAGACATACTACACCGTTATTCACTTGCCTGGTCCGACTAAGATGGTGAAATCAGCCACGTCATCACTGCGTAAGTTGAAATGATGACCTGCTGAGACAAACAGCTTGGGACTAATGGCTATGCAGCTACCGAGAAATGCATCATGTCAGTACAGGGCATAGGTAGATTATCGCACGCTATTTGACAACTATGATGTTTGCATGTGATCAAAGCAGGCGTGTGGCTTCATCATAACAACAAACAAAAAGTAGGTAATAATATATAAATATATATGTATATATATGTGTAGAAACTCTAACTACTGCTTTCAATCAAAAAAAATTTATTAATGTACAATTTTTTGCTACTCAGTGTACTGAGAATCAAAAACATTAAAACCGAAAAATAACACTATAACAAAAACAGTTTACTCCTTTCTTCTTGATTGCACATTATCTTGTCATTATCACTATAAAGTTTCTTATGTTAAGATGTCCAATTACATCTACACGAACACTTGAATTCTACGAAGATAAACTTATAAAACTTTATAGTATAAATTTATAAATAAGTACATGATCGCATAAAATAATATAAAAAATAAACACAATTTGTTTTTTTTCTTAAAAAATTTAATAAACAAATTGGTTTTTTTATAGCTTTATGAAAAGAAGAAACAAATACTCTACATATATTGTATATTAAGTTTAATCAAAAAATAATAATGATAAAAATAATAATTTAAATAAATTTTAGATAAATAAATAAACGACTTTTTCAAAAAAAAATTACAATTTTTTCCTCCTCATTATTTTAATCACTTCCAAATAAAACGTACAATGATCTAGAAAAACATATAATATTTTACTTTAATTTTTTTCTTTGCAATGCTTTATTATCTTAACTTTTACTGCATTAATATCATTCTAGTTAAGCAAATTAATGCAGAATTTTTTGGGGTGCACATATAAATCTGCTAATTGCAATGCTCTTGCAGGAAGAAAAAAAAAGAGTTTCTGTTTGCAGCATAAAAAAATTTTTATAAATTATACATTTGTTACAAATATATGCAATGTAAATTACTGTTCGGAAATTTAAAACGAAAAGAAGAAATTCAATATATTATTTATTATACATAAAATATATTTAATTTATTTCCCGTATATTGCAAGATTTATTTTAATGTAAACTACTTTCCTTATTTTTTACTTACAAAAAGCTATTTTCTTATCGTCGTCGTAGTTTGGCTGACTTGGCCCAGTTTTCGATCGTTTTTGCAATTTGCGCCAACTCCTCTGCGGCCTATGCGTCTGGTAATTGCTTCTACGTGCTTGGCTTTAGCATGTCAACAATATCAGAAAGCAAATCAGGTGACTTCTCACCTGCAATGACTTGCTGAAAGACGCCAATACACGCACCTCGTTTACCTTTTACATTTTTCTCATCATAGTTAAGCTGCAATAGAACGTCAAACGCCTTTGCGGCATAATAAAACTCACTTGTCCTGTAACAGTCATCGGCGATAAGCTGCAAAATCATCAATGACTCATTCGTGCCCATCTTGAGATAAATGTCCCATGCCTTCTTGGCGTGTTTGTTCATGATGTGTGATCGTACTAGTCAGCTAATGTAACTAAACTCATTACGAATCTTTTCCGATCGCACAGCTGTTAAGTTTTCTTCAGCTTCTTCGTAGGTGCCCGCACCGGCGCAGGCAATACCGTACAAGTACAAAAAGATATCATCTTTAGGGAAAAAAGGTTTAATTGAGCGAAGGTAAATGAGTACATTGGCAAAATCACGCATGAGGAAGAAGTACTAGGCCATACACTGTCGACCTGGAATGGTGTCACATTCACTCTGTGCATTACCGACAAACTGGAAGTATTCTTTACAAATCCGAAGATGATCCTGGGACGAGAGTTGCTGACCAACCACCGCATTAATTACCGCTTTAAGTATGTACTCTTGTGATGACAAGGGCTACACATCTTTAATGAGTTCATACGCCGCACTGATCTGATCATGTCGCAAATAATAAATCACAAGATTTAATCGTGCTTATGGCAAGCCAACATCTAACAAGGCCGGTAGAACCTGAAGTGCATCTTCGCCATTACGAAAGACGACGAGGTTGTGGCGGACAATATCAGTCTACACATTATACGTCGTTCGGTGCAAGTCAATTAACACTTTTAACTACGTCTACGCGGCTTGACCGTTAAACAAACGATAGTGATTACACGCCTTGAGGTTGATAGCGATGGCACTATTACTGTAGCTTTGTAGATAACTGTTTAGTATTTACAGACTAATCTCGTAATATTACATCTTGTAGTAACACATGGCCACATACACGTTTAGCGCAAGATACTCTCGAGTTTGCATTAGTATTCGTTTGTAAATGTCAATGGCTTACTGAAATTGATTTCGACTGTACTGAGCCGCAGCGAGTGACAACTTATCCTACACCGTGTCTTGTAATTTTTTGTGATAAATGAGTAACTTTTCCTCATCATGGGTTCGTTGTGCAATGTGGAAAAGGAGTCGAGTCTGCAATGAACAGACAGGCCCAAGTAGAGCACACTTTTCGGCTTCAGCGTAATCGCCTTGAACAAAGTAGCAACAGCCGAGGTTGATGTAGAGCATCGAATCACTGTTGCTCTGAGCCAACATTTACTTGTAGACCTCAATTGCTTTCCCAACATCGTTCATGTGAAACGCACTGTAGGCTAGCCACGGGTTAAGCGGTAAGATATCCAGCGACATACCACTGCTCTTGTAAAACTACAACATGGTAGTTGCCTTGGCAAAGTCACGTAACTGAAGTGCTTACTCAAATTGTTCTATTGGTGTTTGACGTACTGGTGCGATTTTAGCCCAGCCAGTTGCCGATTTACGCACCACCCGACCGCTAGTAGTGATCATCTTGTGTAAATATAATAAAATACAGTCAAATAACAGAAAGACTATTATTATTTGTTGTTGTTCTTGTTTATATATGTTTGCAACAATGTGTAAAAGAGGTTATTTTTAATGTTATTTATA
The DNA here is from genome assembly GCA_028554745.1 of Blastocrithidia nonstop. NCBI lineage: Eukaryota > Euglenozoa > Kinetoplastea > Trypanosomatida > Trypanosomatidae > Blastocrithidia > Blastocrithidia nonstop. Next base: position 288,823 of record JAQOTN010000016.1, on the reverse strand, counting down.
CTATACAAATGTAAATGACTATTTTTTCTCTGTGTGTGTCTGTGTGTGTTTTTGCGTACCTAATATATTCGAAATAGCAAAATCAATCAACTTTTTAAAAACTTCCGAAATACTTTTTTTAAAAAAATGGTTCGGGAAGGAAAAAGAAAAATTTTAATAAAATGTTTCAAGTCATATATTTAGTAATTTTTTAATCGAAAATATGCACTAACAAAAAAAAAATCATAATAATAGGAAATTATTAAAAAATACTTGTCTGCTATTGCGATTTTTGCTGCCTTCGATAATTTACAATGTAAAGATGATAAAATATGTTTATTGTGAAATATACTTTGAGCGGTTACGTTATACATTTGCTTTGATGCTGCGTTCTGCCAGTGCAGCTTCTACTCGCCTTTTGGTGTAATAGCTCATTTCGCCGTACTGTACGTATCAAACAAAAGGAATAGTTAGGAAGCCTAATATGGTTGAAATAGTTGCAAAGTCATTACGCTCACGAAACTGCGACCGTACATAACGCAACTCTAATCAAACACGAATTCTGCTTTTAATATGTTTAGCTAATTGATGCATTGTTTTGTTGGCAAAACGACTTTTGAGTTAAAGTTAACGATACTTTTTTTAACTCTTTCGCTAATGTAAATTACAATATTATAAAGTTATGAACGAATAGCGTCTTAGTAAAAATAAAAAGAAAAAATATGTGTATGTCAGAGGAAATAAATTGCGTGTCTTCTAGACTTAAAACACATATTATATACACAATAAGAAAATATGGTGTAATTAATTCAAATCAGAAAATAAGTAGTAAGAAAAAAAATAAAATATAATTGTTATGTTAAAATTTTACAGAAAAGCATTGGCCTCATTGTTCATCAGACACAAAAAAAAAGTTTTTTCACGTTGATTTTGATGTAAATGTACATTAGAAGCGGTAAATTACTGTAGTTGCCTAATAACATTACATGAAAAGCTTTGTAGAGTGATTTGACACACAGTAGTGTGGTCCGTCTTCATCATAATCACTAGCGTCATGTGTAATTGTTTTGAACGAGGCAAGACGAGATGCGATAACGCCTCCGTCAATGGCAGCGTATCGTGGACGGGCAAGTTATTTGCGTTTTATCCGCACATGATGATGATAGTGATTTTACTAAGAGTGATGTTCAGGTATTAATGATGATAATGATTGAGGTAATGGTGTGTGAACTGTCATGGCATGTTGCTATAGTGTACTTTGAATGACAGATATTAACCCGCCCACAAGTGCCCCACCTCCTGAACAGATCCATTGTAAGTTTCTTGTTGAAGATTAGTGCGATAATTCTAATCACAATTAGTATGATGATGATAATGTTGTTGTTGTTGTTTGCTTGGTATTCATATTAACTTTACTTGTATTTACACTTTTGTTCAAATTATAATATGTCATTGATGCTTTCTAATACAAGTATTTTAATGTCTCTGGTACACTGATCACAGGCATTCCATGTTAAGTTTGTAACGAAGGTATGTAATGAGGACTGAAGAGTGCACGAGATGATGCAGCAGTAATGGACTAGTGCGAAATAGGCACGCTAATCTTTTTGCCATCAGGAAGTGTAACTTACGTTGTTTACTTTTGATTTGTGTTATCATCATCAATATCATAGTTATTTGTAATAACAGTACAATGACCAGTATTATCCTGATACTACGAAACGTTATTGAAAAATGGAAAGGCGTTTGCATTGATAGGTAACGAACTGTGTTGTACTTTCAGTAAGTGCAACATTTTGTGACTTGGTTCAAATAATGGTGATAGTGACGATGAAAGAGCCTCATCGACGCAGCGCATTCCAACTTTTTACAGACATGCGGACAAGGATAACGCTAATCGGTTATGAAGTACGGATGATACTTGTACGTTGTGGTAGCCAACATCTACTACTAATCCGGAGGTTAGTCCAGCAGAGTACAGCGAGGTATGCGCGGTGGAATGTAACGCCACTTGACGACAACCAAGCTACTCAAAGCAGCATGTCAGTAAAATTTATTTTTACTTTCGTGTAGTAAAACTATCGAGTAGTCACATTAGTGTTAAATTATTGAAATCAATTGCTTCTCTCTTTTCTGTAATGTTGGCTAGTACGTTTAAGCAACGTTACGGAGTACATGACGTGTGTCTTCGGCTTTGCTCTTATAAATTTGTAAACTACGTAACATAAGGTGTATCGTCATTGACGTGAAGAGATTTGTTGACATAAGTATATTTCACACTCTCTGTTCCAGGATCGATAATTAGCACTTAACTCATCTTATTGTTTCTAAATCTTATTAATTTTTTTTTATATATTTCTAATTTACAAGATTATACACTATATTTTCTTTATTAAACAAATATTTATAAATAAAGAAAAAATAGAAATAGAATTTTATAACTTTATATTTTTCGGTATACGCTAATTAATGACATTGGAAAGAATGTCAAGGTCATTTCATTACCAGTGATAACAATTGTATTAGCATTTCTGATGATAACGCAAAAGTATTAAAAATAAAAGAAAATAAGTTGAGAAAGATTACACAAAAAAAAAAAAAATACGGTAAACTACACAAAATATATTAATTTCCACCATAATTACAAAATAAGTTGTTATCATAGTAGCAATTATAATGGTAATGGTGGTAATTATTGCATAGTAAAGTGTTTTACTCAAGCAAATACCTTTTTTTTTTCTTCTGTAAAACATTTTGGTTTTCTCATTACCTATTTTGATGCTAGTGTCTAGCCGAATTATTATCAAAATAAGTATAAATAATAATAAATGCAAAAAATAGGCACTAGTACATATACAAACGCACCAAATGTCACATCAGAATGACCAAAATTTATTACATGTTGTGCCTTTGTTACTCTTTTTTTTTCCATAAGAGATGCTTTAAAATGTAGTTGAAAAGTAGAAAACATATAATAAATATAGAATAATGAAAGTAAGGAGGAAAAATAAGTCGAATTAGCTTAACTATGTTGTCAAATATGACAAAAAAAATAATTAAATTATACTGACTATTTAGTGCACAATTAATAATACTTTAAATAATTTATTATTTTCTTTTTACTTTGGTATGGTTTGCCGTATTCCCTACAGTGTATATTTTAATCGTACTTTATACTACTCTGATGATGGTGCGCGTCCTTCATGTGCGAACGATCGATCCACCGCCAACATACTGTCCTACACCAACGCCTTAAACTGTCGAACCGAGTTGGCCTAGCGCATTGCAGCCACACCATCTAATTCCTTGCTTCCACCATTTATATGACTAGCACTTGTCGTCTTGCTACTATTCGCATTAGCATTATTGTTATTACTACTACTGTTAGTAACCTTGTTATTCTTTGAATCCATATGTGACGTTGCATCATGTATACTACCATTAAGTTTACCACCATTATCATAACTACTACTTTTAGCTATAGTGTTTTTATTATTATTTTTTTTTACAATCATATTATTATTTGTGTTTACGTTATTTACACTTTTACTTGTGTTATTCTGATTGCCTTCTGCCGTGGTAAGAGGCAACTCGCCGTCTTCCTCAAGACGTGCTTTTGAGTATACTGAAGTAGAGGACGAAGTGATTGAATTTATTCTTGATAGAGATGTGTGCTTAGGTGTATTTGTTGTTGCTATGGTTGTTGCTGTTGCTGCTGCTGCTGCTGAAGAAGTAGAAGTTACATTATTTTACCCATTTATTTTCACTTAACTCTACTAGTTGATCATTAACGAGGTATGAGACAGTTGTCTGTTAACCGGTGTGTTTGACACTTTTGTCTTTGACTTACTTTTTTTATAACGTGTAATAGAAGTGTTAGAGTGTGTACTGACTTTATCGTTATGATCTGCGTCAGATTTTTTGTGATTATTTGACTGCACCGAAGTCAGCTAGGACATTTCACCTCAGTCTACTTTGTCGGTTCGTCATGGAAATGTATAGTTTGGTGGGTATGTCTTTTATACAAAGGCAGGATACTACTCAGAACATTTTTAGCAATTGTTGAGTATCATAGGCGCTCCTTTGGTCATGGCAAAGTTAATAATCGCATGAGGAATAGACCCACATGGATCGCTATGTGTTACATAAATTAACATGGTACCTTTACCATTGTTGTACGGCTGCATGTAGAATCCAGTGAGAATAGACTTGGCGCGTACAAAACCCTTTTTTTATGGGCATCGCTTGTGTGGCACGGAGTGATTCATGATAATATACTATCCATTGGTAAACTACATTCACGCACGCATGTTGCAAAAATCACGATTTGCCAGCGGTCAAGGAAATTTGGCGGCATAATAGCCAATGTCATTGTGTGCATCTAACTGTACAATATTGTATCCTTCCATCATATTCTTATCTCACGTCGCACGATATTGAGCGTCTTGCAACTGATCATACAACACCAACGGTGGTACACGAGGCATAACACGTCGAGCACGAATAATATTTAGTGAGGTAGACTTATCCTATGGTGGTTTAGATTGTACGGTGAGCTGTTTATCGGAGTAATGCGTGGTCCAGCCAGAGTCGTGTGACATGGCTAGTTTTCTAAATGTCTGGAAATCATGCAAAGTCATCAACCTGTACCGAAGACCTTACTACATGATATACTTTTCTTCGTCTAAAGACATTATGACTATTCGATCAGTAATAACAACAAAATATTTTATATTTTTTAAAAAAACCACAACCACGAAAATTTGTAAAATGATAATAATAGTTTAACGTAAGCTTAGCTGTAATTTTTCACCGTGTAAAAAAGATCTATTTACTTTGACACTTATTGTAAAAAAATTATTATCAAAATCAGTTTAGAGTATCAATAAAAGCTCGTACGTTACGTTATAAAGTGAGGCAAACATGTTTGCTTATGATGCGCTAAAATACACAGTCACATTTATTATCTACGTAAGTTAATAAATATTATTATCAATAATCGGAGTTAAAGGTTTACAATAAAAAAATTATAGCTTAGTTCAACGATAGTATCAATTAGCTCTTTATGGAATTCTTGTAAATTGTAGACATTTTCTAAATGTACTTTACATTCATATGTATAAAAAAAAACGGTTTATATATACATCGTTGTTAAAACGAAATAAAAGAAAAAAATAACAAATTTCTTTGTGCCTTTATGTACGCGTATGTGTAAAAACAAAAATACATAAATAACATATGAAATCAAATATTTACATTTACTTGACCGAAATAAATTCAAAGTAGTCAATTTTCAAAAATATTAGTATTCAATAACATTTGTTACTAATAGTTAAGTTGATAAAGCTATTATTATTTTTTTTCTTACTTTGCATACACTGACTGAGCAATTGGTTGAGGTGAATTATTACTATTACTACTACTATTGATGATGGTGGTGTTGTTATTAGTGTCTACATCACACACACCACTTACTCGATTTTCACCCAGCCGAGCATGGCACTCATTACAAACATGCATTGAACCTTTTAGTGTGTTATCACTAATTAGACCTTTACCTTTGCTTGACACCATCACCGTGTGAATTCCACACTAGCTAATCGTGTTACCTTGAACTACTGGTTCACTTTCCTATGTAATGTAGACCCCAAAGCGGGTGATGTGTTAAATGGTGTTGTGCTGTATGAGACCACTGGAATGATCACACAGGTAGATACCAAACCTACAATCACGTATTCGACAATTACTTAATGCCACACGTGCATGACGGGCATGAAGTCCATTTACTCGACACTTATAGACGTCACAGTTATTTACATTACCCGATGCGTTGGGCATAAAGTAAATCCCATCCCCGTCATCGTTGCAGTGGTGAATGCGACTGTGCTGCAGTGTCAGTGAGGCCGATTACCAGACTCGAATACCATCTTTACCATGGTGTATTTCACAGTATTACACACAGGCATGACCGACTCGTACGTCTACCCTGCCAGCAATATTCAAGTGCTACAGTGTGGCATTGGCGTTAATAATGACTCCATTACTTATCACTGCCTCATTGACATCTAACACATTACCCGTGGACTACTTTACGTTTACATCGTCTTTGTGATTGCTATCAGATACTAACGACGTAATTGTCTCTTGCTGCATTTTCTATTGTTGTAAAGGTAAGAATGATGATGATGATATTTTATTATTTATAGTATTATCTTTGTTACTTGTATCACCTTTAACATTGTCATCAATCATTATTGTATCATGATGTATTTCATTCTCTGCCTCAGCGGTTTACATTGTATTTGTAATTACATTGAGTGTGATATCGGCATGAATATGAATGAGCTATTCATACAAACCGGGTTGTAAGGAAACAATATCGCCATCAGCCGCTACATCCATTGCTGCGGTAATCGTGGCAAAGTCTGCACCGTCTCCGGTGCCAACAATATAATGTTTTTGTGCGCTCATTTATTTTTCTATTTTTTATAAAGTAAAAATTCTGTTTGTGTATATATCAAACTTCTTTTGTATAATTAATCTTTGGAAAACTTAACAAACTATACAATAATAAATAGACGTAAAAGTAGTAAAAAAGTAAGGTTTATTTTTTAAGCACATACAAAACACTATTGCATGAGTTTGCAAAGATATTGACATTAATAGTATCAATATGTTTAATTATATCCATTTATTGCAAGAGTTCTACTGACTGTAGCTTTTTTTGTGTGTTTGTATAATTAACAATTTACAACATGACGGAAAGGCTTTTATACTTTTTGTTATTCACTACTTGACCTTGAAAGTTGTTATTTGTAATTGTTTGTTGACGTAGATGAGTTTAATTCTGTCACAATAACATTAGATGCATTTAGCCTATCTCTCAAGATGACGTGACTAATGCACAATGACTCACCTACACCACAATCTGGTTCAATCAAGCCTCATCCTTCACTATTCATGTCTGTAATCAGATTATGTAAAACATTATTCATTGACTTGACCTCACATGTGGTACACGTTGCCTACACTGTCACAGTGCTACTACTATTACTACTACTACTACTACTATTGCCCTTTTTCTGTAAATTATTATTGGTGTCGGTGCACAGTGCATGTGGCACCTCATTTAACTAATTAACTTACATTCACATTTATTAGTTAGCATGTGTGTTCACTAACGAGTCTGATTCACTTTAGCAAATTATGTTCATGCAATATTTATTGTAAAATGAGGCTGACAAAAGTGCCACGTGTACATTGGTAATAGGTGAAAGGCACATACGCACCGTTAACGTTACCTCAAAACGTAAACGTGGAACGATACTACTGCACAGTACAAATAATCCATGTGAGGCAGGAGATAAATAATACAACGTGTAGAAGATGCAGTTATGAAATTTTGTAGAAGATGAAGATGCAAAGTGTTTTGTGTGATGTACATGATGCAATAGACCACGTGCTACATTATTAATTTCTGCTGCTGCCGGTTTGTAGCCAATAATAACTACTTGTTTAGTATTTGTAGTTTTGTTTGCACTACTGATTGTCGTTTTGGTCATGTCATTATTATTTTAGGCTATTTCATTACTTTTGTTAGTTTGCATAGTACTTTCACAATAATGTGGCTGTTAGCAATATGTTTATTATTTATTATTATGTTGTGACTAAGAATATGTTTTCAGTTATGTGATGTGTATTAGTGACCGTGCATCAATGTGCTATGATGGTGAAGATGAAACAAAAACACTCACACTACACTTTTTTGCATCGTCTACATTATTGTGTGAATTGATTACACTTTGTGTGATTGCATCCTGTGTGGGGAGTGCCCCTACAGATACAGCAGACACATGTAACGCCTGGGCAACTGTTTGTTTGTTTAATGCTGTGCGCTACTAAACTATTTACTTACAAAAGTTGTATGGTAAAGAAACCCGTATGACAAAATTACAAGCACCAATGAGTGAGTACAACATATGTATTACAAAGGTACTTGTAAACACAAATGTCTTTTACGGTAAAACACCATGCAATATGTATTTTAACAACACAATATATTATCGTATGGAATGCATTACTTTCTAATGTATAATAACACTCCTTTTTTTATTGTTGTTATTCGTTCTTTCTTTATTAGTAAACTCATTCGTGTGATTATTGTATGTAGTGCTTGTTAACATGTCAAGTAATTCAGGCAGTCAACCATGATCTAATGCCACCACATACACTGTTTGCAATCATGTCAGATTATTCGTTGCTAAGTCATATATTGGTGCCTTACTGAAAATATTAATAGCTTCAGTCAATTTAATCAAGTCACAATGCATAAACGCAAAAAGTAGCAAAGATCATAATGATATTACATATTTATTGTGTGTTGTGAATGTGTTATTGATGAGCTTATCATTATCGTTATTACTACGTATAACTTCTTGTTATGGATGATGATGAATGTTATTAGTGTCTTTATGTGTTAAAGTTGCAATGTAATCGTAAATACACCTTCAGTGTCCGTTTTCAGATAACAGTCGTAATGATCGGCGTCGTACTTGTACATCGCTAATTTATTTCACACATACTTTACCACGTGCGGCTAATAATTGAGTTAAATACGGTTATGGTAGTTTACTCTTTTGAATAAACACTTCGTCATCATCCTCGTCTTCTTCTAGATCATCAGTAGTGTTATTTGTCTTTGTAATTTATAAAGTTTTACTTTCTTTATGGTACATTTGTACATTATATGATGATGATGATGATGATGATAACACGTAATGATTGAGACTATTACAATTATTATTATTACTATTATTAATGTTATCACTAGTTGTAAGTTTATATTTATGATTTGCAAATATTTTACATATAGTCTAATGAGAATGCTGAAGAGTAGTAATATATCGTAATACACTACGTCATGAACTAAATGCAGGCATGGCTACCAACATCGAACACAACACGTCCAATGCTTCATGAGGCATAATTTATTGCAATGAGCTGTGAAGCTGCACTGCCTGCTTTCATTTCTTGGCATGGGCAAGTGCCTGTAATGATCGAACACACGCATTGTGTAAGTAATATTATTATTCCTCATCTTGAGGCAGTGAGGCGTGTGCAATCAATGAGACTACCTCATGTACATATCATCACTTACCACTCCGCTCTATGACATGCGCCAAGGACGAGGCTACACACAAATTATGATTTTTTAAAGTGCTATTACTATTATAAATAAAATTACTACTTTACATCATGTTATACTCACGAATCAATGATAAAAATTCATGAACTTTGTTGGCATCACTTAATAAACGCAACGTGTGTGCCAACTCACTTCGTCATTAACGAGACTTACCTTACGCCAATTGAGTTTGTAAACGTGTTAGCGAAGTACGTCAGTTGTGATCTTTTTGGCCAGTCAAGATATCACCATACGTTTATTGAATGCGTGCTCACTATTCATTAGAGGCAGAGTGACATAGTAATTATTGTACTCCTTTATACGCCTATAACCCAGACATGGAGCACACAATGGACAAACACCTATTATTATGTAGCGCTATAGAATTATTGTTGTGGATGGCATTTGCATTAATATTATCCATGTTATTGTTTGCATTTTTGCATTCTTCTAATCTTTGTGGATTGCATTTAATATTACCACCACCACCAACCTTAACACTATTAATGCTTTTCTTTTTGTTAACTGGTAGGGTGCCATAATGTACGAGTGCCTTGACATCAATGGAGGTGCCAAGTGTAGAAAGAATAAACTGACGTGTCGTATGTACTGATTGTTGCTTAAACAAATTATTAATTCATGATGTATTACATGAAATTAACTTATTGCCTATAGTAATACTCAATGCAAAGATGCGGTACAGTGGCCAAGTGGATTACTGCTACAGAACGTAATGGAAAACATGCACAAGAGACATTCAGTCGTGTCATGTTGTCAGTGATAGTTGTTGTACGTATTGCACAATACCTAATGGAGTCTTATTGATTAATTCATTCGTATAAATATTAATATTAATGCATCGTTAATGCTTAATGTTTTAGTGTAACAAACAAGTAGGTACAAATGGAAAGTAATGCACTACAGTACGTCATTATTGAATAATTTTAGGAGATACTACTCCTTGTAGTAATGCAGCTTCACCTGAAATCAATTCATTATTATTAATAATTTTTTTATTGTGGAATAATAGTCATTCCATGGCTGAAACCAGTATAATTACATATCGTGTAATTTGTTTCTAAAGGTTATTATTAGCAGTATCAGTATCACTGTTTTAGTTCTTATCACTCGTGACAACATTACCTTTTGCAAACATCAAGTTTTAGCCCTTTGATGTAACGTCGTGGTGTAATAGTTTATTTGCGTGCTTTAGTAATAAAATTGCAAATTGACACACCCGTTGTATTTTACTTGATGTTGGTTGCTGTGATATCACTATTTACTTTTATTTATTATGCTAAATAGTTTTCATATACACATGCTCTCAATGATCATCATTATGATGATATTATTATTATTATTATTATTTTTATTATCTTCGCACTTATCATATTCACGGTTAGTGTTGTGATAGGCTCATCAAATACACACTAACAATTTACATCAATGAGAGTATTGTTTTCACGTTATGCTTGTTTTATAAATCTGATGGTTGTTGTTGTTCTTCTTTATTCTTCTCTCTTGCTTATTATAATTATACATAACCACTAATATCATCATTATTATTATAATTACTACTATTACTACTACGCTAAATCACTCTACTACAATTAGCATTTTCATTTATATTATGATAAATCTACATGTAATTTTACAATGTTGTTAAATGAGCATGTACAAGAGCAACACACTGTACATATTACTATGAATAATACAGAATATTACAAAGCATTCTAACTTCGTTACATGTCTCATGTAAATTGTTTTGAGTATGGTGTGCTATGGATGAATGTGAAATTGCCATATTATTAACTTACAAAGCGTACTTTCATAATTTACACACCTACCTTTCACGTCGAGAACATGGCAATTGCAATGCACCTTCAATAGAGTGTAAAAGATTTAAACGTATGTGTCTGCTAGGTTATAATGGGTGTGCGTAGCATTATGCCTCATAAGCCTTAATTGCATCAATTCAACTCACACTTGTCTATTTGTTTAATTTTGCTCTATTTTATGTGTTTGTAAAGAAGGGCAAGTTGTCTTACTTGGTATTAATCTCAATACTACTACTACAAAAAATGTTATTTTAATTTATTTTGTTACTATTGTTTAATGCAATATTTTCATCACCAGCAGGATGGCCGTACAGTTGTCACAGTTCGTTATCATCATCATCATTGATTAGATTACTATTCTTATTTATAGTTTTATTTATTGTGCCTGCAGCAGAAGCAGCAACAGCAGCTGCACTAACACTAAAGCTAATATCTTTTGTACTGATTTTGTAATTACTCTTATTACAATAACTACGTTACGTGTGTGATAGATTATGCGTTTTGCTGCTGCTGCTGCTGCTCGTGCAATTATGAGATACAAGTGAAAACAACAAGAGAGCAGAACGCAAAGGACGCATATTGCACAAACTGTAAATTCAAAATTATATTAATTAAATTTTCTAGATATTAGTAGTGTGTCTGTAAATAGCATTATAATGTGAAGAAAAGTGATAAATAGTAATTAGAAACATGTGTAACTATCTTTCTTATAAATTTCAATTGTAGTACTGTACAGTTAATAACAGATGCATTTTTCCATATTTGTGCAATAGTACTGAAATAATAATTCGAATGCTACAATTTTATACTAATTGATTGGGTTGTTTTTGAGAAAGAAGCTAAACAAAGAAATCTGATTCTATGAACTAAAAATATACACAAATAATATTTAATGCAAAATAAAATAAAATAAAATAAAATACTAAATTAAATTGCTACTACAAAATATATTTTTCATTTACACTTATTTAGAAGGTCGACGTGCGTACTGCTTGAGTGGAATAACACCCTTAGGACAAAATGGAATGCCATCACCAAGCACCGAATCTGGTTGAAGTGTAAGCATGGTAAACTCTTCTGGAACAGCATTATGGGTTATTGATGTACGTTCATTACCGACATGGTTTGATGCTAAAGTAGTTGCCTCATTACTGACGTTTGTTGGATGAGCAGATGATGCTAGCACTACTGCACTAGGTGTCATATACGCATTGTCTGACAAATTTACTCTAGATTACATGGTGCTGAAACTATTATTAATATTTGATGTTGTACCAGTCACCATCGTCCTGTTATTATTATTGTTGTTATTTAATACAGTAGGAGGCCACATGTTGTCATTGTTGTTATTGTTGCTGTTAATGACATTCCTTTGTGAAACAGTAGGCACTATGTTGTTAATATTATTATTATGATTATTATCAGCATTATTATTTGCTACATTTGAATGGAATAAAGGAAACAAGTTTTGGTAATATTGCTGTAATGCATTCGCAGGAATAGGCATGTAGACAATTGGGTTTGTGGCAGTATTTACTGTATTTTGATTATTAACAGAACTCATGTTTGTTAATGGAATTGGTGTTTGTTAATTATTTTGAGAAGATGGAGTGGTTTGTTGAAATGGTACATTTATTTGATGAGGTTGTGTGTATGATACGTTATCTGGTTGTGCAGAAGAGATGGGATGACAGTGTCACATCATGGGTTGTGCCATGTTATGCTTAAAATGAACTTGGCTGTTATTAACGTTATTATTGATTAGTTGAGGTGTGGATGCTACTGTGTTTGTCGGAGGAACCGGAGCAGGTGGAGTTAATATGATCGGAGAAGGTGCGTTTAATGTTGGCCCACACGATGACAAAAATGGAGCTGTGCGTTGTGGAGCCACAATCGTTGGTGGGTTATTAATTTACGTAAATGGTGTAATTTCTTGTGAAGTGGAGTTGATTGATGTAGACGGAGAAGTTACATTAGTGGTGATGGAAGGTATCTGAGATGGTAATGGTTGTGGTGGTGGTGGTAAATTAGTAGCTGCAATGGAAGGTGTAAACATAGATTGTATATGTGAATTAGACTCACTGTCATTAGTAAATACTTCAGGACAAGTTGTTTTCGTCTCATTAGAATTTATAGTAAAGCTACGATGATTTTGTTGAGGCATAGGTGCATATTGTATTGGTGGTGATAGCGTGACAAACTGACCCATTTCATTGCTTGCATGAATGTGATGAAGTTGATGATTATAATAGTTTTAATTTGGATTATAACCATGGGAATGTATGTAAACTGGTGATGAATTAAGTTGCATCGACGATGGTTGCTGTAAAGGCTGAGGTATTATCTGCTGATTTACAAAGTGCTGCTAATGTGGTAAACTCATTTGACATGATTACATTTCTTTATTCATTATTTGTTTTCCTGCAAATATATCAATTATAAGTAGTTTTTTAAGAATATTTAATATTATTTTAGAATAAAGTAAACAAATATTGCTATATTTTTTTAAAAAAACGTTCACTTAACAAATAAAAATGTGGTAAAAAAAAATGTAATCACAAAAGTCAGTATAAAACTTTGTTTGATTAAAAAATGTTGTTTTTTTAAAAATCAGTCTGATATTTAGCTGTGGCAATACACGTACCAAATACTCTTTATTAAATTTGCAAGTGCGATATGTCAGACACATGATGCAAATAAAGAAGAAAGAGAATGAGAAAATCAAAGGTAAAACTACTCATTAATTATTGTACACCATATCACTCATAGCGTTATGTAATCTTTTTTGTGTATGCTTTAGCGTAGTATACATCTAACTATCTACTAAACTACTTTCACTCACGTTATTAGTGTTGTGTGTCACATCGTTATTATCGCTATCACCATAGAGTAAATTTTATTTCTATTTCTTCTGTATTTGCAACGAACTTTTCATATTGTAATGCGCGTGTTATTATTTGTTGTTATTATTATGATGCTGTAACAATTAAAGAGAGTTGTATGCTGTTTGCAGTGCTGCCTCATCATATAATTACGTATTTAGTAATTTACGTGCTATCTGTCACAAATACTATGACATTTGTCAATTTCGCCTTTCTCGTCGTTGGACAAGACGTCTTATCTTGTCTATTTATTGTACAAATTACTACACCTACCTTTACCGTCGTGCCATGGCTACTGTCACCCGTGCTAACCGTTTCTAAAGTTCGCTGCTCTGCTTGTTTTCGGCATACTCCTTGAGCAACTATAATACATGAATACTGCTTATTGGTTCAGTTTGCCATACGAATTGCTTTTGCGATGATTACCAATACTGTTATTCACTATGTTATGGATGTAGACTCTAATGTATTGTATTTTATGTTTCAATTGTTTGTACACCTGCGTGACGACGTGGTAGCTTAGGAAAAGACGCACAATTTACAGCTCCTTGTACAAACTGAGAATAATACAAAATGACTTGGTGAAGATTTTGCAATGGTTGAGTTAGCTATGATGAAATATGATGAATAACGTAAAACAAAGGTACAACACATTAACTTAAAAACTGTATTTGACCAGGTGCAATCAACTTCATGTCTCTTTCTGTAATATTTGTACTAGACTGTTGTTGTTGTTAATTATTGTAATTATAATTATTGCTACATCTATTGCTGCTGTTAATCAAACCATCAGTACATTATTAGCACTTCATATCACACTACTTGATCTAGGCAGTAAATTTATTTTATTTCAATAGTGCTAATTATTTTTGCTATGCGTTCATTTCATCAATGATGCCCAGTCATTTATGGGCGATGGTGAGGCTTTTACTCTGCACACCAACATCGGCGGCGTGTAAGAACAACGAAAGTACCTCTTTACGGTGCGATGGATTGGTAAAGTCAAGATTTAATGCATCACTGCTAGTTTGTGCTGCTATTCGTCCAAGTCATTGTTGCACATCGGCCTCATGACACGCCATGTCGGTGTGTAAAATGCAATACGATGCTAAGTTATGAAAATTAACAAACTCATCATCGGTCATACCATCTGTGAAATTCACAGCAAGCTACATTAAGTGCATCTATCTTGAATTATGGTCTTTACTTGTAGTATGTTTACTTCTATCACCGTTTTTACTTACGGTAATACCTTACGGAATAGACTCATCTACAGCAACTTCATGACAACTGGACTGTAGTAACTCAAAAGAAGAGGCAATGTGCATTTGCTATAATACATGAAGTCCATTATAGTGTAAATACATAGGGTCGTGTGCCTTACACAAGAAATGAGACGATCTACCAGGATGACGAACATCATGCACCATTGCCGCAAACACCATACACAACTTCTACAATGCGGACATGTGCCTTAGTAGTGATGGGGTTGCGGTAAGTAATGCCACAACAGACTGAATAACATCTGCGGCATGAATTTCGTTATGATGTGGATTGTCATGAGGATAGTTTGCCTCAATGAGTGCGGCATAGTTAACTCATCGTTGTTCATTCTACTTTGTTTGTCATGTTTATCTTGTCTTTTGTAAATTTTATTATATCATAGGTAATTATTATTATGATTATTAGCATTTCATTTCCTGCTATGATGTTGATGATGATGAAAATAAGTTTCATTATCGTGCCATATGATATGCAATACTTGGTAGTAATAACGCACCAGACAATGATGAGGTACAACTTTTCATGTCATAACAATACGATGAACAAAAAAAAGTAGCCTAGGGTATAGGTGAAATAACTGTGAAAGGTTTTATTTGCATTATGAGTGGTGCAATAATAGAGGTATGTTTGGGTGTAAGTTGTGTTTGTATATTTCTCACAGGTTAGTTTGCTTTGTTGAGTAGGCTTTCGTTCAATACAATTGTACTTGCAGAATGAGATGTATTACATTCTTCTTTTTATTATTGTAAATTAGTATCATGTATTGTTATTGTAGTTGCTTCATTTCTCATTGTTACTGGTGGTGATGACGAGGATGTTTTGTAATGTCTCATGTACTATTGTCGTTGTTAAGTTCGTGATTGAGGTGCACGACTTCACAGTTCTCGGCGAAGAGTTTCATTCGAGTTAATCACACTTTATAATCGCTCCCCTAATTGACGTATAACCTCATACTGCTCATTGATTTCATCTTGTAGTACTTGACATTTACTTTCACGTTATGACAATTTTTACTTGACCGAACTCAATTATCGAGTTTTCAGTCCAACTTATAACAATAATCGCTACTTATCGTCTCGAAAAGATGGCATCTAATCTTCCTACAATGTTACACTATTGTTACTATTAACACTGCTGATTTCATTACTCTAAACAATGGAAGCATTTTCTGCATCATTCTTCTCTTTATACTATAATTGTGGTGTAAACTTTTGTATATTATGATGATTTTTACTTTTTCTAACATTTTTGTTGACAATAAAATTATTACAATATCTTTATTTACTGATCCTTTCTCGGTTGCAAACAAGACACTAATTTATTTATGTATTAATATTTGCATTATCATTTCCGCCGCTATAGTTATTATTACTGTTGCTGTTTCAATGATCAATTTTATTGACAACTGAACACTTTTCACACACCATTGCATGGCAGCTTGAGCACTACATTAACTTACGTATGTTGTTTGCAGTGCGATGACAGTGTGCACATTTCTTATTGTGAGAATAATTCTATATCACGGGTGATCGAATGTTTAACGTATTATTTACTCTATCTGATAAATTTTACATATTTATTTATTTTTTATGAACAAGAAAAAAGTTAACGTACAAAATACACTAATAATATGAACCAGAAGAATATATATTCTGTCGATAATAATTACGGTTTGTAATTGAAACGAAGTGTAAACTGTTCTAAAGTTGGAAAAATATATAAATAAATAAGATTTAGTCAATAGAAAATAACATGAAAATATAGTATATACGTACCTAAATGAAAAACTGTTATTTTGATTCAGTTTACATACACTTTACCAGCTTATTGTTTGGTATAGTTTTTATAAATAGATATAATGACGTTTCATAATGTTTGCACTAATAAAGAAATTTTATCAATATGATGATAATTATACGAGAATATGAGTGAACAGCATATTGATAAATTGATAATTACATTCTCAACTGTTATGTAGCAAATCAAATAAAGTTGTAGGTGAGTTAGTAGTTGATAAAAAAGTAAAAAATTAACACTTTAAATTATTCATGATAATAACAAAAAATAATCTATATACTATGTAGTGACTATTAGATGCTATTAATAAGATTATAATAGATGTATGTGAAGCAAATGTAATAATATTATATATATATATATATGTATATATTGTACAGACTGCGACAAGCAACACAACAAAAACCCATTATTTGCAGTAATGATATATAAATTTATAAGTTTAAGTTTGTAATTACGCAAAAGTAGAGAATGTTTGACTATACAATTATATAAATTTATTTTTTCAAACTATCACATAGTCAAGGTTATGGTGAAAAATACAAAAAAAGAAGTTAAAAAAAAGAAATGAAAGGATGAATAATCATTACGTCACCACTACCTTTTATTAAGTACAATACATTTGTAATCTACTAGCTTAAATCAAAATAGTTTTGCTCAAATGAAAGGTAGGATAACATACATTTACAAAATAAAAGTACCGTTACATCGTAAAATACATTTTTTGACGACAAATAACATGAGAAAAAACATAAAGCCGAAATAAACACTTTCTTTTTTTACATTTTTTGTTATTTTTTAAAAGCTGTTTACGTTGGCTATACATAATGATTTCTTATTTTATTTTCTTGTTGTTTATTAGTGTAGTTAACTCGACGATAGTTGTCAAGTAGTGCAATAGATTTAATTATGTCATTTAGTTCAATTGCATTATGTGTTTTGACGTAATCTGCAATAAACGTATGCAACTGATTAGCAAAGCTTTACGTATTACTATTGTTGCACTTGTTGTTGTTGTTTATCTTATTCACTCTTTCACCTACCATAGCGCTATCGAAATTACTATTAATATTAATATTATTGTTAGATGGTATTACATTTCGTTCATTAACAAGACTGTATTTATTATCATTACTATTTTCACTATTTTATCGGGTTTTGTACTTATTGAGACTGTTATTACTGTTATAATTACTTGGCATACTATTATCGTTTGTAAAACTAATAATGTTGTGATAACTTTCCGTACAGTTATTATTATTCTTGTTGTTTGTAGTAGGACTATTTTTGGTATTACAAAAAATATTATTATTGCTAACAAGGTTTAGGCTCTACGAAAGTTGGGCAAGTGCACTGCCAATGCTCTTGACTGAACTGGAATTACGCTGCTTGAGAGGTAGTTCTACCACAAAACTTGGATTATTACTTCATTCAAGTGAGTTTTTACCAAAAATAGCTTATCGTGTACGAAGTACATTCTATTGTACATCCGTCATAGAAAGTGACGTGGCCATGGGTGTGGTGCATTATTTAAGGCTCATGGACGAACGTGGTAATATAATTTGTGGCATTTTCACTTTGTCCTGAACTATTTCTTTGCTACTCTTATTATTAGCATCATTACTCGTACGTATAACTAATTTAGTGTTTGATTACTATTATTATTTATTGTTATGTAGTTGTTTCTTTGCAGCCTTGTTGTCAAAATCACTCTAGGGATGCAAGACAGCACCTTTATCACTTCACCTTGTACTCTTGTGTTTTACAATATTAACTTAGCCTACATTTTAGTGTTTTGTATTTTATTTGATGTGCAATTTTTTGGAACATAAAGATGAAGATGAGGTGTAGGATTGGTGCTGCTATTAGACGTTGCACTTTTATTTTGTAAGTACACGCACATTAGTCATCCTTTCATGTTCTTGAAGTTTATTTAATGTATTTCTTTTACTTGTTATAAGCTTTGTGTTTCTATGAGACCTCAAATTTTTAAAATTATTATCATTTTTGTAGTTGTTTTTATTAACATTTAATTTATTATTACTACCTTTACAGTCTGACAATTGCGCATTTTATTTCGGATTAGCCATAATACACGTAGAAGTTTTGTGTCTTGTACTTGTACTACTGTTTCATTTATTGTACTAATTACTATTTGTTTTGTTTCTTTCACTATTTGTGATGCTACTTTCAATTACACGCTCACTTCTTATAACACTACTGTTGTGTTTTTTACGTTATGAAGTTTCATTATTATCAACAACTTTTCAGACTACATCTTTTTGATTATTAACTTTGATGTTTTTATTGATGTGATGTTATTTGCTTGTATTATTTTTATCTTTGTATGCCTCAGTCTTATTTATATTGCTTACACCGCTAGTACTACACTTCTAACTCTTCTCTTTACTTATATCCTTATCATTATTATCAGCAGTAGTAGCAGTAGTGTCAGTAGTATTATTTTGCTACATGACGCCATTGGTTTCATTGCGATAAGCAAATGCGTTGGTTTGCAGCAACACCGCCAAATCAATCGCCTCACACGTGTCAAGTCATTCACTCGTGACATTGTAGCTGTTTTATACCTCCTATTATTATTAAATACTACTATTACCTTCATTCGTAGCATTATTCTTGTGTTGATTAGCTATCTTACCATTGGCATATTTGCTTAACTCATCACCTGAAATAGGTCATGGTTTGTTGTACTTAAGTGTTGGTCCATGTTGTTGTTGAATATACCGACCCAGTGCCGGTTTCTGTGATGGGTGAGATGGGTGACGTTGTGGAACTTACAAGTAGTCATCAATGAGTGCTTGCGCGGTGGGACGCTTGACCGGGTCCTTGTTTAACATATCTCGTACGATTTACTCAAATCGAAGGTCTAACCCGGTGTTAAAGGGAGCTACCTGCTAGGAAATGATCTTGTTTATTAGCACAAGCAAGTTATTTGCCTCAAATGGACGACGCAGCGTGCACATCTCATAAAACACAATACCAAGACTTCAGACATCGCTTCGCTCATCGTATGCTTTTTGCTCACACACCTATGGTGAAAAATACAATGGGGTGCCAATCAAACTAGCCTCTGCTAATTTTTTATTTGTCAGTAGCGTACACACACCAAAATCACCAAGCTTTAAGTGGTTTTTGGTGGTCACGAAGATGTTGCCCGTTTTAATATCACGGTGCAAGATACCCTTGGCGTGAATGTGCGCCAGTGCACACAACAGCTGTGCCATTCATTACAAGATGACATTACCAGGAAACACTTTACCTTCATACCGCTGTCGTGTGATTAACTACTACAATGTGCCTCCTGCACAGTACTCCATGACAATATCCACCGAGTCTACCCCGCTGAAGCTTTCACGAAATTTAACCACGTTAGGGTGATTGACATTATTCATTACATCAATCTCCTGTCGTGCACGTAGCTTTTATTCATCACTCATACTTTGCAAGGACATTTACTTTAACACGTACTAATGTCGGTCTCTGCGATCGGTGACCTTGAACGCCTCACCTGCCGCACCGGAGCCGATGTGTTATTGAATAACATAGTGCTGCAATTCTTAGGCCGAGGTGTCCTTCAATTGCACTGGCATGGTGATTGGTTTAACAATATAATAACACTGTAAATTTATAAAACTATACTTTATATAGCAAATATTATAATAAATGTATATATAGCTATAGGCGAGAAATGAAAAAGAAAGAGTTCAAGTTATAACTCTATAAATAATTACTTCAAATTAATTTATGTTACTAAAATACGATGTAAGTAATTTTTAAAATTTTTGAAATAAAGTGTAGAATATGCTATTAGAAAAAGTTTAAGTCAACGCATTTATACTAAAATTTTACTTAATTTCTAATTAATGCGCTATCCACAATTTTACACAAAGTTGAGATTAATAATTTATTTATTTATTTATTTATTTATTTGAATATTAAATTATATATTTTCTTTTAACAATTAATTTATTAAACTTTAGCGTCATTGGTTTTGTTAGTTGCCAATCATCACTATTTGTTTTATGTAGAATGGACGAAACTATTGTGGAATGTGATTGCCAAATTCACGTAGCATCTCATGAACATGCATTGCATTTACTCTGCAAAACAATCTTTTCAATTCATCTACAATATTAACTAATTGCTGCTACACACGTGTGGGTTACGTACGTAGTAAACTACGACACGAAGCTAATTACTTGAGTAGTGACTTAAACTGATTATACTAGACATGTGATAGGTGTTATTTGAGGTACACGCTAAACTATCGTGAGGAGTGGCCTCATGGCACTACATTATTATTATTATTATCATCAATATCAATTATATTTGTTGTATTGATGTTAGAAGTTATGTTTGTGTGTGTAAACCTATTAGCTAAACTATCTGCTATTCTTTGTTTTTTCAGTTTCTACTACACTTTAGCAATTTCAGCTAATGGTCCATCACAAGAATTGTTAATATTGTTACTACTAGTATTAGTAGTACAATTGGGAGAGCTATTTCTGCTAAAAGGCATTACTACTTTATTAGCACAACTACTACTAATGATGTTGTTTGCATTTTTTTTCGTTTTGCTAGTAGCACCACGTGTAACTTGTTCAGATTGAAACTGCTGCTGTTTATTTTGTTTCGCAGCATCTTCTCGTGCCTTCATCTCTTCCTCATACTTACGTGCAAGTGTAATTTGAGAAGCAGAAAGCGGAACACAACTATTATTATTATTATTATTACCTTCAATATGAATTTTATGGAGTGAAGTTGTCACATGATTAATGTCATCTTACGCTATGGTAGATGCATTCAAATGTGATTTATTACATTTTTCGTATCTGCTCATTGGGTAGCTGTCACCAGACGCATTGCAGATACCATCAGAAACACGTAAAGAAGACTCTAATTATAATTATTATTATTATTGTTGTTGTTGTTGTCGTCGTCATCATCTACTGAAAAACTGAGCCAGCAACGCATAGCTTTATCGGAAATTGTGGTGAATCAAAGTTTGCCGTGCCACTCAGTCCGATAGTGCATCTATTTGAGTAGCATACCGTTCATCGGCCAAGATAATCGCACCATAGTCCTCTTTATGACGAATCACACGTCCGATACACTGGTTAACCGTTCGCATGGCCTCATTGCGGTACCAATCCTCACCGGTAAATAACTTGCCATGCACCCGTGGCTTGTGTGGGGCAGTTTAGGTGTAGTATTGCTTTTTCAATCGAACAAACAAATCGGCCTGATTGGCAAATGGAATCCCAGCCACAATCACACATCGTCCATGCATATCGGCAAAGTCTACCCCTTCACTAATTTTGCCCCGACACATCGCAAGTAGAATCGCACCGTGACGTGGGTGAAGTTCAATGGCACGTTGAAACTACTACACCACCGCCTGCAGGTCATTACTGTTCATTGGTTACACAAAGAGTGAGGTTTATTGTGAGAGTAGGCCTCAAATCGTGTGGAGCTCATTGGCACGTCCAGTACCTGCGCGTCAGAGCTACAGTGTCGCATTCAATGCGGCATAACTCGGGAAAAACACCAACGTCCCACCAGGAGTTACCCTAGACAGATTCATCACCGTCAGACCCAACCCTCGTCGATACTAAATCGAACTACGAAATGCATAACTGCCATTGAGTTTCTCCCCATTGGGGGCCTTTGATAGTACACAGCTTAACACCTGATTAGACTGAATGACATGTGAGCCCTGTAGCATGACAGAGAATGGTACACCTAGTTATGCGGCAAAGTGGTCTAGTGGAGAC
Organism: Blastocrithidia nonstop; assembly: GCA_028554745.1. NCBI lineage: Eukaryota > Euglenozoa > Kinetoplastea > Trypanosomatida > Trypanosomatidae > Blastocrithidia > Blastocrithidia nonstop. Next base: position 266,064 of record JAQOTN010000016.1, on the reverse strand, counting down.
AGCGTACCACTCGTTAATAAGAGGGAGTGAATGGATTGCACCAATTCAGTTAACTAGGCCGAGTTGTCCAGTCGTCAGAAGCCTAATGTTCGTTTAGGAGGTGTACTATTAGAAGAAGTAGCAGAAGATAATGCGATTGAATTATGACTATTATTATTATTATTATTATTATTATTATTATTTTTGTTAATACTCTTAATAGTGTTGTCAGATTGTTTGTTTTTCATTTCCCCTGCAACTCGCTGCTCTTGTATAATAAAACGTGTACTACTTATCTTATCACTCATATTATTTATAGTTTTATTATTTTTTTTGTTTAATCCATTGTCAGAACCATACATTGGAGAGCTGTAGGTAAAGATGGTAGACAGAAACTGCTGCACTTTAACTATCCCACTGGCAGGACGCTATGCGTCGGCCAAAATATTTATAACACTATTAATGGTTTCATTCATGCCCGTTTCATCTTACTGGCCGTCAAACATTTCTCTAGTAATGAGTGCCTTGTGCAGAAACTCAAACATGTATGCTCCTTTACGGACTAATTCGTTCTCTAACTGCACCATACCACGTAACGCTTTATCGTTGCACTGTGTTGTTATATTTTATGTATTGATCGTTTACTACAACTTACACAGCAGCAGCTTTAATGAGGCAATTTCTTGTTCAAGCATGGCCAACTCTTGTGGAGTGCTTTTCGTAAAGCGAGTTCGCTTTTTCACACTACTATTCGTAATACTACTACTAACATCATCAGAAATGTTAGCACTAGTAGAGAGACGGCTAAATAAACGTTACCGATCTTCACTATCGGCCTCACTTGTTAACTTGAGCATTGCCAAAGCTCGGCTACAGTCATGAATGGCATTACTCAACTCTAGTGGGAGTAAATTTAAACACCCAGCATTACTCAATACACCAGGTAAGTTGTGAGCCTCGTCTACAATTAAAATACACTGTTGAAGTGGGAACGGTAACTGTTTACGTAGCAGTGGGTCAAGTACATAGTTGTACGGCATAAACACCACATCGGCCTCTTTCACCGCCTCACGTTCATAAAAATATGGACAAAACCCACACTTACGACCTTGACTAACAATGTCTTACAAATCGTGTATTCGACAATGATCCTCAAGGGTATTCATTGAGGCTAATTTGCTACTACTTTACCGAGAAGAATGTAATGTGGCCTGAAGCCCACGAAAGAAGCGACAGCTTCGATCGGCTCGAAGTGCATTACACATACTCTGCTGAGCCTGCGAGGATGGCAGACGCGTTACCTCGCTATTCACACACATGTGATCTCGTGAACCCAAAATAGCCATGGTAATCTAAGAGGCATAAAAAGTACGTTTGAGTTACTTGATGACATGGGTAAGTTGGGCATGTGTGCGACTACAGTAGATAATCTTTATTGGTGAATTGTTTTAAATTTGTGAATTATTTTTATTACACATACTACTATGAAACTATTCTTGAAAAATGTGTGGCTATTTCTCAAAACCTGCAGCAGATTTGTTACGATTGTTATCACAAAGCTAACGCTATGGCAATTTAATGTGCTGCTTGTGAGATCGATGATGTAGTAATCAGGCAATCGTGGCACAGTGTAGACTTAGTGTCTTACCTGTTCCAGTAGGAGACTACAGTAGTGCGTTTGTGCCACTCTAAAGTGCTTCTATGGTTTTCTACATGTACACCCGTTGTGCCGCATACGGCTCAAACGGAAACTGTATCTTGATACCATGGCAAGTCAGTTATGACATGGTGTTAATTCTTATTTAAACAATATGTATTACTTCTAGAGCAAAATAATTAATAGATACAAATTCTAAAATATTTTACTATTTTACTTGAAAGTATATTAAAATGAAGTATAGAGAAAATAATAAAATATAGGTAAATTAGCTTGTGCGTAACAATTGTTTATACATACCATTCATGAAACTATTATTTTTTCCTCCTAAATTTAAGTTTATTTGTGAAAATATATACAGTAATTGATGATGATCAGTGAAAGCGTTAAGATCGATTACACACATACAACATCAACATAACTCTAAACATAAACAAAACTAAAGCATACAGCACTCTACTCTACAAATAATGCGTCTCTATTTTTTTTATCACATTGTACACTGAAAAAAAATAAGCTATATTTACCAAAACTCTATTTTTTGTTCAAATACACATATCACACAAATACAAATAACTATCTGTGTTGTGTATAGATTCTGTATTTCTATGTTAAGTTTAACTTACCTAGTATTTGATGAGCAAACGTAGAAACAAAAGCAATCAAGACAATACTAGTAGTAGTGTGCATATATACAAAGAAAAAACATTACTTTTCTTTTCTTTTCTTTGTATTCATATTTTTTCTCAAATTAAATTTTTCGAAGGAAATATTCAAGTAAAACACAAACCAAGTTGATAAATGGTTTGCAAAAGCATATATTGAAAAAGTATGAAGTAAATTATGTGTGGCAGCAGAGTAATTTTATTTACAAATAAACTAAATTAATAGTTTAGTAAACTTTAATTCAATTTTCTTTGTTTGGCTCATTACCGTACTCGATGACTAGCTCGAACGATGGACTACACATCAAAAAAGTCATTATCATTACTGTTATAGTTGTTACTGTTATTATTATTTATGTTGCTGCTGCTATGATTTCCATGTTGATTACGTTCATACTCGTCATAATCGTCATCAGTGCGCTCTCGCTTGACGCTATTTCGCTTTTCATCTTTTACGCGATTACGTAGTGACTTATTATTTGCTTCTCTTCTCATACCACTTGAAATAGTATTAGTATTGTTGTTATTATTATTATTATTATTATTATTGCTATGAATGTTGTTTTCAAATAACGCAACAAAGTCTTTTACGTTTAATACCGCCTGATGCTTATTTCGCTACTTGACACACTCATTGTACTTGATCTATAATGAAGACAACAAAGTAGCATTGTTATTATTACTATCTTTATTAATATTATTAATATCATTATTATTAGTTTCAGTAGGCACAAATAAATTATCGGACCGTATGTCATAATTAGCATGATCCACACCACTTGAGGAGGATAATCGAATCTACGCATCGTCTAATCAATCAGATAATCGATGTTGTAACTGTAGCAGTGTCTCATGCACTTCTTTTCTTCTACCATTAGTATTATTATTAGTATTAATAATGGTGCCATCATTACTATGAATATTCGTTTGAAGTGAGTGCAATGCGCGATGCCCACAGTACAATAAAAAGGGCTGAGGCTATTTGGAGTAGAAATACATATTTTTTTACAATACCTCTAAACAAACCAGTCATAGTGGCACACACAGCTACACCTTCTACAACGTATTATTGTTGAGGCTACACTATTATTATTGTGGAGCATGAAGTGTCATTTCAATTAATAGTTACTGTGCCAATCACTCATGCAACGAGTAGCGACTCAACTCTCGTAGTAATCGTCCACTCTGCATTGATGAACGGGTCATGTTTGATCGAAACGACCGTTGACGAGAAACAGACCCGTCTCGTGTATTTAAATAATCGTTACCACTGCTGTTATCATTATGATCTACATCGTGTATGTTATTTGAATTAGCATGGACACCTTCTCCATTACTACTATTATGAATAATGGCATTGTCTACTTAGGCGTTGACTCGTTTTACCGTTTATGGATCAATATCACGAATGTGGGTTAACAAAAATGCATCACTAAACCGACAGGTAAATTACATTAACTTGAGCGCTCAGACCATAGGCAACATACACTGTTCATTATTATTATTCGTGTTATTAAACTGCTGTAACAACTTTGTGAAATTGAACATCTTTATCGTATTCCTATTAATAATAGTAGTAGTAGTAGACTAAGCAGTGTTTAGTAGATGCGAGGCAATACGAAAGAGAAAACGAAATGCCGTCATGGCACTCATCGCACAAAACAATTGTCGCCTTGCATGACTTGCGGCAAAACTTCGGAAAAACTTGTTTAGTAGTTCAAACAAGTACTACTGGGTTGGGTTCAGTTTACGAAGTTGATAGGTGCATTCATAGTGCAATGATAGCAAACTAAGTACGTGGATCATGTGTTACTGCGGTACACGATTGCAACTCAGTAACTTGCAAAACCCAATCAATGCAATTCCGTTCTTAGCTTGCTGAGATGGAGTTAAAAAAAACAGTAATGTTTTCAACAAATTAGCCGCACCAATCTTGTGAGTGTCCTCTTAAGCTAATTACTGTTCATGTTGTAAACGTGCAGCCAACTCGCTGTTTGTGGTGAAATTATTTATTGCCGTTTCATTCTGATTATTATTATTAGTAGTAGTAGTATTACCATGAGAAGGAGGAGGAGGAGGAAGTAAATGACGTGGTTTTATGTCAAAGAAGCGAAAGCCATACTACATGAGTAAATCAAACACCACACCCACCGCGGTAATAGAGACACACTCCTGTATTTACGGTTTGTATGAAGATGTTGGTGGTGGTGGTAATAATGAGGAGTAATTATTGTTTGTGTTATTATTATTGAGATGAGATGGTAGAGCAGAAGATGCATTGTATGGACGAACGGGCTCACATGCATCGGAGATTAACAATGGCATAAAAGTATGAACCGAGTCTGGGTTAATCAAACACTGCAGACACAGTGACTTGGTAGCGGCTACTTTAACCTGTTCATCATCCAAGTGTCTGCCCAGCTGAATGACGTGTGAACAGAAAATGGGGATTTACTCATTACGGTGGGAGTGCGATAAATAGGCCAATACAATGAGTTGCATGCGTAATAAGAATTTCTCATCTCGGTCAATCTACTCCTGCAACTGTTAAATGTGCTACGATGTAGAAGTAGAAGATGAAGAAGAAGAAGAAGAAGAAGAAGAACGGGCTAGCACCTGTAATCGAATCAAATCTTGCTGTCGCTATCGGTTCATTCGGGCTAGTGCCTAGACATCATCGTAACCCAATCCATACCGCTGAGGCAATTTGAGACTTTTAAAGAGTGAATCTAATGCCGCAGTCACCGTCTTCGTCGCCTCATCTAACGTACGCGTACACAATGACTTGATCGCACGAATAGCCACATCCACAAACAGTGACGGTTACTCATCGGGGACTACTTTTAGTAAAAAATTTAGCAAACGTAGCAAGGAGGCTCGAGTGGTGTTATCGGCATGAACCAAGTAAGCGTTTTCATCGTACAGGGTGAAAAAATCTAACAAGATACGTAGCATGTTATCGGCATCATCGGTGGTACGAAACTTAACCGTCTTCGATGGTGCATCGGGTTTAGCGTAGGCGTAAATGGTATCCTGTAAAACATTAATAAATAATGGAAGTGGTAGTAATAGCTGACTCACATCTTCCTCTTCTTCATTTGCTCCTCCTCCTCCTCCTTACTTTTTTTCTCCGATATTATTTTATGCTACATGAATATTATTTGTATTTGTAATCGTAGTGATAGTAGTAGTGTTGATCTTACGAGTACTATTGATCATGAGAGTATCATTTTAGGCATCACACACCACACGACAGTTTGCCCGTCACATCAGCAATGCCGAGGTGTGAATGTCATTCAAGTCGAGCGTAAATTTAATAGATGGGTGTTTGCGTTTCATAAAATTGAACAATTAGTCTGCAATAGTATTTAAGCAGGTCATGTGCATTGGTGTAGAAGAGCATAACACCAACAGTGGGTCTAACAGGCTGGTACAGTTCTCTTTACAGTCTCGGTGCAATCAGTTGTTTGTCATAGCTGCTCGGCATGCAATCACCACGGAGCTATTACGATCTTGTAATCCTGCTGCAATAAATTACACCCATGGTGTTTTCTTAGCCTGAGCATAGGCAATAATATACCGTCATGGAAAACGGCTCAGTGCATCTCAGGCACTACTTCGTACTCGAGCCACCACATCACGAACTCCACGCATCATCCCATGAAAGTAACCTTATAAAAATTACTTACGTGGTGCAATGCAGTGTAAAATAGTTTTGCGTACCTAGGCGTTGGTGTCGGTGCAGAGCAGCGCCATGAGCTGCTGTGTGACATCGCATTACTTTTTCCCGGTCTGAAACGCCGAAACAGCCGCAATGGCGTGTTGTCGAATCATAGACCACTTATCATGCACTCGAACTTTAAGTAGTTATGCTAGTTACTGGTACAAGTCCTGTCGTGATTCACTGCTGTCACTCTGATCTACCGTCTTCAGCACCACCTCAATCGTCATCACCACCGCTAATCGAATAGACTTGTCATGGGCGTTATGAAATGGCTTCACCACTTTCATTATCTCACACGACAGGCGATCTTCATTAAATATTTCACGGTATTGTTTACACATGTCTATGAGAAAGGAATAGTGCCGCTTGAACGCATCTGATGAAATACGTGGAGTTTGTTGTAAGATGAGAATCAGAATGGCACAGACACCATGGACAAAGACAACATTACCGGCATTGCCATCCTCTTCTTCTTTTTTCATGTTTACACTTTCACTATTAGGATTAGTATAATTGTTATTGATATTATTATTTAGATTAGTTTAACTCGTAGTGTTATTCTCATTACCAGCATTCTTAAGGTTTGTCATCATCGTAAGCAGATCCTTGCGAGCACGATGGGCATGTGCCGCACTCTTGTGAACGTGTTGAAACATTAATCCAATCTTGGTCACGATGTGCGTCATGCCATCACCACTGTCAGACAGCGAAGCTCGATGAGAGGCAGACATGATGCTGTAAAACTCTTTTATATATATATATATATATATATATATACATATAAATATATATATATGTATATATTTGTGGTTCGAGAGATATGTATTGACCCTATAAAAAAACTATATATGTGTATGTTGTATGAAATTCACTGTAAATTATATTTTTTATATAGATATTAAATTTGTTAACATAGATTTTTACAATCGCATGTAAATAGTGTGAATTCAGCTCACAATGTATATACCTCTTTCTTGATTAGTATTATATTTATTCTCTTTACATTTGTGTACTTTTCAAATTACACAACATACAAAGAATGAAACAACAAAAAAAAAATGTTTTATTACATCTAATAAATTGTAACACCTTTTTTATCATGTGTGATCAAGTATAAATAATTGGAAAAATTAGTAATAAAAGTAAGTGAAATATATATATTATTTACATCAAATTATTTTTTTGAGGCAAAGTAATTTTGTTAAAGAAAAGTATACTTACTTACTTTGTTCAGTCTACCTCACCTTTTTATACATTTGCATCAAACTCATCTTGTCATTTAGTCGCAAAGTACAGCTGTCTACGAAGATAAAACGCGTTGACTGGGGATGTGGTTTTAAGTCACTTGAGGTAGTTGTGCATGTACACACGAATAGACTACACCTCTGATGCAAAACGAATACACTGAACTGTGTTTTTGCAAATAGCGACCAGGTCATCATAATTTACTATATTAGATTTTCTTATCTATTGCAAAGTACATGTTGTTGCTTGACTACAATAATTATTACTATTTTTGTTGGCAGCCGTTGATTTAGTTTTATTTCAATCTACTAGTATGTTTAACTGTGAGAGGTACAAGAGAAAGTTTTACAAACGATTATGTGATGATGTGTTTGCATCATTGCATGTTTTTAGTGAGGTCAACTTTACGGAGGTTAGTTTATGTAACGCACAAAGCGCACCGAGCAAATGACGCTGTACATGGAAAGACACATACTTTTGTAAATTACTTGCTACTGCGATGCTGTCATTTTATTTACTATCATTGTTTACATTTACATTACAGTTATCGTTGATGGATGACTAATTGTTAGAATTATTACACACAATCGTATCAAAGATAACAAAGAGTATGTCAGCAAAATGATGCTACTATAATATCATCACACCTTGAGCATCCATTGACACATTTCATATTACACTGAACATATTAGCTGCAAACTGTTCATATTACCCTTTTGTAACTTTTATTGTGGAAGACTACAATGACGATATAATAGACACAACACGTAGCAGACACTATTTTAGAATTACAACAAATTACTTATTTCGTAAAATAGCCTCAATGCCTTCTTTTTCAATAGACAGATAACTTACTAACTCCATCGCATGCATCGCTACACCAGAAAAGGCAAAGAAGAGCTACTCTGTGTGTAATTCACTTTGTAAGATACAACAAACACAATGAACAAGTTGTGCAGGCATGTCATTTTGTATTGCTTTCATTGTTTTGTACTCTGCTACATTTACATTATTACTCACGTGTTCAATGTTATCTGCCGTGATTGAGTGCGTTACGGTAAAGTGTACTTTTGCAGAATTAGCCTAGTTATCGTGTCCACGAAGTAAACACTGACGACCAATCATACTGCTTGACAAACTACAGAGTAGTTGTAACGCTGCTATTTTGATCTTCTCAATTGCGTCTTATTTATAGTGTTGTTGTTGCTACTGCTACTACTTCTCTTATGGTGTTTGCTGTTTAATTTATTTGCCTTTCTTATTATCATCTATCATCTTGTTGTGTTATTGTTATTATTGACGTTGTTAGACACCATACAAACGATACAACACACAAATCGTGGCGGTGGCGGCGGCAAATTGCACAAGTTATACACTGCCCTGTGTAATGGCCGCAAAGGAATTGAAACATGACATGATGAGTAGCTACAATTGAAGTATTCGATTTGCTACTGATTTTTGTGTAGTGAAAGTACAATGTGTGTGCAGAAACTATAAACGATCAAGTAATGCTACGAGTCGTTGTATAATGCAATGATGTAAGAGACAGAGCTTCGCTTATTGAGAAATAGAATAAGCGCATATGTACTACATCGCTTTTACATGTTCCTCATTGACGCTGTTTACTTCACTAGCATCTTGTGCACACGTTTACAGGCATTATAATCACTGAGGAATATTGAAAGGTGCAGCTGCGTCAAATACTTTGCCTTTATCACGAAGACGCATAGCGGCAAAGCCGTCTTCCAATTTGTATGGTAATCGATCTGACAAAAAGTCACTGACATGGTAACGCACACTTGCGCTCACATTTTCTCCTTTTGTAGCAGGCATTTATACAACTTTACTATAAAGTATAAACGATAAAAATAAATATATACAAAAAAAAAAATGTTGAATATTTTTTCTTGAAAAATATAGCAGATCGTAAGTAATAAATAAGTATACAATAGATATTACATATTTTTTATATGTTATTGCGCAAACATAACATGAAAACAAGTACGTTTATACGACTCTATAGTATCTCCAATTTGATTGACTTTAACTTCACAACATCGACGAAAGAATGCTCATCTTAAATTACATTTGACTACACTCAACAGAAAACTAAATAATTTTATTTTTTTTACATCTTGTCTTCTATTTATAATTACTTCTATATTTACACGGGTGTTATCAGTAGATAAGTTTTGTACGCATCATCTGAAAATGAAACTAATATCATAAAACACTTTACAACATAAAATACTTACGATGGACAACCTTTTACAATAAAGTTAATTTGTATTTTTCTCAAATAATACGATTCAATTACGTGATATTTATTTAATGTATTCAGATATATATAGAAGTATTTCACTTTAAGACAGATTGTAAAAAATAGATATGCTTTGTTGTTCAGTTATAATTTTCTGCCATATTTCCTATTACATTTTTTTGTTAAATACTTACTGTGTAATCATAAAGAGTGAAGAAATAGAGAAAATTACTATAACATTGAAGTCAGAGCCTAAAAATATATAATATAATGCAAAAATTGTTGTTATCACTAATACATCAAAGTATTTTTATTAAAAGTAGAATCTACTTTTTTTTTGTTTTACAGGCATATGTGTTACTGTAAATTGTCATCCTCTTACAGGTTTGTACTGTCTTTCTCTACACTGTTTCCATTTTGTGCTTTACCTTTAACTTCCTCAGTCACTTACTTATCGTCTTTGCCTTTAGTATCACTTAACATCATCTGTTATTTTTGTGTTGCACTCTCATCAATGTATTATTCTTTTTCATTTTCGTCATTCTTCTGATCATCAGCACTTACTACAATAATATCATCATCATCATCATCATCATCATCATCATCATTGTTTTACTATTATTATTAGTGTTGTTATTATTAATTGTTTTTGTCAGACGAAGATGTGCTTGATGAGCTTTCACTGTCATATGATGTTGGGTTATTACTTAACCGTTGCAGTTTAATTTGTTCTTTAATAGCCGCTACACTGTCAATAATGTTAGCCGAGGTAGATGTACGTGCGACTTGATTGAGTAGCTGTTCATACTACGTTAACAACTACTATGGCACATTCGCACTTTATCGAAGTTGATCAGAGATGCTCAATAGAATATTCGCCACTCTCTACTCATTCAAGACCGTTACACTTTCACTGCTCTTCTCAGTGTTGTTATTATCATCATCATCATTATTAGTTTGTTTCGCATTCTTTATTAAACTATCATCCTTATTCTTATGGTTTTCACCCACTGCTGCTTCTGTGCTTTACAATGTGTTATTATTGTGTAATGCAGCCTATTCTCCTGTCATGTTCACAGATAAGGAAGTGGTCATTTGATGCAACGCACTGACAAAGGCCGCACGAATCTACTCTTATGTCTCTGTCAAATCACCAAAGGAACTAATTAATGTTAGTAAGTTGTGCAGACGTGAAATCGTCTCTGCGTTTGGTTGTAATTGGGTAACACTTGGTGGTAAATGGTGTGAGTGGGCAAATGAATACAGTGCACGTGAACGTTTATTAGATTCATTTAGTTCATTAGTCATTTACTTGATTGCAGCAAACAGAGCATGTCGTTGAGCCATGGCAGTCATCAACTAGTTTTTATTGTTATTATTATTGGTAGTAGTAGACACAGATGTATTGTTGGTGGTGGTGGTGTTTGGATTTTTATTGGTTGCCAAAGTAGTAGTCTGAATATGTTCTGTGTTAACTTTACCTTTTTGTTACTAGAATTATTATTATTGCTTCTGTGATAGTGATGATAACTACTTCTCAATTGTCTGATTCGAATTAGACCTAGTAGGAATAAATGGTGTAGATTGGGTTGTGTTATTGGTGATAACATTTTTATTATTAGTATCACTGTTAGTGTTTTCTTAATTTGTACTGTTGAGCAAATGTTATGGTGCAAACTACGCAAAGTTCTTTAGACGGGCATGCATTAATTGTAATAGTGGCAGAATGTCATGTATCTCAGCATTATCAAGATCATTCTTGTTATTTTGTGTACAATAGGCAATGTAACGAGAAAGTCGATTCATTCAGTCAGACACCATGACACGTCGTTCCTGAACTGGCATTAAAATAAACTACGGACTTTGAATGGCATTCATAATTTATTGTAAACCCAAAACGACATCTGGTAATGAAATTACCGCATCTGTTTCATTCTATTCTTGTTGTAGTAGTGCAGTTTTATCATTGTTAGCAGTACGAGTAGTAGAAGTAGTTCCTGAGATATTTGTTGTCATTGTACTATTACGTGCATTGTTAGTTTGTGTAGAGCTAAACTCGTTGATTCGTGAAATAACGCTTTCACACTTTTCATGGAACTGTTATTGCTCCTCTGACGTTAGTGAAGAGGACAGTGGTAGTTGTTTCATTTGAGTAATCTTATCAAGAAGCATATTGGCGATTTACTGTCGTCCAGGCATGGAAATGGACATTTGACCACACGAATCAAGTTGTGCTGTAATTCAGTCCAGTTGTTTGTTTAGTACATCAAACAAGGAGGAGTAGCTGGCCAGACGAGTTAGCACGGAGGTTAATGTGGTGTACAAGGAGTTTACCTACGGGGTCATCAAGGCAGGGCACTCGTTTTGAAACAACGCCTGAGCAGATTTAATACGCTACAGGAGAAACTACGCCATAGTTTTCTTCTCCTCATTCGTTAAGCATGTGAACTCATCAGAGCTGATGGTGGTGTACATCTTCTCAGCAAATACGATTGGGTTAGCCTCTATTGTTTCATCATCTTCATCTTCTACTTCTTCTTCTTCATTATTATCACCAATATGATCATTTCTTTCTTTTTCTTGTTTGTCTTCCTCTATCTTGTTTTGCTTATCAGTTTGTTCAAGTATATTTGTGCTGTTAACTTATTTAACATCTTTTGACAAAGGTGTAATTGTGTACTTTGGTTTGTGTACTGGAGCACTTGTTACCTCTGTTGATATTGCCTTTCCTACTTTACTTCTATTATTATTGGTAGTAGTGGTAGTAGAGGGCGGCAAGTCGTTTACACCTTGAGCATTCACCAAGCGAGCCTCAAAATCTTTTAGCATCTCGTTCGTTGCCAATAATGCACGAGATAACGTTACCTGTTGCGTTTATGGCAGCTTGGCCACCTCAGTCATCAATTACTACAGTAACTGACGAATAGACTGTGTCATAATTAGCTTTTCTTGCATATTTGCATTATTGTACTAAGTTGAACGCAGTACATTTAGTATGTATTCATATTTACCAATGATCATGTTAGTTTGGATCAAGCTACGAGGTGCATCATGAGATACTGAGCTTTATCGGCTGGAGTGAGACTTGTGACTTGCTTCATTATTCTTAGATGATGACTACGAAGAAGAAACAGAACTTTCTTTATTTTCAGGTTTAGTATGTGTTAATTGTGTACTTTGCTTCTCCTTCTTATCAATTGTATTGCCTATTTTATGTTTCTAATGTTTCTGCTGTTGTTGTTGTTGTTGTTATGACATCTATTTCGCTTACTGTTGTTGTTTTATGGCTGCTTCTTATGCGTTTGTAATCATCTCCATCTGCTCAATAACATCAAATATCTTTTACGATGCTACCTACAATGAGGTAAGTGATTCTGCAAGTGAGACATTTGTTGACATTTGTGATGACTTTTACTTGTCTTGTGTGCTTTACTATGATAATTGTGGTGGTGGTAAACTTGCACGAAGTGCATGAATGCTTGTCTTGACCGCAGATTGTGTGCGTCGTGCCTTTTAGGCCAACTCGTGCAGGATCAACTTACGTGTTGGTGGTGGCAAGTGGAGCAGCGCAGGATCTTGTAATTTGGTGTAAATGTCACGAATCGCACCCATAAGAGCAAACAAGTTTAACGGAGAAGACGCATTCATGGGCAACATACTTACTGAAGAAGGTTGTTTGTTATCTGTCAGTTGATCATTAGCAATGTTAGTACCAGATTTATTTATTGGTTTCTATTCTTCCTTTTTGTTGTTTTTGTTCTTGGTGGTCAGTTGTTATTATTACTCCTATTATATATGTTCAATACGTTGCAATCGACTCTACAATAATACCGTTGCATTGTGCTCTTTACTATGTAATGATTGTTGTAGCTGATCCGGTAAACGTTTGATTCCATTGTGTAATTTTTGCAGGTGAGACTGACACATTTGTCAGAGTGCAATGAGAGACTGAATCTTGTTACGAGTTTATTGTGCATTACGTGATGTATGTGGAATAGTTCATGCCTGTTCATCCGATAATGTATTTAATAGTTCATCTGCAATGGCGTGTAAACAAATGCTTTCTTGCAATGCTGTTTCACTAACACTGTCATTGTGTTGTGTAGCATGAAGACTCGTACTATCACCTTCCATGACTTTATCATTTACTGCATCTTGTGAAAAATCATGATTGTTTACATTTGCAGAGTTGACATAAAGTGAATTAGGCACCACGTCTACTGAAGTAGATGGTACATCTATTGCGGTAATGTAAATTGGTTCACACATGAGATGGTTAAAGTGTCGTGCCAACGGTAGCATCACTTTTTCCTGCTCATTAAACGAGAGTGTGTGAAAGGAGTGCAAAAGATCATAAAATCGTGAAGCCATTGCTCGGCGCTCATGCTGAGATTGGAGTAATGATGAAGATGGCTGATGCTACTGATGCTATTCTGCATTGGTGTTAGTCCTTGTACTTACACTACGAGGATAATGAGATGTAGATGGTTTCCTTGAAAGATGATCTTCAGCAAGGCCACCTTTTTGATTTACCTCCTTCTGAATCACGTTTGACTTGTTTTAATTATTCACAAACTAGTGTGAGGGCAAAGATGAATGTCCTCGTGGTGTTGATGATGATGATGATGATAATAATGTTAATGAAGATGGGATTAAGAACAGCTGAAATATTTACTTTGCATTGTCGAGAAAGGCATTGGCTGAGTCATTTAACAACACCGTATTTATCTCTGCAGGTTGTGAGGTAACGGAACACGACACAGACTATGTAAAGTGCGCAGGTGGACTTGCGTTTGACCGATTCGGTAGTCTGTTATAATCAGCAACATCATTAATATGAGGATGATGAAGAAGGTTAATGTCATTTTGTTTGCCCGTGTATATTGTGCCAAGTACATGTACAGTATTGGGGTTAGCGGCATTACATCGCATTAGCATTAACAGTGAATCTTTGTTTAAATTATACAAGGTAGATGTTGATACACTTCCATGTACAAACTAGGCCATCGCATCCTTACTGATTACATTTGTACGTAACACCTACTGAATAAGTTATGAAGGTCATTTACTCAGTGGTACGAGGGCAACATGCTATGATAACAGTGGTGCAAAACGCAAATGTGATGAGTTTGTTGAATGATTGCTATCATTTGAGACATTATTAGTAGCAGTAGAAGTAGGTTGAGCGTGTGTAATTTGTTTGCGTCGTTGTGTGAGCTTGTAAAGCTTGTACGTTATTCACGGTACAGATATGGCCACAGTAGCGACAACAGCACCATTGATTAACATCTCTTTGTTATCTTGAATAAACAATTTTGGTTTTTGCAACATTGTTTGTGTAAAAAAAAAACTTGAATAAATGAAAGAATTTTGAATTATAGATAAGAGAATGGACGTATTTTACTTTTTAATGTAATAATGAACTATAAATGCTTTTTCTTTGCAATTTATACTGTTATAAAAAAAAATTATAGAAACTTTGTTTACTTAGTAACTATAGTTTATTTACCTTACCTTGACCTTATATTATTTGTATTATATTTTTTCTTTTCTATTTATGTGTGAGAGTAGAAGTAATCTGTAATATATCAATGTGCTGGAGAATGCAATAATATATTCCTATCAAAAAAGTTTTTAAATAAAACAAGAAATAAAGAAGTTAAAGATTCAAATAATCAAAGTCCATTGGGCAATAGTAAAGTAAATTCTATTCATGGAAGTATTACAATTCAAGTGCTTTAACAAACTAATTGTTTGTTATTATTACATAAGTGCTTCCAAAACAAAATTTTTTGCTTTTTTTGCAGACATGAAATGTATACGGTAAAATCTCTCATACAATATACTGTTATTACACATATTGTATGATCAAATGTCAAAATTATCAACGAAAACACTAATCTTCAATCATAAAATATATAAATTCAAATTAATTTATGTTATATGAAAAGTAGTGAATCAATCCTTATTTATTTATTTATTTATTTTTGCTAAGTTACACTTTATGCTTACAAATTAGTCTTGTTACCTTTATTGACTATTTTACTATTGCTAGTCTCGCTTACATTACTTTTGCTAGAAGTAGGATTGAGTGCTTTGATAGCTTCTACTTATGTGTTGTTATGTGTAGATGGATTGCCAAATAACTTGTTATAGTAATAATTGTGACCCATGGATGAGTCTATTTCTGTGCGAGCCTACAACTACATGGTGCCTATCGTATTCATAATTCACACATACGCAGCAGCGGCACACATTCACACCAGCATAATAAAGCCTGCCAAGGTCATCACCGACGAGGTCAAATGACATCCATATCCTTCAGTTGTCTACGTACACGTAGTAAAAGGACAAATGCATTTTCTAAATCGATTATTGGTGTTGCTCATATAGCAGGCGTCAGAATCGGTAAACAGTCAATCAGAGTGACCTACTTGACACATTGTCTTTTTACGTAATACAAGATTAGTTTGACCTATGTATACTTTATATACAAATCTTTATGTTGTATAACTTATTTACAATCAATAAATTACAGAAAAATATTTATATCGCTTTATCTATTATATGTATGTTATTGATTAAAATTATTTATTTAAATTCTAGAAAATTAAAGTTGTACAGGGATGACGAGGTTTATCATCAAAAATTTAACAAACATTTATAAGATTTTAACACATAATGATTTCCTTTTTTACACACAAAAAAAACACGAACAACACTTTAAACTTAATTCTTTTTATTATAGACAAGGCAAAGATATACTTAAGAAATGATTAACAATATTATCTATATATATATATATATATATATATATCTTTATTTGGTACATTCTACTTTTACTTATACTACAACTTTTTCTTACAATGCTGCTATTTTGTGCTACAATTCTTCTGAGTGATGTTTCTAGTGGCTAATCAACTACTATAGTTTTGCAATTTTTGCATTAATTATTTTCTATTCTTCCACTTCCTCCTCTACTTCATCAGCACTAGTATTCTTCTCGTCAAATAATAAGTTTTTACTATCTTGTTCTTCTTCTTCATTTGCATTATTATGTTAATTGCCACTTTAAACTTTATTCATAACTACTACTTCACCTTCATTTACATCTTCATCAGCATCAACAGAAGAAAAAGAAGTAATAATTGTATTAACAGCAGAAGTTGGCATTTTCTGTTATAATTTTGACCGTAGTGTATGATTGAGGTTTAGTAGATCACGTAGCTTCAGAAGCATTTGGCCCTGTGGGTGCTGCTCTATTCACATTAATTTTTTTATCGTATTTTCGTGTTACTATGTTACAGCCACATTGACGCTGTGTAAGAATGAATTTGATGCCTTATTAATTCGTTATTGCTATACGTGTACCGCATCAATAATCAATCCTTACATACTATCATTAATATCCGTGTTATCATGAAGTATAATAGGTCATGTAAGTTGTTGTTACAGCTTTGGCAGCGGTATTAGTTTGCTTTTTAGTGTATTTTATTTGTTGTTCATGTTGTTATTTGTTGACATTAATAATGTGTTACCATACGCCTATTATCTCTTTTGCACAAGTTGTAATAACAAAACTCGAAGTTATGCTAGTGCATGACATTTATTTTGTAGCATAGACGTATATGACGACAATACGTTAGCAAATTTACGTTGCATGTTAGTAATGTAATTGTTACGTCATGTACGAGATAACAATACATATGCCGCATACTAATTACATGTTGATAATAATGATGATAATTATAATCTTGACGTGTTTTATGGTGCAAGATCACAAAAAGTGTTTAGCTGATCTGTGCTAGGAGTGATGCCTAAAGACGACAGTGAAGATCGTAATTGTTAATGTAATTGCACATCTTATAACTAGTTCAGTTCACTCTTGCCTATCGTTTGTAAAGCGAAAAACTTTATCAAACTGCATCAATGTGCATTTTTACGATATGCAGCATTCACTTGGGCAACAGAATGCAAACACACATCTTGTAATTAGATTACACCCTGTAAGAGAAGAAGAGATGGAATGTGAAATCATTTTATTGGTTGTGTGTGTGAGACGTTTATATTATTACTTTCTTCAATTGCAAAAGGTGTTAATAAATTTAATGAAGGTTTATTTCATTAACATTTATTATTCACACAGTTTTTCCGATTTACTTTACCAATAAAATTGTTTACTTCACAGTGATTATTTGTTGTGTCTATTATTTTGCATGCAGTTTGTGTTTCATGTGATAATGTTCCAATTACTTTCTCGTGCAATTACACAACAAAATTTGTTAGTTGTCTGTAGTAATTTATAAATTTATTCAACATTGTGTAATTATAATTATAAATTGAAGTGTTCGTTTAACTTAAGCTTTAACTTACATCAACTTTACTAATTTAACTTTTTTCATTTGTGTTACTATTGTCAGTGCCACTATTAAAGTTTTGTTTATGATTACAATTATACAATAATGTGGCAAAGGACACATCTGAGTGTTGCCAGTGTGCTCGTTGCCACTCTACTCGTCTACGTCATGCATATACCTCATACTGCAATCATCTGTATGTTATAGACAACAGTAACAATGTATTTTATTATCTCTAACGTTATTGTTAAGTTGACATTTGAGCATGACGTGCATACATTATCATACGCTGTAAAGTTTATATGTCATGTTGTACCTGTGTTGACAGTAATTGTATTTACTAACTTATTAATTATACTTGCACATCACACTCATGTCTTGTATTGTTAATGTAAATATTGTCTGTATTGTTATTTGTGATTGTAAGTGCGGCATCATCGTGAAATGGAGTACGGACACTGTTCAAAGTATTCTTTGCGAAAGGTACATTTGATACATGACTGTCTTGTGTAATAGGCATACCTGCTCGTGTTCGTTTGCCATTCTTCGTGTTAACAGAAAACATTATCTACTACAGTAACGCTGTGTAATATTTTTATATCTTGTTGTTAAATGTATTTGTAACAGTCGACAATTATTGCAACTCCCTTCTCATGTTGTGATGTATTTGACGTAATTACATATTGACATGTAATTCCTGTTATAGTCGTTACGCGAGTACGACAAACAAATGATTCTAATCCTATCTACTGTTTGACCATGACGAAAGCACATGTTACTGCAATATTGTCTCAATTTCTTATTTGGTCTCTACCGCTTTATGATTAGACGCAGTCAGAGTATTGTTAAACTAATTTTACAATCGTAGCAATTAAGCGATTTTATTTGTCAAGAATTACGATACAAATTGTGTCAATGGTTGTGTCGTTTACCGTATAGCACGTTATTTACCTGCTTGTATGTAATGTATCAGCTTCTTGTACTGTTCTTGTTTGAAATGTGCCTTTTACATTATTTATTGTGAAGTTTGTCCCAATAGGTGAAAATATTAATCCTACTCTTCTTAATTGAGACGCATTCTATACGCACTCTACAACAAAACAAAACCATTGACAAATTATGATAACTACTACTAATATCACTACTAATTATTTATTTTTTATAGTAATTGTTTTGTACCTTTCTAAATCACACCACTATGTAAGTCAGTCAATCGTTTGTAGAGCAGTTTTTACATTCGGAGACGTAAATTTTTATTTTGTTCAATGTGTTATTGCAGCTATTTTGCATTTTTGCAATCAGTGCGTGCAAGTTATTACTACAAGGTGCTAATCAGTACTGTAAGTGAGTTATAATCACTTTCACGTTTATCTGCATCGTATTATGCCATAAAATTAACATCAGACGCTTGCAATGGGTGCATTGTGTCGTTTGTATTATCATATTTTTACTCATTCGTAAATTAATTCTGTGTTTGGTGAACATTTAACACGTGCTACTTCTACTTCCACTACTACTACTACTATTGTAAACAATTTTATACAAAATTTGTACTTTTTAATAAATTTGTCTATTCATTTGGTAATGATTGTTATTACTATTGCAGTGAATAGTAGTGCTATTACTGTGATTGTTCTTCTTGTAGTTTCTCTTGTTGTTGCTAGTCATACACTTCGTCCTATGACTCTTATGCTAGTGAATTATCGATAAACTAATTCATAGTTTGTTGTTGGTTTTTTTTCTTAGCTTTTGTGAAAATATTGTTAGTGCAAACGCTATTTTTGTTAATATCTTTAATTATTTGTGTATTTCTTATTCAAATTATAACGTAAACATCAACGAAAGAAAAAATAAAAAGCGAAAAAAAAAGTTAATTGTTATCACAGTATTTACGTATACAGAAAATTAAAGCTTATTTGACATAGTATAATTTCACATGACAAGGTTTTTTTAATCAGTATAATATAATTAGCTGAATTATTAAAAAGCATTTAACATATATATCATTTCATTTAAATATGATTAGTACATTAAAAAAGTTTAAAAATTTAGTTATATATATAATTACTATTTTATTTATTTAATATTTTATTTTTTTCATACATTAATCCATTTTCTTATAAGCGTGTGTATATATTATTGATTTATTTTATTACTTTTAATTTTGTTAACAACACAATTCACGTGGGAAGTTTCCATCAGTGACGTGTTGCACCTCAAACCACGGATCAAGCATTGTTGTCTTATCACGTATAAATATTGTGGAGCTATGTGTTTTACCACTCTCAGAAATCGCATATTGCAGCTATTAAAACGCTAAAGTAATATCCTTATTGAATACATTTTACCTACTGGTGCGTCTACGCTTTTTCCTGCAAGGTACATCGTACTTTTAATTCAATTACTGATATTTCGAACAAGAAGAAAACGGGGCTTAAACTCATGTCGATGTACATTTTGGCCTTATAGCAAAATAATACGCTACTTCTTATCGCTTATACGATAAATCCTCCGATGCATCTTTTATAAATTAATTGGTTTTATTACGTTTCAGTTAACGTCTTTATTCTTTGTGTTGTTACTTTTAAGGTTACAATTACAAATTTTCGCTACATGCAATAAATGGCTAGTATATTTTAACTGCACTAGGATGGGGTCTAACTTCTCATTTGCACTCTAGCGCATAAATAAAGATCCGCAATTTACTTTACACAAAACCTTTTCATTGTTCAAATATTGTATGGCATGCCTGTACAGAACTATTATTGATTCTGACTGCTACATGGATAACAACAAAGGTGTCATAATGGTGTCCAATAACATAACGAGAGCAAATTGATGAAAATGGCAGCAATACTAAATGTTTTTATTATTAATGATGTTATTATGAATGCTGTGCACTATGAAAAGTAGAAGTAGACAACTAAGAGCAATTACTATTTGCGAGTATGCGCTACACACGTAGAAGCTCTTGAATAAAATTGAGCAGTCCACTTTTACCAATGTTATGTGATGCGTTTACATACGGGTAGGCCGGATTAAGAACAGGCAATAGCTCATCTTTACAATTTGCTCGACGCTCATCTCAGCAAGGGGGCATTCCAGCAACGCGAAACGGTTTAACGGCAATATCGGGTGTAATGTAAATGGGTGATATTGTGTTCTGTGAAGTAAATTACTCCACATAGAAAGTGAAAAATTTCTTGAAGAGCAAATTGGGCAGCTAATATTGAAATTGTTGTGCCACACGAGCCACCATGATCGCTAACGTAACTCCATTAGGAAAACCAAACAGACTTCCATAGACTCGACGACGAACAGCTCAGTACTTGATCGCTTTCAACGCACACACAAACACCTCATAGGGTATTGGCAGCAAACGTTGTATCTCTAAGACGGTGCGAATGCCATTCACACTTCCGCGAGACTAAAGCGAGACCAGAGACAAGAAACTGTCGTGTAAGAGCTGAGCCGCATTTGGCGGAGATGGTAAGCTCACGGTGGCACAGACAATATCAATCGCATAACCGTAATAGATGCACTTAATTAGCGGTACACGTGCGGCAGAGATGACAATTACACTCTCTGCTACACTATTCAGGAGCATAGGCAATGTGCTGAAAAACATACTTGCATTAACATTAATTGACATTAATATGACTCTGTTATTTCGAGAATGTACATCATATGAAATGTTTAATTATACATTTATGAATATGTGCATACATGAAAAAGATATGAGATAAAATGATAGAAGTCGAATTTTTTTGTGTATAATGTAATAAATACAGATTATAGATTTTATTAACGATAATGTATTGTATAAAATTTTTATTTATACAATGTGATACAATTATGTGGAATAGAGCAATGAGTTTTGTATTTAAATATTCAATACAATCAAACATTTAGTAAATAAATAAGTAAACGTGCACATTAATGCCAGAAAATGATGTAATTAAAACAATCAAGGGTAAAAAAAAATATATGTTTAGTTGCAAATAAATGTGATGGTAATAACATTAATAATAAATAATATTAGTGTTTTGTTGACGTACACTCATCGTATAATTATTTACGATGAAAATTGTACAAAACGAATGAAATTTTATGTTTGTGATGATGTGTCGTATCACATTATTTGTAACATAACAAACGATATTAACAAATAAAGTAAATATCATTTGTGGTGATAGTGTAAAACAAAATAGAGTAAAATACATAACAAATAAAAAGAAAAAATATTAAACAACAAAGTAAAAAAACACAGATGAAACTTGTTTTAAAAAAAAAGTAGAGAAAAATAAAAAGGGTAAAAAGTGTATTGTTTAAAAATGTGACATACCAATATACAGAGTAATAAATTACATAAGATGTAAATTACTAAATCAAAATAGAGAGAGGGAGAGAGAGATTATATATGCGTATGTAAACACATTTTGCAATCGAATGCAGATAACATATTTATCTTTACATAGCGTCAATAATCATAAAGACATACATTTTTCATTGAAATAAAAAATGTTAAAAATTAGTAATAAAAAAATTAGTTGTCTTGAACTACTCACCATACAAATCAATATCACTACCTACAATTGCAGCTCCAAGCCCACAGGAGCCAAATGGGTATACCTTAGCTCAGCTTTATTGAGAAGAGTGAAACTTAATGTGTTTACCTAATTACATTTGTTTATCAATACAAATTTTACATGCACGTTATGCCATAATTTGCACAAGACGAATCAGAGCATCTGTTTTCTCAAGACTAATAGTTTTCACTGCCGCACAAAGTAAGTCTGACTAATACTGGTCATTTGAATACATTATTCTTGAACTATCTATATATAAAATAATAAATAATAAATACTTTAAAATAACTTAGAGCTTGAAAAGCAAATTATTAAAAAATACTGTGAATCTGTGCTATATTACTAATTAAATATGAATATACTTGTAAAAAAATTGCTTATAAATCTGTAAAGTAAGAGAGTTATAAAGTGAGACTAAATGTCAAAGGTAAAACGGCAGTGCGAAACTATTTTTTGTTACACGTAAACAAATTGTCTACAATTTCAGAATGTTTAACGTATATCTTATTATATGATTAGCAAAATCATTTTTATTTTTTTTAAGCACACATTCTTAGCGCAGGCACATATTAAATATTTAGGTACAGATATATTGATAGATTTACCACTTGTTAAATATGAATCTATTTTTTATCACAATCACTACGCATATCAATTTTGCATACTGAGTTCAGTAAAGATAATCTAACATTTTGACCGTAACAAATAAATTTACTATAATCAGTGTCTGTACAATATCAAGTAGCAATTATGTTGTATATATAAAAATATGTAGATTTTATTCACTACACGCAAAATTCTCTGGAAAATTTATTTTATTCATACTTTAAATAGAGTAAATTGAATATAAACCGTCAATCACTTTGATTTGTGTTCAGAAAAGTAAAAATTAAATATATTTATATATTATAAGAACAAATTGACAATATTTATGCACTCGTTAATCTGTAAAAAAAAATAAATTATTAACCCACATTTGTAGTTTATGGCAACGATGACAGTTTCATTGCATCGTGGTGCAGTGACGTGTTCGGGTATGGAATAATAAATCGATCTCCTGCAGAGGCCACCACACTCTGACCATCACATAATTGATGTATATCCGTTATCTCAACCCCCGTGGCATCATACAAAACATCAATGTGTCGTCCATCACGTCAGCCCAATTCACGCTCAAACAAATTTTTTAGTGCCGAAAGTGTTTTATATGTTGGTCTGACTGTTAGTGTGTGATATGGTCTACCTTTGTCGCTGTCTTCGTCGTATACTCCATTTTCGTACAACTTTATCAGAATTGGCTTTGCCATTTGTTTTACTCCCAACACGTGCAACTTTCGTCGTGACTTGGAGTGAGACGTTGACGTTTATGCTGATTTATTCACAGAAGACTGCACTGATAGTTACGGTGAGGTAGATGTAAATTTTGTTGTGATTGTCTCTACTGTTGTTGATGATGATGTTGGTTTGAATGAGGTAATTATCGCTTTCTCGACTATATCTACTTTGTTAGCCGACTATGACACTTATTATTATTATTATTATTATTATTATTATTATTATTATTATTATTATTATTATTATTATTACGGTTATTACTATTAACGGTGTTAATAACTTTTATTCTATTGATGCTATGGTGAGGTATATTATAGTTGTACTTCGCCTTTCAAATTATTTTAACAATCATTGTTGTTATTAAAATTTGTGCATGGATTGACTTGTCTCTTAGTTGTTTCTGTGAAAGAATTTGTCGATGGGGCAGCGTTAGCTGATTATTAGATTTCAGACTACTCATCAACTTTATTATTATCAGCATTGTTTTAGAAATTATCAATTACGTTACTATTTTAGTTTACGCAACTTGTTTTCACATTGCAGTGTAAGTTACAGCCAGATAGATTTGCATCATAGCTTGTGTTTACTCCTCGATCATTTTCTACAGTTTCTGTATAATTTACTTATTTTTTGTCAGCTTATTTAATTTCTTCTTCCTTCTTACATTATTGTTGTTATTATTGTGGTGGTGGTAATGATACTTGATGCGTGAGAAGTAAATTAGATATTGTTGTATGTTTAGGTGCATCGTGACAATATCGTGGAATGTGTGTTAAATTCACACTACCAACTTTACAACCTTCTTTGCAGTCTGTATTTATTTCGATTACATTAGTTTAGCTTTCATTGTTTACTTGAGCTGAATGATCAAAGTTAGTGTGAAACTCAAGTGGAAACTTTGCAGTATAATCTTTGCTGCAAGTTGTGGGTATTTTGCTTTCCTTGACGTATAAACGAGGTGAGTGATTAGTGTTGACTTTGAGGTATGTCAAGTAATCTTGCACAAACGTGGAGGACATCTACGACAACTTATCAAAACGAGGAGTAGCAAGTACGTTATCTAATGCTGCATTAATTGCGATAATATCATCGGTACACTCACTCTGAAAAGGTTTACCTAGTTATTCGTTAACAGAGTACGAGCACTTGTCTGTCAGGGCCTCCTTCACCAACCCAAAACGCGTATAACCGGTAGGGTTATTGAGATTTTTCACTTGAGGTAAATCATTGTTGGCGTCAACGGCTGAGTTATGCGCATTTGTATTTTTTCATTTATCATTTGTAGCATTTATACTGCTAATATATTTGTTTGACTATCGAGGAACGTGCTTAGCAGCAATATCATTTTGATTGTTTATATTTTTCGTATCATCCTTTTCATTAATATTAATAACATGATTAGATATAATGACATTAGACGACCCATCTTTATTATTGGTGACATTGTTACTCTCTGTTTTAGTGCGATTCTATTTAGCCACATGAGTGTTGTCGTATTCTTCTTTCTATTATATGGTGCATTCTGAATTAAGACACTATTTAGTTGTGCTTATCAGAGAATTTGTAGATTACTAAAATTGTTTGTCTTATTTTTATTATAAGGATCGATCATACAATACATTCTACGATTTAGTGTTCAAACATAAATTCTCTTTCACTACGTTTTGTGTGTTGGCATCTTGTTGACTTTACAAAATGGCATTGTGTTGTGAATTACTTGTGTTGAATTGTATATTAACACGATTAGGATCAACAAAATTCACATCCTAACTTTGAAATTTACACGTCTACTATTACACATTTTATTGTCCATTTTTACTATTAGCAGTATTAAAACCATTTACTTCGTTCCCTACTGAAGATTCGAAATCATTTGTTTTTACTGCCACTGTCAAATCGACACTTGTCAACGGTGCAACAGTAAATCGCAATTTACTTCGTGTATTTGTTGCCTTGACATTTGACATACATTTATCTTTTTGTTTGTTGTTAAGAGTATTATTGTTATCATTCATATTGCTGTTGTTACTAATGTCGTTCGGATTATGAATAATGGTTGATTTATTAATACCGTGCAAATCTAAACAATCAATGAAAAACACTTTCTACGCTCCATCAGCAAAGCGGAGTTAGACTGCTGATTTTCCTTCCAACGAACTTAAAATACGTAAAATTTACCCACACTAATTCAGGTATAAACGCTTTAGTGTATCAAAAATTAACAGCCCACGCTAACTTCGTTGGATCTGGGTAACATCACCACTCACTTTAACAGAATCACCGATTTTGAATCGTTTGACGATGTTATCTTCATCGTCCACAACGTTAAGTGTAAGGTTAGCATCTTTTTAAGCTAACCTTGACGCAAGTTGTGCTATCTCATCAGGTGATAGTGAATTGTTTTACGAGGCTAATTAATCAAATACACGCTGCTACCGTTCACGCTGCTAACGTAACAACGCTAACTTTTTTTGTATTTCTTAACGTCGATTCGATAAACTTTGCATTTATTTATCTATATAGTTTCAGCAGTAATAAAAATTTAAAATCTTATGTATAATTATGTTTAAACTTACTAATACGTTTTAGCTTTAATAAATCAGAATTTGGTTCAGCTGTGATAAACTATATCTACAGTTATATAACTATTTTTCATAAAAGAAAAAATATATATACAAATCAACGAAAGCAAACAAAAGCATTGTTTTGAGGTATCACAGCCAGCAAGTAACTACAATATGTATCATTTCAGCATGTATTACTTATCACAAAAATTGGAAATGACTGAAGAAAAAGATCGATCTTTACCTACTTACACTTTTTTCAATATATTTCCTCATATAAACAATTCTATTAATTCATAAGTAGCATGATAATTTTTTTACAACATCAATTAGCTACTGCTGATAAACATTTACTATAAGAAATAATCACAGAAAGTAAAGATTTTGTCTGTTTTTAAGTTGAATTTATTTATTAAATTAAACTTCTTGAAAACATTTTTACAATTTTTTCAGAACTTTTAACATTATTAAACATTTTTTATGACAGTATTTTACTTATCTTTGGTAATTAAATTATCTGAAAATTGTTTACTACTACATTAAATTGTTTTATTTTGATTGCCAAAGCCAAAAGTGAAGATGTTAGTTGGCTTTTGTGCTTTTTCAAGATTCGCTTGTTGAGATTGTGTGGCAAATGCAGGTGTACCTTGTGTAAACGTTGGAAAATTTACACTATTAGTGCTGTTATTAAAATTAAATAGCGGATTTTTACTCTTATCATCACTTTGAGTATTGGCAGATATACTCACATTGTTACACACTTAATTGTCAGTTGTATTATTATCTCCAGCATTAGGTGCGAAGCCATCTTCTGTTGGCATAACAGCAGGTGGACCTGCCTTCACAAAACTATTATGTGTCGATGCAACTTTGAAATTGCCTAAAGGTATAGTCTATGTCGTAATTTGCTTGTTATCATTTTTGCTTTGATTTACATTGTTAACAGTTGTTTGTTGGGTCTAACATTTATCAACATTACAAATATCTGGTTTTGTACACGTAACTTATTGATTGGTGAGGTTTTTATTGCTCTCAAATGTAGTGCAATATTATATACTTGTATTTGCAACAGGTTTAGCGTTCGATTGATACCTTTTATTATGTGTTGTGTTTTCTCTTCGTGCCAAATTTGACGTATGCTTTACTTGCCTATGTGATTGAATTGGTCTAGATATCCTCTGTGTCTTAAATTATTGATTACTTGTTGATCGAGACGACACCAGTTGGGGAATTACATAATAGTTGTTGATAATTATATGTGCCGGTTTATCTAAGCTATTCATTATTGTTGTCTATAGTAATTGTGATCTGTCCGTGCGTGCCGCCCTAGACAATGATGGAAGTTGTATTTACATACTTTTATATGTACATTGTTATTATTGACGTGCTAACTTACGTCTCTATTACATTTCTCTATTCTATCTGTCATGTTGGAATTTACGTTATAAGTCATTTTGATGAGTGCGAGACGACGGTTCTGAACGCTGAATCGTAAACTTTTACACTTATTGAAACTTCTCCGATTGCAAAATAGAAGTATGATCTCTTCTTTACTGTTCTTTGTTTGCACAATCAGTACTTGTCCTTTGATCTGAATGTGTATCGCACACATTTGTGGATGATAAAGATGTGTCAGACTGAGCTTATTTTATTTACTAAATCGTTTATCTTTCTCGCTTATTGCGCTGCCGCGGAATTTATAGCAACTAGCCAACCGAACGTTTTGCAAGATTTAAAATACGATACACGTATTTACCTGTATTCATCAAAGATTAGTAAGAGAACAAATTTTTGTTTGCTTATGTGAGATGTGTTTGTACATCACTATTAAAAATATTGTCTTTACTTCTACAATATTAAGCAGGAGTAAGGCCAACAACGTAATTAGTGGTAACGTTACACAATTGTGAAGGAGTATTAGCTGTTCTACGTGCAAGCTTATAATTATCACATTTGTTGCTGCTCGTCTTTGAATTATTGATACTATAAGTTTCAAGTGATGATAGTGTGTTCGAATTACTAGTTGACATATTAAATGGCTGTGTCTTTGGCGGACATGAAACAATAGGTGTTAATTTTGCGCTTTTTAACTTTTTTGAGTTGCGTGTCAAATCACAAAAACCATTTTAGTGCATCTCCTTTTCTGAAAAGTAGTTCATTTAATTTACTTTTGAATTTTTCAAATGTAAATTTGTTCAATTAAATTGAATAAATTTATGTACTGTACTCAGATTATCTATTTCAAAAATATGACTTTATAAATTATGAGCAAAAGAAGATAGTTTTAAAAATAGTAACTGAATGTAAACAGTGAACGCTTTTTATATTATTAGCTAATATAATTAATGTCTATTATTTGATACTTCACGCTCTGATATTAATACTTTTATACTGATAGCTTTAGGATAAACAGTTTCTTTTAAAATGTAAAAGTTTTAGTCTTTTTAGACAGATTAAACTAAATAAAGAAATATTACATATGTTAATCATAAACATTATTATAATTACAATATTGTATTCACATATATCTCATCAAATACATTTTAATTGATTGCAATTACATGCTAATAATAACTTATATAGTCTTTTCGTAAATATATTATTTATAAGATGCGAAGAAATGTTGATGAAAGAGGATAGTTTATATAGAAACTAAAGGCATTTGATACTTATCACAAAAATTGGAGATGACTGAACTGAAAAAACAACAATTTTTTGGTACTCACAATTTTTTTTTAATATTTTGCTACATCAACAATTCTATTAATTCATAAATAGCATGATAATTGTTTTACAACATTAATTAGCTACTACTAAGAAACATTTACTATAAAAAGAAGTACAGAAAGTAAAGTTGTTGAAAGTGGATTATTAATATGTCTAAGTTACAATTACATATAAATGGCAAATTATGCTCCTTACACCTTCACTTTTGTGAAGCAAGTCAACGTACAGTACCAAAAGTTTGAAAAAATTACGCTTCAAACTTATATGTCAAGTTAGTTTTGTACATTATAGATTGAGTTTTTACTTTTTTTTTCTTAGAAACTCTATTAATTTAGATACATTTTCACTTTGTATTTGGTAACAATATAGATTTATTGTGCTATCATAAAATTTGAAGTCGTTGAAAAAATTAATAACTATTTACATCAATAACGCATTGTAAACCGTAAAGTACATTGTTTTTGTCAACAAATAAATAATTTACACCTGATAAAATATTTTACATTCTTTGACTATAAATTTTACAAATATTGCTTTTCAACTCCTTTTTTTTTGTATTTAAAGTATTGTAGATACACGTTGCAAACACAACATGCAAATAAAAGATTATTATTTTTTCTCACTATTATAACTGTTGTTATATTATTTAAAAAATCTATTCAAAATAAATAGTGCTTACTTTTTTTTAATATTTTTATACACATTGTATTTTTTATTGTTGACTTTCCCACATCACTAATTTTGATATAGCATTAGATAACTCTGTGTTATCAGGTGCAAGTATTTCATGTAGTTTTCGTTGTATTTGTACGTTCGGTATTTCTTTTGACATCCCTTCACTGATTACATTCATTGCCTAGTTTAGTAATGACTAACCTATCTTCTTCTATAATGTGTCACGCAGATCTTCCATTCGGGCGATGGTTTTGTCGGGCAATGCCACACATGACGTGTTTGCGTTTGCATCGGAATTACAAACTTTATCACCAAATTCATCTGGTCGATCAGTCAAATCCGTCTTATTGAGAATTGTCTAGGCTTGCTTGATTATTGTCTCCCTCTGTGCCACAAACTCATCTGAATCATCATCGTTTTCATTGTCATCTAACATGACATTGTCCTCTGTTTCATTGTTATTACCTTGCGTTGTATTGGTAGCATTTGCTTTCGTCTTCAACGATGCCTATTACGGTTATGTTGGTTGTACATTTACCGGAGGCTGTTTTGCGAGCATTGCACGTAAGTTATCTCGTTTCATGCCTCGTAGCATCGCCATCTGCTCCCTTTCATTCAATGCAGCCTTAGCTCGTGGTTTACTAATCGCCGTAGCCGTCGGTAGTGGAACTTACTGTGGCTACTCGCTTTACGTTGATTTATTTTCGTTGGAAGGTTAGTGAGATGTAGCATGGCTTGCTTTGTTCCCACTCACTTTTTCGTATTCGTCCTTGTTGTTATTGTTATTATTATTAGCACTAGTGTTACTATCATCAGTTATGCTGCTGCTGTTGGTCTTTTGCTGAGAAGTATGTTTGTTACGTTTGTGTCGAGTTCGTTCTGCCTCATCACGCGCCTTTTGTGATCGTACCCGTTCACTGTCCACGTACTCTTTCAAAAAATTATGCACAAAGTCGTTGCTTAAGATACGCTACATACTTGGGCGATCTTGTGGTCTGATTTGCAGCAACGATGCACAGAGTGCACGTATTTACACTGGTATACTGGGTGGTAATGGTTCATAGTGACCAACTAGAATTTTTTTCACCAACTCACGCAATGACTGCGCATCAAAGGGTCGACGCAAAGTTAGCATTTCATAAAAAACCACACCCAACGCCCAAACATCACTCTTGTTATTGTATGGCTTGTTTTCACACAATTATGGTGAAAAGTAGTACGGTGTACCACACACCGTTTTGGTAAAGGCAATGGTGTTTTGTAGCACGGTGGAAATGCCAAAGTCGCCTAACTTTACCTCATCGCGTGTGGTGAGAAAGACATTGGCGGTTTTGATGTCACGGTGAAGTACATAGTGATCGTGTAAATATTTAAG
This sequence comes from Blastocrithidia nonstop, assembly GCA_028554745.1. Classification (NCBI taxonomy): domain Eukaryota; phylum Euglenozoa; class Kinetoplastea; order Trypanosomatida; family Trypanosomatidae; genus Blastocrithidia; species Blastocrithidia nonstop. Next base: position 234,912 of record JAQOTN010000016.1, on the reverse strand, counting down.
CGCGAGGCTGATTTGAATAAATCATTTCATCGCTAAATTTGGGTCAAATGGCTTGGGAGAGTTACTATGACGTGCTTCTTTGATACGACTGTTGAGATCCCCTCCGTCGGCGTATTACATGATAATAAACACCATCGGTCCATCTTCAAAGTGTTCGTGATAACGAATAATATTAGGGTGATTTACAGCAGCCAAGATGCCAATCTCATTCTGCAAGTCGCGCTTTTCCTTATCGGTCATTGTGAATGTGTTGATTGACTTTGCCACATACCTCTTGCCATCCGCACGTGAGCGAACCAAATACGCCTCACCAAAGCTACCTTTGCCTACAGTTTTAATATACCGATACTTGCATAAGAAAAGCTCCGAATCAAGCCCTTTCATCTCACAAGGATCGATGATCATTGTCGTTATTTATTACACTTTTTTTCACACAAAAAATAAATATATATATATTCACGCAAAAACTGTTCTGCGGTAATAGAAAATAATGATTTAGTTGTTATTTTTCGATTTTGTAGTGTATGTATTTATATTATTAGTGTTTACAAGTCTTGTGTTTATATTAACGTAATAACTAATTTTGTAATGCATAAAATTAAAATAAATATAAAGTATTACGGTGTTCAATAAAGAAATAAAACAAAATAGAGTGATCAATAAAACATAATTATGTGAACAATACATAACGTAGAAAATGCAGCTCTATTTTGTTACTGTAAATCGCTGAGCTTTTTGAGCTAAGTCTGAGTGTATGCTCATGAAAATGAGCGCATGTATGTACATGAATAAATACAGAAAGACATGTCAAGAAAAAAATCGGTTACATGAATTTGCTACAAAGAAAAATACAATTTGAGGTGATACGGTTTTAAGAAAGACGGTAAAAAAAGGGTAAAAGACTTGACATTTTTACATAGTCATAGAACGTTGAAAACAAACACACTTAATTATATAATAAAATGTATTTATAGGTACAATTTGCGACTGAAATTGTATTTCATGAATGTTACAATTGTTGTGGAAAGAAAAAAAAAAGGTTAAGTTACATAACTTGTTAAGTACACAAAATAAATTAGAAAGAGAAGTTTATTTACATCATTGCCCAAATAAATAACTCTGTTTTGTGTAATACTCATCGTTACAACATACAAAAAAATATATATATACAAACTTATTTTGTGTGATTCTCTAAACATAAATAATTTTATAATTTATTTTTTTTTAATTTGTTTGAAAGGTTGGTGTTTTTATTTTTTTTAATAAAACGTGCGCAGACACGATGACACTACGGACGACTTCGCAAACGAATTTGGAATTCATTCACCTGCACCTTTTGGTCGTTGTGCTACTTCAGTCTGTGCTAAACTCTTGCTTCGATTTCTATGTCGTCTGTTCTTTTTCTTCTACGCTGCATCAAGCTCATCGGCGTTGACTCACTTATTTGGGAACGGATTAATACACCCACGATCACCATCGCTGGCGGCACAGATCTTGAAAATCTTATCATGCTTTGCCGCGTTGAGGGCTGTTTCGTTATTTCCACGTGCCTCTTATCGTTTTAGTCGACGACGACGACGTTTCTATTCTTGTTTGCTCTTTTTTGTTTACTATGGTGTGTACTCATTGTACACCGCGGAGACACCCGTGTTGGGTAACTCATCAAGGTAGGCATGACTTACACCAGTCAAATGAAACGGTGGACCAATTGCCTTAGGTGGAGGTGGCTGCTTTGACATTTTTTTGTGTTGAGTTCGTTCATACTCCTCAAGTTACACTCGTCAGTTGTCGTTGTACTTAGGATTGTCTAGCAACGTACCAGGCACGCCATATGTACCCTTTTTAGGTGGATTTGTCTTGATATTGGGTAATGATAATTTGCCCTTTGCATCTTTGCCTACATCACTGTCATGGACTTGTTTGTGTTTGCGTGTTCGTTTCTTCTTGTGTTTGTCGTCTAACCCTTCTCATGGCTATGTCATGTATTCATATGGTTTATTTTGAAAACAGCCGTAATAACTACCAGCACCAGTGCTTTGTTGAGGGTAAGAACTGTAAATAAACTATTTTTACGAAATTGGCTTTTGACTTTTGGCCGTCTTGGCCTCCTATTTTCGTTCATACAACTACCGCTTGGCGATTTCAGAGGCGATCTTCGGATCAATCTGCTCAGCTGACGCTAGAGTTAAGTATTTGTGCTCGAACAACACATCCGGGTAAAAACCAGTGCTCATAATGGCACCCGGGAGCATGCTCTTGCCTAAGTAGCGTGACGGGATAGTGTCTTGTTTGTCATATGGGTCTGTCTTTTTAGGGTCTGCATCGGTGGAAATGTACGATGGATCTTGAAACAGACCACCGTAAACACTCTTGTCGGTCATGTCTGCTTTTTATACTCTTAACTATCACTAATATTATATACTTGAACTGTTTATGTTTATAATATATAAACTATCTCTTACCAACAATATTATTAATTTGTTACAAAAAAAACTAGAGTTGCGGATGTTGTATGTTTACACTGTACAACGAAAAGTTTTTAATAATAAACTATATCAGATATAATGATAATTAAAAAAAAATGACAATAAAAGTTTATATATTGCTAATTTAACATAGCAAATATGTAAACAATTTATTTTTTTTTTGGTGTGTTCAAGCGCAAGCACATCAGCACGCAATATTTATACTTGTACATTATCATATATATATACTAACATATAAGTATGTACTTGAATATCCTAAATTTTGCTGTAAAGTGAAAACAAGTAAGAAAGAAAAAATGTCAAAACACATTGCACTTTGGTCTTGACTAGTAATTCTTCAAACAGCTGAGTTATTTAGACAGCCTTCTATAAAATGTACTAACACTAACATATGTGTGCAGGAAAACAAAATTGGTTTGACTGTTTAGCAAAAAATAGAGCAACTAATCAATTACATCTATATATTTATCAGTGCATATGTACGTCGTTTAGTTTTTTGTCTTCTTATTTTTCATTTGCTTGCTATTTTTTTATTGTGTCAACAACGTTTTTTTCTCAAATAATTATTGATCATATGTTAAGTGAAAAAATTTGTATTTTATGTTAACTCTTTTTTTTTAATGTTTTTATGATGTTGCTCTTACAATCACTATAAAGGTGCTTAGTTTATCTCAGTTTGCTTTGCGTATTTGCTCTGCACATTAGCTTACTACATGTGCACGTAGGTACTTTGCTAAGTCACACTTTGCAAGGCTACAATTGACTGAGTTAGATTTTAAGTACCGTTATCTCCCATGTTAAACGTATTTTCGGAGGTATTTTCGGGTAAATCAAGTTGCATTCCGGCTAATATGGCCTATGCCGCACTATCAGTGTTCATTTCCGTTTCTGGAATGAGTGGAGCATTGCCTAATTAAGCCAAGCTTGCCGCAATAAGATCTGGGTCAAAAAGTTTTAGTGGGTCTGACTACCTACGTTGCTTGAAGTGCTACAAAACTTCTTTACCAGCATCTTCGTGTGCTGCTTGTTGCTGCGTGACTTGCACGTCTTTCCGCTTCTATTCTTCACTTAATTATTATTGATAATGACGGTACGTTTCGGCCCAATGCTCTGCCTCTCGTATCTGTTCCAGCTCACTCTATTTACCAATAAGTAGTAAACGCTACAGACTCAACTCATACACACGAAGGCAATATGCACAGACCGATTTAATAAACACACGACACAACCGAATCTACGCATTACGTGAAGTGTTTTGGTGGTTATGGTGCAAGAAACGGGAGGCTAAAGCGATTCCACTTTACAGCATCTGTCGTACTTTACGTCCTTATTCAATGGTCAATGAGTGGCTCTTTGCAATACGACGTAAAAACGAAGTACAATACAACAGTGCCAAATTGTACACCAATTTAGGCAAAAGTGTTATGTGAGGGTTGGTTGTCTTTACGAATGGAGCATCTACACTATTAAAACTGTTTGTACTGGCACTAGTAATAGTGTTGTTATTACCATTAATGGTGGTATTATTCTCCTTGTCTATAGTCTATACGGTTTTGGCTAACAACTAAATCGCCTACTCATACCGCTGCTCACTCGTTAAGCAAAAGGCCAGGAGTGAGTTCTGTGCAGGAGTTCGATTACTACTTCGCATCAAATAATCCATCGCGGCCTTGTAGCTTTCACCCAACATCTTCACATTTGCCATATGAGCACGGTGATTGGTTAATACGTAGGAGTAGTTGGTGGTAATCTAACCCACATGACCCAGCATGGACTGACAGTGATCAAAGTCACCCGATAACCCTAAACAACAGGCTAACCCATGAGCAGCTAATATATTGCCTTTATCATTACGCAAGACAAACAAGAAATGCTACTTGGCACTACGCAAGAAGCGAGCATCATCTCTGCCACGTTGTTGACTACACCACAGGTACAATGCCGCTAATGTTAGCATGATCGGAATGGAGTGCCGCTTTGTCGATGAAGAAAATGAATTATTCCGTAAAAGGTTCATACTTGCCCGCATTTGTCGCTGGGAGAAGAAGAGCTGGGCCAGGTACGATTGCGCCATCGGTTAACGTGGTGCCACTTCACACAATAACGTTAACCAAGCAACCGATTGACTGTACTGCTTCTCCTCATAGGCCAACACGTGCAATCGAAAATATGGAAGTGTAAAATGACTCTGACACTTGACCAGTAGTTTGTAAATCTACTTGGCCCTGTGTCGGTCCTCCTGTTACAAGAGTAGCGCCAAGTTGTACAATAATGGGATGTATTTGTGTGGAATGGTTGTGCGTTACAGAAACTTACCACCCAACTCTCGGTCTACAAACCCTTGTAATGCACTACCGTTATTACTTAACACGGCTACATTCGCCAGTACTTCTCATGGTGGAGTTTACAAATTGGCATGGTAGAGTGCGATGGTGTGGGCGAATAACTGTTTGCATTTTTACGAGTCTACACGCGCACACCAGGCACACAGAGCTCAACTTGACATGTTTTACTTGGTACTTTCTTCACTCTCCATTAGTGTGTGGCAGTATTGAAGGGCTAGTTCATGCTGACCATGCCTTGTCGCATGTAGCGCTAATAACATCAATACCTCACGTTGACCAGGGTGTTCTTTGTTTATCGACACCAGTAGCTGCAACCCATCTTTTTACTGTCCACTGTACAGCAGTACACGTGCATAGTGAATTCGAGCAGAGAGTAACTGCGGTAAGACCCGTAGTGCGGATTAGAGATAACGACGTGCTACTGAAATGTCATTACAGGCTAATGCTCATCGTCCATGTTAGAAATCTGCCATGGCACACTACTAGGCCGTTCCAACCGCATAAACCCGATCCAGCAAGGTCATTTGGGCTGCTCTGCCATTCTTTAAACGGTGATCTGTAATGGCCTTGAAGTAGAGTAAATCGGCTACTTTTAGCAATATAAGTGCATTATGGGGTAACAGTCTACGTAATCGAATGACCACCTACGTAATTTTAATAAACATACGACGATCTAAATACACAACAAGTAACGCAAACAGAGCCAGTTCGTTTTACGGGTCCATGGCAAGTACACGTTACAAACACCTTTGAGCAAATTACAATCGGTGTAAGTAATACGCACACAGTCCCATCCCAACGCGAACCACCGACGGAGTAAGCGAGCTACCAAGTACACTGAGCACCTACCGGTACAGTGCAAAGCTTTAGGCATATTTCTTACTCTCAAACGAAATCGCCGCCAGCCCCAAGTTGGCAATTACAAAATACTTATCCTGTCGTTTGGCTTCTTCAAACTTGATGCGGGCGGTCTGTAGGTTATTCTTGGCCATAGCCGATAATCCTTACAAGTACAGCGTCGCACTATCATGCTCGGTGTGATTTCGTGCATGACGCATTAATGACGCAATGTCGTTACTGCCTTCCATAGCAGCAATAGAGGCATTCATGCAGGAGAGGGCAAATAATTGCTCTACATCATCCCGTACACGTTTGGTTTATGTTGCAGTTTGCAATAAAGCATGCGCTTCTTCTACATTGCCACTTGCAAAGGCGTTAAAGGCAGTTTGCAAGATGTCTTGCACAGAACTTGAGCTAACTTAGGTCATTATTTAGTGAAAGAAACAAAACTCAACTATTGATTATGTGTTAACTTGTCAAGATGTTTGTGTAATTGCAGAAAAAGTTAATATGATGAGTAATGTAGTAAAGAGGAAAAAAAAGGTAGAAATTATTTTATAACAATGAAGTTTAATAAACAAACTAAACACATAAAGTTCAACAGACAATAATGTGCTTCCATACATAGTATTTTGTTATAGAAATTCACATCTATAATTACTATAATTTTACTCAGTTATTACTTTTTTTTTTTTCAAATTCATCAAATTGTTATTTATTTTATATTTTAATTAGTTACATTAACTTTTACCAGTAACATTAATATTTTTTATGTTAAATATTTTTTAGAACTTCAACTATTTTCTTTTTTTTTCGTTTGTTTTACAAAGTGCGGGTATTATTTGTTATTGACAGCTATTAACTTTGCCCATTGATTTCATTCTATGCTGCACTCTGTTCAATCAGTGGTAAATTACACTCCTCCTTGCAGAGTGTAATTTGTCATTCTGCAATGTGCACCTCTACTTTATCATTTGTACGACACTCACATGCCACGTACAAGTTGCCAAATTTAGTAGTATCGCATGTGAGAATAAAACAGTGTGAATTGTTTGATGGGTGTGTTGCAGAACATGTCTTTTGCTATGTATTTACTGCATCCTTTTCATTATTATTCTTAATCTTGGCATCTTTCACAGAAAATACTATGTCATTGAGTTTGCCTTTAGTTAATGCATCTTTGGCTAAGGCAATCTGCAGTAGCTCGCTTGGTGTAACAACTACAAAGTGTTGCAGAGGCGTTAATGGTAGTTTTTACATTTATTGATTTACACACTATTAGTAATTTTATTATTGTTACTGCTGCTGTTGTAATAACAATGGAACTAAATTTCTCACCCCATCGGGTCAGTAACGCAATTTATCGTTACTGTGCTTGACATAGGACTCAAACACTTTAGCCCCGGCATGACTAATTCGTGGACCCAAGTAGGGCATTAACTACAACACCGCATCACAGGCGTAATAAATTTTCTGCACACGTGTGTAATCGTTACGGTAGAGCAATTGATGAAACGGGAATGAATCAGGAAGTGACAGTGCCCCTTGTACCGTAGATCTCATTTCTGCTGTAAGTCCACGTAATGGTGCTGCAATGCATGGATTATTGTTGTTCTTATTTCTATGATTATCTTCATTAACATTTTTTGGTACCTTTGATTACTGTTGATGTTTACGTGATGTATTTGCAGCAGATTTCATGCTTTTATTGCATGGTAATTACTTTACACACTTTAATGCAGCGACAAAGAAGCCACCAGTGTCCTCGTGATGTGGAAGTATTCGTCGAGCATAATGAATGTTGAAACGTTATGCAATTTACTGACCTGGTGCAAACATACTTTACACAAATTTATACTCCTGATAACGCCTTTTGGGTTGTCTGCCATGGTTACGTGTCGTCATGGCTTTCTTCTGTTACTACTGTAATTGTTTTTACTCCATTTCAGTGTTTGCGTTTATCGAATTTTAATGTTGCACACATTATTCTTCTTCGCTTGACTTATGTTGACTTTACATTTTTTCTGAGTTTTCTTTTTGCTTGTCTTATGTTTGTTATTCATTTTATGACATACATGAAGTGTAAAAATTACATGCATCAGCATACGTAGTAAATGTATGTTGCAAATCACGTGTCATGACATGTCATGAGGCAAGTCCATCTACACTCCTAAAACCTTTTAGCATGGGCCGAACATCTATTAATTCAAAGCAGCCCTATGCACCTTGCAGACACGTCAGTAGTACCGCCTCATCTTACACTGGGTTGAGACTACAGGTGGAGTACACCACCACTCCGTTTTCTTTACACAGCTCCATGCCACGTGAAAGAATCGCACACTGGGTTTTGTGCAGGTCTACTCCAAGCAATGTGTTTCAACGCGATCACAAGTCTAATGACTTACGCAGCGTACCATCACCCGAGCAGACCACATCACACAACACCCGATCAAACCGTAACGATCTGGGCTAGCAATACTAACAGTGTTAGTTATTTGTTTACTGGTGTTACTATAATTCATGTAGCGGCTCATTGTGTTTCTCCTGTGGTAGTACTAAATTTGGGAATTTACTGGCATCATAGCTGGTGATGATTAAGTGAGGATGACCATGTGCTATTCGATTAGTTTGATGCGTTAATACATCGAGACGAGATGTGTTAACGTCATTGGCCACAAGTACACCACGTTGTAATGATTAATTTAAATAGTTATTACCCATATTACAACTACTGGTATTGCGATGGATGTGTGAGATGAGCATTTATAGTATCTGTGTCGTTTTACTGCCTGGTGCGGCACACATGTCAAGAACTCTGTCTCCAGGTTGAACATTTAGCAATACGGCCGGTATCATACTTACCGTCTACTGCCGAGATACATACCCACCATCGTTTAACGCGGTAATTAGCTTCTTCAGGGACTTGTACATTGAATTGCGTTTGAGCTCACCACGACTGGTGGTGCACTGAAATGCAAAATCATGCGGCTCATAAAACTTCAACTTGATTGTATTAAACACATCAGAAAATTTATTAAATACGTACTAGTTAAGTTGTTACGCACATGGTGATGTGTGGTTGACACGAAGTGCCATGGGTAAGCTTCGATGCAGTGTACCGATAAACTCATCTCATTAGGCATGAGGTACCACATGATTTTTGTAGTACACATCAAACGCATCACTGTGTAGTGTTTACACATCTCGAGCATCAGCCAATCACTCATCAGGACGATCACGTTTGTTCTTTTGTCTGCTATTGTTGATGTTATTCGTTTGCTTGTCTCTATTATTACAACCACCACCACCACCACGCCTTGACTGATTTCTGCTCATTTGTAGTAAATAAACCCAACGCACAAATTTACCTAATACACTTTTCTTTTTTTTTTTTTTTTAAATTCAGAATAAATATAAAAATGGTACTTACAAAAATAAATAGCGTTATAATATGATGAACTACAAGTGCAACTATCTTTCACAAAAAAAACAAGGGCAAGAAAAAAGAAGGCGAGAACGGCTAATATTATAAATTTTGTTAAGTTAGTCTGTTTAAACAAATGTTAAGTTGTCAACGTATTACCTATTTTCAGCATATACTTATCAAGACAAAATAAATTTTAAAAAATAGATAAAATAAAGTATTAAAATATTTGTTTATATATTTAAATATGTCAGGAAAAAATGGCTTTACTATTCATCGACGTACATTACAATGTTACCAATCTCTATTCGCCGTCGTTTAGGTTTGACACTTATTTCATGTACTCTTAGTTTTGATGTTGATTTTTTACTGACATTGTGCACTGCACTCTAAGTTACATTTTCAAGCTGGGATATGATTTTCACGCCTTCTACTACCTTGTCTTTACACTGCATATTCTTACTCTGCGAAATGATCGCTGCAGTGCCTTGATCATTCTATATTGGATTAATATTTTGAGACAATCTTTGCTATTCGTCATCTTGTACAACATTGTCGTCTTCATCATAAACGTTTCCGATACTTCTACTTGAGCTTCTACTTGCATTTCGACGTTTAGTTGATTTCTATACCTTCACAGTATAATTTTGCACATTTCAGCACAGCGTGAGCTACTCTTTTTGCATGAGGTATAATATCTCACACCATTTACTTGGAGATAATTATTCATAACTAGTGTTACTCTACATACTTTGCTTCTTTGATTTCTACGCTATTTATTCTTCACAAAACGTTTTTTGTGCACTGTTGTGTTCATAGCAAATACTAATATTACTGTTGGTACAGTTATATGTGTACAGACCATACTACACTAGAGCCCGTAGTACCAACTCATCGATTCGTACATCGGTTAACAAGATATATTGGTTGCAGAATGGACATTTACACCCACAACCTTCACGCGAGCACTATGATTGACGCACACGTTGTTACACTAATCTAACAAAACTTCACAAATCAAACAATTACAAGTGTGTGCAATACTTACCGCGTGCAGGAATGTGAATAACACGCTGAGAAATAGGATCCCGCAGTGGTGTAACCAGTTCTATTACTTATAATGGTTTTTCTTACTACTACTATTACTATTATTCTTGTTGTTGTTGTTGTTGTTGTTAATGTTGACATAACTCTTAATGATGTAAGTCGCATTAATTACTCGAGCCGTGTATGTTACCTCTATTTGCATTTTGCATTGTGTCATCTTTGCTGTCTTGAAGCTGCGTTACACGTACGTCAGTACACTTATTTGCGTTTATTTATGTGTGAAAGATACTCTTCTTGTCTTACACTATCTATGTTAAATCAGCAATAATAAACACGAGATCAGTTACATTTCAGTTGATTTGATTGATGTGCTTTCTTAGTAAAAAAAGACATTGTTGTTGAAGTCATTTACGTAAATCTTATAATTCACCATTTACATACAAACTACTTTGATAGGCAACTTACACATCTTGTAGTTTATTAATGTAGTGTTAAAATTTTGTGGCAAGAGTAAATATCGAATGCATGTTTGTACTTTTGCAATTGAAATTTTGAACAGTTCTTTGGCAATAACGCTGCTACGTTTCAAGCATTTTATTCAACACTCTAGTCATCATTGCTTAATAACATTCATCGTCAACTTCACTGCGATTTTTTGTAGCAGCAGTATCTATAGTAGTACTGTTATTAATATTACTAGTATCGGTTGTGTTATTTATTGTATTTGCTGATGTTTACACTTGTATAGTCTTACCATTCTAAGGTTAGAGGTACAGTGATGTAGGAACAAGATGAGTGTATGTGCGAATAATTTGTCGACTGAAGGCTGAAATTAATAAAGCGAGTAAATTAAAACAACAAAGTTCATAACTGTTGCATTTGATTTCTTTCACTGTATTATCGTAGCAAACATGCTTGCCATTGTGATCAGAACATTGAACAAATAACTATCTTGTGACTAATTGAAGTAATTTATCGCCAATACTAGCTAACTGTTGAAGTGAACTAGCGGAGCGAATAGATATAAGCATATCTCTGAAAAGTCCATGATAACTTTGTGATTTGCGGTTATCGTCTTAGTTCAGATGGTTATACTTGTTACTTACTTATTATCTCATTATGTATGTAGAGTTAAACATATAGTTAGCTAACGAAGTAAACATGTGTTTTAGTACTCGATTCAGTAGTAGTAAAAACTTTTTTTTAATTTTTGTGAAATACTTTTAACAAAAAGTGCAAAATATAATTATGTTATTTACCTAATTACGTCCATCACAAAAAAGGTACTAAAAAAAAAATGAGAAGAGAAAGTTAACAAATTGTTATACTCAGTCAAAGTGAGACATCAGCGTAAATCATTACTGTTATAAATTATAGTTATTTGTATAGATTCACTTATCACTAAAAGAAACAAAGATAGTTGCACTGGTGCATGTTTTTATTAATTAGTAAATTGTAATTTATAGCCAATCGCACTAATATCATCAGAAAAAAAGGTGTAAACGAAAATTGAAATGGTTATACATTGATTGCATATTTTTAAGTATACAACCATTGCAATTGCGAATTATCATTGCTTGATAATAATACTAATAAGAAGAAGAACAAGGAGAAGAATGAACAAACGTATAAAAAAATGTGAATAAAATTTTACAAAAATTATAAATAAGTAAAGTGAGAAAAAAAAAAATTGAGAAGCTTTTTATCTCACACATAATAAATAAATAAATAAATAAATAAATAAATGCTATATCAACTTTTTTTATGCTAAGATAATAAAAAGGTTTCTTGTCAGAATGTGGCTTGTATTTCACGTATTAATTTTTATAAAATTATTACGACTGAATACTAGCGGTGGCAAAAGATATTAAATATTGTATTTGTAACTCACACAAAAATTGTCATGAAAAGTGTCAACAGTTTTACTTATTAAGTAATAAACTTTTGATGTGTACATAGCTGATTTAGAAAAAAAGAAATTATCTTTACGTAAATAGCCAATAACTTTCTTTGTAAGAAACTTGGAAATGTTATTGTGTCAAAATAATGGCTGTATAAGTGAACTTCTGACTTTAAAAAAGTGTTTGTATGTTCAATCAGTGTCATTTCGGCTGATACACTCAAACATTCTTCTGTATTGACAAGGCCTGTAATATTCTTTTAGAATATTTCAGTTAATTATCGTTTTGAATACTTTGTTGTAACTTTTTTTTTTAAATATCACTATATACACAAAAATATATTTTATTTACTTTTGAGAATTTAGGTTACAATAATCATTATATACTATATGTTAAATTCGTCCTTATAACTTTAAGTGACTGTTTGTCAAGCATAGTAGTGTTTACATTTGAACATACGTTTACTCTGGTTTAGATGCATTGTCTTGTTTCTTTTTGACTGTAAATTGTCTAAAAAAAAGTGGAAATATAACAACTCATAAAACTACTTACATAAAAAATTTTTTTATTTACAATTAGATATATATTTATCAAATCCGGCATATTTTTTCCCTCTTAAACAATAGTTTAATAATAATAATAACAAATAACAACTATCAACACCTCGCCTAACGAATCAAATTTACTTTTTTTTTACTTATCTTACATTTACTATTTTACTTCTTTGCAAAAAAATTGCAACAATTCTTTGAATTTGAAAAATATACGAATGCGTATAAAGAATTTAAATGTAATTAAAAAATTATGCAAATATATGTGATGTGAAAACGTAATTTCAAAATGTATATATATTTAATTTGTAATATTATTTTTCTACCTATTTTCTTATTTCTAATCAGGTTTTTTAAATCAGAATTTTTCTCGTTCACATTTTAAAGCTTACAAAAAATAATTTTTTTCATACCTTTTTATCTGCTTAAAATTTAATGTTTAATTAATAATAATAAAATAGGACAAAAATTATACGACATAGTACAACGTAATAAAATAATTATTATTATTATATTATAGGTATATTTGTGTCAACATAAAACTACATATATAAATCATCATTCATAGCGTCTTTATATTGTTCTGATTTTACATTTTGATTTTGTTATTTTATTCAAGAATTGTTTACTCTACTTTTTTTTTATTTTTATGTCTGTATTAAGAAAACATAAAAGTATTTAAAAAGTAAACATGTTAGTTTTCCTGTAATATGACGTAGTTAGCAACTATAAGTAGTCTAGTATGTTCTTTGCACACATATCTTCTCACGCTACGTGCTGTACAATGTACCACACATTTTCTTTTTACTACAATTTAATAACAACTTGAATTGTTGTGTGTTATTCAATCAAAATAATAAATTTTTTATATACTAAGAAAAGTAAACCAGAGTACATGTTTACTTTTTGAACCTAATTTTGCAAGTGTTAATTTTTTTGGCTGTGTTGAGTAATCGTAACTCTAAAAATAATTTTTATATATTTATTTATATAAGTTAATATGTATATTGACATTAACATATATATTTATTCTTTGTTCGGAAAAAAAAGTAGAAAATAAAAAGACGGGAGGGAGTAGGTGTAATTTTTGCAAATTGAGAACTAAAAATTCGCACAAGAATTATATTTTGACTTATTAGGATACTGTGTCACTTTTGAAAATAAAACAATAAGCTATAATAAATTATCACTTGTAAGTGATTTGTATGATTTATTTAGTTATTACTTGCTTTTTTTTTTTATTATTTGTTTGTTTTTTACATCTTTGCTTATATTTTAGATGCCATTTTGCAAATTAGTCGCTCGCGTTCCACATTAAGTGCATCCAATTCACGGCGCATATCCTGCTCATTTGCCTTCAACACATCATCGCTCAAGCCAACAGTGATTTCACGCACTTGACGCCATAACACGCCACGAAGGTCTACCACACGCCGAACAGAAGTAGCTGCCTTGATAGGAACTAATATGTAGTTATTATAACGCATGGAGATGATACACCCCGTAGCCCCCGCCATGGCTTCATGTACCGCCAATGTGGCTAGTGTTGCACAGAAAAACGCATCATCGGACGATGGTGCACAGGCACGAATCATGTATGACGGGTCAATGTACTTTACCGTGCCCTGAGGATATCGATCTTTGTGTTGTTTTAACCACGCCTCAACTTCCTTTTTCAATACTACTCCAATATCAATCAATTTTTTATTACCCGAGGCATCATGACCACCTGCGCCTGTAGCCCAGTCCTGACCAAACCCTTCCGCCACAATAATCACACAGTTGCGGGAAATGGCAAAGCGACGTTCAATCAACTTCAGCACCGTCTCCTTCGGAAGTGGACGTTATGGAATGAGACAGATGGCAGCCTGTGCGCTAGCCACGGCGGTTTGCGCGGCAATAAATCCACTCTCACGTCCCATGAGTTTGACAATACCAATGCCATAGTTCAACGACGCCGCCTCGGCGTAGGCGGCACGCACCGCCTGTGTAGCCTGTTCCACGGCGGTCTGAAACCCAAAGGTGCGGTGTGAGAAGGATAAGTCATTGTCAATTGTTTTGGGAATGCCAAATACGGCAATGTTGGCCCCACGGCGTTTGGCCTCCTCATAAATCGTCAACGCCCCACGCTGTGTACCATCTCCTCCGACGGTAAATAACACATTGATGCCTAATCGCTCAAGGGTGTCAACCATCTCTTTTGGGTCTTGTGGACCACGAGAACTGCCAAGTATGGTACCACCAAATCGGTGTATCTGCGTTACCGAGGCACGGGAAAGTTCAATGGCGGTTTTACTACCCTCCTTTGACAAGCCCCAGTACCCAAAGCGGAAACCAATAACTCGCTTTACATGATAACTTGTTACACCTGCCAGTGTAATGGAGCGAATGACATCATTTAACCCAGGACACAACCCACCGCACGTGACAATGCCAAATGTCGTCTCACTAGGATTAAAGTGAATATGTTTACGCGCTGCAGCTAACTAGCAGACCAGTTTGCTCTGAGATACTGGGAATTAGGTACTTACGTCTTCCTGTGGGCGAGGATCAAACATGATGTGCTACAGTTGATCGCGGTACTCTTCACGTAGAATGTGCTTCTTGGATGGGTTAATATATTTGCGACCAGGTAAACGCTCAATGACAAGGTCTTGTGGTGTGACATGATCAAGAGGTGCTTGATAGGCACGCACAAGTTTACTCGTAACACGTGAACGAACTTCAGTCATGATTGAGATAATTAAATATTTTCTGGTGTAGGTAGTTTTTATTTTATGAATTGTTAAGAGATAGTTAGATTAGATGTATATATTTTGTGAAAAAACTTTACTACTTGTTTGTGTATTATCCAAAAAAGTTGGGTGGATAGTTTTATTTCTAATATGTTCAATTACTTTCTGATTTGCACAATAAAATTTATTTAGCTAAAGTAATTTTCAAAAAACAATGAAATGTTTATGGTATTACATAAATTAAATCAAACAAATACATTCAAGGACTCGAAGCCTTTTTTACAAATAACTCTAGAAAAACTTGAAATAATACGAACATCACTGTGATTTGTTTTGTATTATAAATATCACGATGTGAAGCTTTCATGTGCACACATACAAAAAGAAAAGAGTCAAAAGAAAAACTTTCTGAGCACTTTATTGCGCTAATAGTTTTAAGAAAAGTTTGAATAGTATGCAAAATTTTTTTGATTGTTTGTTTGTTTGCTTTTTATTGTTGTTGTATTTATTAAAGTGATAAAAATTAACGCAAACGTGGGCAATGTAAGCAAAAAAGAAAACAAATGAAAAATTGTTATATAATATTAATATAAATATAGGTAAATCAATTGCAAATTGTCATATAAATATCACTACAGAAAATATATATATTTTTATAATGTATGTACGCAGACAGTTTCTTTTGTTTTCAATTATTTTCAATGTCAATTACAAAAACAATCTTCTTTATTTTTATGCGAAAAAAAAAACGTATAAGATACCCCCTTATGAAGTCTCTTCAATTTTCCAATGTAATAAAATGAGATTTTCAGTGCAAAAAATGTAATGATAATGATCAAACAGTAAAAAAAGGTACCGAGAAATAAAAATCGAAAAGAAAAGGAGTTTGTTTTATGATGATGAAAGATATAGCACCTAGCAAAGTTTAAGTTTTGTTTACTTTCTAAAAAATGATTTTATTGTATGCTCGTAAATATTATATAAATATAATTGTTTTAAGCGTCATTAGTTAAAGTGGCTTATGGGCTAGTAACAACTTTAATTAAACTGTTATTGCACCTTCATTTTTACAAATACGTTACAACGATTTTATTAGCACTTGTTTCTGAAAGCGTGCATTAAATCAGTTGGGTGTGCGAAAAAAAGGTAGTAATCAATGTTTACCTTCTTCTTAATACCTCTGTGTCAATTTTTGTGCATTGCATTAGAGTTCTTATCCATAATATTTTTGTAAAGTAATAGAACGCACTTATTTTCTCGCCATTGCCGCAATAAGTGACAAGCAAACATACTTAGTTGTGTTAACGTATGTGTTGAACAAAAATAGCTTATAATAAACAAACAATTCTCAGTTGTTGCTTTTATTGTTGCTCTTGCTTTGTACATTTTACAACATTTTTTTCAACAAAAAAAAAACATGTAAAATGTGGTTTTATTTATCTATTTCGTTGTTTTTGCTTTTATATTACATCATCGATAGTCTTAATTCAAACTTATCGGGTATGCAAAAAGTGAAGAATACGAAAAGTACGTTCTTGGTTCGCATGAAACAAGTTTGAACGTATTTGATGTAAATAAATTATGTGAGCTAATTAACATTCATGTAGTGAATTAGAAGTAACAATATTTATATAATTAAATGTGTGCAAGGGGAGCGAAATTTGAACATATACAACTGTAATAATCTATTGACTTAAGAAGTTGCCATAGTACATATAAATTGAACAAATTAACGTTAGATCAGAGGAGAAAAAAGTTAAAACAGAATATGTTATTAAAAATGTCAAATTTTTGACGTTGATCAATGTAAAGCTGAATAGTTTGATCTTTCCTTTAAATTATACAAACAAAAACATATATATTGATAGAGAGAGAGAGAGAGAGAGAGAGAGAGAGAGAGAGAGAGAGAGAGAGAGAGAGAGAGAGAGAGAGAGAGAGAGAGAGAGAGAGAGAGAGAGAGAGAGAGAGAGAGAGAGAGAGAGAGAGAAAGATGCAAAATATATACTTAAGAGCATCAGATAAATAATAACCCTTGTATTTACTTTACAAAAATATATATCTTATTATTATATGTATACATATATGTATGTCTTACGTGATTACCCTTCTTGACCAAAGTCTTTAGTAAACTGAACATGCTGCTCAATGTCCGCAGCACAAACGGATGGACGAGTAGTCCTGAGTGATTTTATAAAATCCTACTTGGTAACAGGAAGTGGCAGCAGCAACTATGGCTATGTGAGCTACGTGGCAGTCATTGGAAAAGCCGCAGGATCACCTGGAGAGCATGGAATGAGTCTATTTGGCACCGTCTGTGCTGGATCCTTCGGATCAGGACCAACTACACGTTTAAAATGAGTAGCAACCTGAAGAGCACGAATGCACTACATCAACGCATTGCGAACAAGTGTTTCGATATCACTCCCAGAGTACATTTCTGTCTTCTACGCCAGCTACATTCAATCGTCTTACGTTAGTGTATTGGGTGTGTCACCTACGTGAATGGCAAACATTTGTCTTCGGGCTTGTACATCGGGTAAAGGTATGTAAATACGACGCTCAAATCGTCTTCGAATGGCACTATCTAAACTTCATGGAATGTTTGTTGCTGCTAAAACCAGCACGCCTTCATCATCGTGGCCAACACCTTGCATTTGCACCAAGAATTAAGTTTTAATTCGACGTGACGCATCATGCTCACCATCGGAGCGTGACGACACTAACGCGTCTATCTCGTCAATAAACACAATAGATGGCTTACCTTACTCCTTATACGCCTATCGTGCCATCTAGAACAAATTACGCACTAACTTCTCAGAATCGCCTAACCAGCGTGAAAGTAAATCGGAGCTGCTAACGCTCAAAAACGATCCGTCACTTTCGGTGGCCACGGCCTTGGCAAGGTACGATTTACCAGTACCAGGTGGACCATACAACAAAATACCACGTCAAGGCTTACGATTACCAGTAAACAACTGAGGAAAACGCATGGGCAGGATTACCGATTCCAGCAAAGCCGACTTTGCGCCTTCTAAACCGGCAACTTGATCTCAGTGAACGTTTGGTTTGACCTTTATGATTGTACCTTACAAGTTATTTCGCATTCGCTGCTTATCCTCGTCGTCTTACTTAGCCTTCTTGCTCGCAGAGGCGGTTTTCTGCGCAGTAGCACCTGAACCTCCGCTACCGCCGCTCCCATTACGTCCAGTACCATCTTACTTACTACTATTGTCAATATACTACTTTAACTGAGCTGCTCGTTTGAGAATCTGATGTGCTTTTTCCTCAATTGCCTGTTTCCTAGCTGGTATTTTACCCTCATACTTCAGTGCTTTACTAAATACCTAAAGAGACTACATGTAATAGTTGTAGGCTTATTCGTATTCATGATTTGTGTCATGCGTGGCGCCTTTCTTGTACGCGTCTATTGCTCGCGAAAGAAAATCAACAGACATCACTTTGTAAAAGAACTTCTTTTGATTAGTCTTTCAAAATTTTACGTTTTATAAACAAATTGATGCTTATTTATGTAATATATAAATAAATGTATATTAGTTTTCTAATGAGAACTAACTTTAGTTTTATAGGTGCAAAATTATGCAATATAAGTTAGTATCAAGGTATTTATTGGGAAAAAAAAAATTATATCAGAACGAATGAACTTGGTCACAATTTACCTTATCATCATCTATATTTTATTTTTATTTGCGTGTATAGCATACCAATCCAGCCACGATATACAGCATGTAGAACATGCTTCTAAAATCAAGTACACTACTCTATGGTAGAAAATAAAGCAAACTATAGCAATGACATAAAAAAATAAATTTGTATTTGGGCATATACTTAACATTATAATTTACACAGAAAATTTGAAATTAAAAAAAATCAAGTAGATTGAATACTCAGTTATTTAGTTATGTTAGATAACAACAGGAAAACAATAATTTAAAAATAAAATTGTGTGTCAATGAAATAAATAATTATGACACTAAACAAATTTAGTTAAGAACTACTGAAGAAGCACCGGAAAAAAAAATGAATAAAATTTGTAACACTATAACTGTATGCACTTTGACAGTAAAAAAAAATAGCGATGATGTATAAATAAGCCTGTTTGCGTAACGTATTGAAGAATAACATATAGTTATATATACATTTGACATCAAAAAATTACAGGTTTATTTTTCAAGTTATACAATTTTATCATTATTGCTATATTTGATTTTCTTGTTTATGTTTTGGTTTGTTTAATTGTGTTTTTTCGTTAATAATTTATCTTTGTGTTTTTAATTGCACCTTACATTCTTCAGTAGACACATCTACATTAACTGCGTAATTATTTCAATTACCTCGTTTGCCGATGGTCGCTCACTTGATGTTGGCGAAAGCATGCGACAAATCAATGATACAAATTAATCTGAATATTGATATCTGCACATTGTGTGAAACGCGCGTCTGGTAGCCCGCTACAGTGATTGATGAGTTCAGTGTTTTTACGAAAAAATTAGCTGCTACCCTTTATCATTAGTTACAAACGGGAATTATGGCATTACCGATAGAACAAAACTAACTACACCCAGGCTAAATATGTCCGATTTGGTTGAACCTGTACCATTGGCTAATTATGGAGCTCGATATTACTAAGTTGTGTTTACTGGTCGTCGCTTAGTGATACTGGCAATCATCTACGCAGAGGTGCATAAATCTAAATCCATCAAAAGAACCTGTTCCTCATTTAAAAGTAATATGTTTTCAGGTTTCACATCACGATGTATTAACGGTGGCTATTGTGAGTGTAAATATTTTAGTGCCTACGTAATCTGAAGTATGATAGAACACGCTTGCAGCTATTATAATGGTTGTCTCTGTTTGGCAATAAATTATTTCAAATCACCGTCTTTATAATATGGCATGATAATACTTATCTTCAAAGGATTGCTATATGCCACTACATCAAGATAACGAATTAAGTGTGGGTGATTTAGCTTGCGCATTCGCTCTGCTTGTCGCAATTGTATTAAGAAAAGTCCACGATTGCACTATTCAAATTACATTTACTTTGACACAACAACCTGATTATCAGTAGTATGACACTTATAAACAACACCCTGAGCACCTTTACCAAGTTCTTACTTGCCTAATAAAATACGATATTTAGAAGCCGCTGTAAAAATATTTACAGAAGTATTTGTGCTCGTACTAATGAAACTGTTCGTTTGAGCAATGTCATTTTTACTTTGCTTAAATTTGTCAGCATCAGTATGCATTGTTAGCTGCTATCCTTTATTTGTTTGCTGTACGTTTGATTGAGTATTACTTACTACATTATTATTATTATTATTACAATAATATTGTACAGCTGCGTTGTTTGTTTACAATTAGTTAGAATGACCTTGGGTGTTTGTACTGTAAATATTTTATCTACGTGAAGAATCTGTCGCGTTTGCAATGGGCAAAATATAATATTCATTTTTAAGACGTTGATTACTATTATTTTCTAAATGACCAGAAGAAAACAATAACTGCAAATTGTTATTTTCAGTATTTACTTCATGGTAACTGTTCAGGATATTTTTGCTGATAGTTAGCGGTAATGGCTTTGCCTCATCAAAATTTTACTCTCTTCTCTTTTTGTCAAATTAAGTTTCAACAGCAAGAGAAGAGTAATGAGATGCTATACTAGTAGGAGTGACAATGTAACGCAACGCATCTTCAACTAACTAATTGTTAACTTAGTGCTACTGAGCACTTTTACAGAACTCAGACTTTGTAGCTTTTAATCCTTTGCTCGTTTCAACAACTTCGACTTTACAATTGAATCAGTTATTGATATTAACTCTTAGAGGGTGTTGAGAACACATAGTGCATTTTAGCAAACCCATTTCGAATGAGCTTTATATACAATTTCCACAAAGTGCCGAACCACATACAGAGCAGAAAAAAGTAAGCGAGTGCGTAGGTATTGTTGATTCGCATCTGCAACATCGAAATGAGGGCTACTTGAATTTTTTACACTATTTACAAATACAATAATGCGGACGATTAGCATAAATTTATTATACACAACCACTACAAACTAACTTTGTGCAATATGCACACACATTGTAGTTTTACCTATTTCTCATTTACGTAGTACGTAAATGCGTGCAAACCTGCATCTTTTAACAAAAAATTTGTGAAAGTTGTTATGCTTTCAGTATTAAGTTAATATATAATTGAAACGTTCAGCTTATAAAAAACAGCTTTATGAACCAAAAAAATTGCTTTGATCTTAAAAGAGTAAAAATAAATTATAGATAAGATATTATTGAGAGTGTGTTATTTAAGAAAAAAATGAATATAGTTAAAAATAAATTTATTAAAACAAAAATAGAAATATATAAAAGAATTTCGCAAAGAAAAGAAGCAACAGTAAATGTAATATGTTTCATCTCTCTTAAGGCAACACATCTTTCAATATCAATATTTATCATTTACAATCTTCTCATGTGTCAAGCACGTTAACACTTTATAACATATATAGTGTTATCGGCGTAAAAGATTGACAAAAGAAAAAGGATTTTTAATGTATAAATTTTATTATCACGATTAGTCTTCAAATTACAACAAATAAAAAGATAACATATGAAATGAAAAAAGGTTATTTCAAATAAATTTTATTTTACAAAATCTTGTATGCCACTTTTTATGATTACTTCTTATCTTCCTTAGCTGCTTCTCTGCGAGCTGCACGAGCTTTACGTGCACCAAAAAAGCGCACAGCCGAGTGATTTTTCTTCAGAAACGTGTACACCTTCTTCTTCTGCTCATCTGCAGAAACAGAACGAGGAGCATCGACACTCGGGTAAATTAGTTTACCCACTGCAGCATCACCAAAACGTGAGCGATCCTGTGATGCAGATTTAATATCTGATTCGCTTGCCTCACCTTTCTGAACATTTTTGTGATTGAGTGGGAAAAGCACAAGCTTACTCAAGTATGTCTTTAATCGCTGAACATTAATATTTAATCCTTCTTCTGATTTATTTCTACGGCGGCTGTCAACACGAATACCTATAGTAGCAGCGTAATGTGCGTTCATGCCCACTGCCTTCAGCTATGCAGGGGTAAATCCTCGACCAAGACGTTTTTTCATATTATGTCGTACAGTTGGACAATTTACTTGAGGACGTAATGACTTGAGTGGACGTGGGAATACTTTTTTGGCCTTTAATAAACGTAAACGACGACGACGCTGCTTTTGAGCAGGTTGGTTCAAAAATGTTTTGATATTTCCTTTTTGAGATGAGCACGGATTCCAGTGTTTCTTCTGGTGCACGTGCGGAATTGCGTTGTTTCCCTTTGGCATCTTTTTGAGTCAATTGCTTTATAAATTTAAAATGAAACGTTTTTAGAAGAAAAAAAAATTATAGATAAGATATTATTGAGAGTGTGTTATTTAAGAAAAAAATGAATATAGTTAAAAATAAATTTATTAAAACAAAAATAGAAATATATAAAAGAATTTCGCAAAGAAAAGAAGCAACAGTAAATGTAATATGTTTCATCTCTCTTAAGGCAACACATCTTTCAATATCAATATTTATCATTTACAATCTTCTCATGTGTCAAGCACGTTAACACTTTATAACATATATAGTGTTATCGGCGTAAAAGATTGACAAAAGAAAAAGGATTTTTAATGTATAAATTTTATTATCACGATTAGTCTTCAAATTACAACAAATAAAAAGATAACATATGAAATGAAAAAAGGTTATTTCAAATAAATTTTATTTTACTAACTGTGAAAATCTTGTATGCCACTTTTTATGATTACTTCTTATCTTCCTTAGCTGCTTCTCTGCGAGCTGCACGAGCTTTACGTGCACCAAAAAAGCGCACAGCCGAGTGATTTTTCTTCAGAAACGTGTACACCTTCTTCTTCTGCTCATTTGCAGAAACAGAACGAGGAGCATCGGCACTCGGGTAAATTAGTTTACCCACTGCAGCATCACCAAAACGTGAGCGATCCTGTGATGCAGATTTAATATCTGATTCGCTTGCCTCACCTTTCTGAAAGGCCATTTTTTGTGATTGAGTGGGAAAAGCACAAGCTTACTCAAGTATGTCTTTAATCGCTGAACATTAATATTTAATCCTTCTTCTGATTTATTTCTACGGCGGCTGTCAACACGAATACCTATAGTAGCAGCGTAATGTGCGTTCATGCCCACTGCCTTCAGCTATGCAGGGGTAAATCCTCGACCAAGACGTTTTTTCATATTATGTCGTACAGTTGGACAATTTACTTCAATAATCATTTGAGGACGTAATGACTTGAGTGGACGTGGGAATACTTTTTTGGCCTTTAATAAACGTAAACGACGACGACGCTGCTTTTGAGCAGGTTGGTTCAAAAATGTTTTGATATTTCCTTTTTGAGATGAGCACGGATTCCAGTGTTTCTTCTGGTGCACGTGCGGAATTGCGTTGTTTCCCTTTGGCATCTTTTTGAGTCAATTGCTTTATAAATTTAAAATGAAACGTTTTTAGAAGAAAAAAAAATTATAGATAAGATATTATTGAGAGTGTGTTATTTAAGAAAAAAATGAATATAGTTAAAAATAAATTTATTAAAACAAAAATAGAAATATATAAAAGAATTTCGCAAAGAAAAGAAGCAACAGTAAATGTAATATGTTTCATCTCTCTTAAGGCAACACATCTTTCAATATCAATATTTATCATTTACAATCTTCTCATGTGTCAAGCACGTTAACACTTTATAACATATATAGTGTTATCGGCGTAAAAGATTGACAAAAGAAAGTAGATTACTTTACACGTAAACACATACATTTAGTTTATGTTGAAGATAGGTATATAAAGTACAAAGTTTTTTGTCAACTTTAGATATTTGCCTTTCAAATATAATTATAATTTGCAAATATATATGAAGATAACGGTATATATTAATCTAATATACTCATACATATATTGATAATTAAAATACTACTAATAACATTATACAAAGTAAACATGTTTATGTATATATGTACATACATATATTTATATAATAATGTATTTGAAAAGAAAACTTTAAAATAGTAAATTTAATTTTCTTATTATTATTTGAGGAACTGATTTACAAAATTAACATAACTACAGTTTTGTTATAATTATGAAAATTGTTTAATTATGTTGTGATGTGATTTCAATAATGAAGATAGGATGATAATATAGCGTACAATAATAACCGTTTGTATGCGAAAATAAAAAATCAGTCAATATTTATATATATATTTATATATAGTTTTTATACAAGAATATATTTTTTTTTTCAAATTTCAAAATGAACAAAAAAACAACTATTATTAGTCATCATTAAAATAAAATATTTATCTTTACAAAATTTTGACTGAATTTGAAGTCTTGGTGTAAGTCTATTTCTGTACTTTGGGTAATTCAATAACAAGTATATTGTTGTTATACGATGCTTTTATTTCATCCTAACTAAAACTCTACGGCAAATCAAAACATCGCTTGAATCGTCCATAACCACGTTCAGCTATTATCAAATTACGTTGATCCTCCTATTACATGTTTCGTATGCGATTACCAGACACACATAAAGTATTCCCGCCTTTAGTCTACACATGCAACTCTTTCTTTTACACCTCAGGTAAATCAAAAAATAATTTGTAACGTTCTGCATTTTCGGTAAAGTCAATTGGCGGAATTCAAGACCCGCTTGCGTGTAACGACATGCGCGTGAACATTACTGTCTTCCTTAATTTATGGTGTCAAAGTATTTAAGAATATACTAGTTTCACTGTTATTTTTATTTACGGTTAATTCCAAAAAGGTTTTTCTTGTTTTGCAACTATTAAATACAAATTAACAGACGTTAGTATATTTAAAATTTATTACCAAGCAAATTAGCAAATGAAGAAGAAAAAAATTCAGGAAAAAAAAAAAATTTATGTATAATGAAAACTTTATATTTACTATAAATTATTGAATTTTATTTATAGAGCATATAAAAGATAAAAAGCATCAAAGCTCACTACTCGCATTGAGGAAAATGTTATAATAATAATGATTTGTAATAAAAGTTGGCATATTGCTGTTAATAGTTGATAATGCATCAGGTTTATAAAATTTTGATACTATCGTCAGAAAGAGAAACATACTTTAGCAATCTTTTATGTGAAAAAATAATATATAAATGTAAATATATGAATAAATATTTACATATTAGTACAATGACTGAAAGATAAACCACTGGCAAATCGAAGTCAAGTAATATTTATCTCTGCTTTCATAATGATTTTTAAAAAAAAACTTATTTGTATTGCTTGCATGATCACAGATAAACACGTAGTTATATGTGAAAATATATGTTTACTTATATATTCGACACTGTGAAAGTCTTTTTATTAAAAATATTTACTTTGAATTACATTGAAATATATAATTTATAGAAAAACTTCAAACAAACAAAAATTCATTTTATAGAAAATGAAGAGTGTACACTTGGAAATAATTTACATAAATTATTGCAAAGTAAAATTAATTTGACGTAATCATGGAAGTAAAGTATAAAAACATACACTTTCTTTTTAAAAAATTTCTCAAACTCACTCATCTTTAATACAAAACAAAGTAAAAAAACAATCATGATGCAATAACAAACAGTCATATATTTTTGAAAAAATAGTCAGGTGTCATAGCTTACGTGTAAAAGTTTCTCAATTGTTGTTATAGGGTAAACATTACTTGCCACAGAAACAAATAAGCGCCAGATAAAAAAAAATTAATTTTAATTTTGTTGGTCAAATAAAATTTACATATCAGTAAATTAATTACATCAGCATTTATATACTTGAATTCATTTCTTGTTTTATAATTTATTTAAGGCGGTTGTTTTTTTCTTTTTCAACTTATAATATAAATCTGTACTGTGTAAATTAGCATACGTAGTGTTTCACATATATGTTAAACTAATAACTGTATAAAGTCACATACAAATGTGTAAACCAATAAATATTGTAGCTATGCTATAAAATTGCTCAAAAACTTTTTTAAAAAATTTAATTAAAGAGAAAAATAACTTTTTTTTTTACTGTAGTGCTTTAAATGCTGTTTTCTTTGTTTGCTTTATACAACGTAAATGTTATAATTATTTTTTCATTACATCTATTTTCAAAGCCGCACAATTACAGTCAATTTACTTTGAAATTTTTCCAACAGAAAAAAATTTGTGTGCGTGTTATGCATTTGAAGTAGTATTGCTTTTTTTTTATCGAGACTTTTTTAACAACTATGGAATAGATTTAACTGCTAGTGAACCAGCAGTAACAATGTCAATAAGACAGAAAAACAAATCATCAATCAATTATTTGAGTAGATAGAATGATTTAAAAGATAAATATGTCAAAAGGTAACAAATTTGAGGTATGAAATTATATCAATTTAATTCACTTACATATAAAGTAGATGTAATACACTACATATATTTATATTTATTATATTTTTTTTTTTATTGTAGTGTGATATATGATCTTATTAGTTCAAGTGTTACGTAATAAAAGTGTTGGAATGCAAAAATTTTTAAGCCTCTGTCTTTATGTTTGTCTTAGTTGTCACGTGCTATTTGCATTCGACAAATCACATTATCTGAGTTTATTTCACTTTATGTAATCGTGCCTATAATTTGCTATTTTTACTACTAAACTATTTTTATTTTCTAATATTGAAAACTATTTTTTTTTATAAAAATTATTATTTTTATCTTTATTTGTATGTGAAAATGGTGTTTGCTGCTTAACTAGTAGCCGTGCTCTCTGACTTCTGATCTGTAATTCGTTTTCAGTATTCTTTGTTCTAATTACAAAGTGCAATCGTAAAGCGCATAGCTGGCAATAGCTATGAAATAGCCTATAGCATAGGTTGCACAATGTACATCATGAACGAAATTTGACCTTTAGGAAAGTCCTCAGCTTTACTTCGATCCATAAATGGTGTAATTGCCAAATTCAATTACTTTTACAAATCACCTTGTCGATAGAATTATCGCGTAATGTTTTTTGCTCACTCAGCATATATGTGATTTGGACGTGCACAGTTAGAAACGTCAGCCATCTTGATTGAAATAGATAACGCTAACAGTACATCTTTTTTCTTTGATGCTCAATCTGACGTCTCAGATAACCTAACTTGAAAGTTTTTGAAAATTGTATTGTGCAGTCCCATATCTGTCGCCAAAACCATTTCCACCATAGTATCTCGTACAACTTGTCTTTGAGTTTAAGAAAGTGTCGCAAAGATGTTGTATTTAGGTTTCCGTAATAGCTAGTACGTGCTGGCAATGTGATGATTTTCAAGAATAGATCGATCATTATAGAGTGTTGCCAAAAAGGCGTTAGTACGCGTGTGAAAACTGTTATTAAGACCAGGATGATCGTAGTCATGCACAGCTCCAGCTAGCAATCCAGCTAATATTTCCTATTTACTCAACTTACATTTTTGTATTAGACCAGCAATGTTCATGATATAATAATTAATTTGTGTAACATCTGCCCCATGCATTGCATTATGATACGGATTGGGGTGATAAGCCGCCTGCACCGCTGACAAAAAGTTGCACAAAACCTTGTCATCAATATTGAAATGTGAAACTAAATTTAGTTTATACATTAGAGTGTATGTTGTGTAGAATAGTGCCTGTCCGTTAGTAATTATTTATAGCTGAATAACATCGTAATCTCATTGATCAATACCTTTAAATATCTCAAATGCTTCAATAATAACGCGTTGACGTCCACTCAGGTCTATCTTACTTTTCAGTTACGGTCGTGAAAGCACCTGTGAGATGGATGACAGTGGTACACCATCGGGTAATGGGAATGCTGCACGAATGCAGGCCGTCAAGATCTCATCAGGTTCTTCTTCGTGTGGGTAGTGCACGACAGCGTAGGGGGAGTGCTTAAAAAACTGTGCACCACCGTCGTCGTAGAGCGCGTCTAGTGGGTGTTTACGTAATGTATGCCCTTTATTTACACGCAAAACCCGTTACAGTTCACGAACCTCACGAGCAGCAGCCATTGCCTCGTTAGAGTGCACAGCAGCCTCTTCACGTAATGGTCGAATTAAGGGCAGTAGTCGGTTAACGGTACGTTGACATTTTGCAATGGATGCGGCATAGACAGCCATCTCGCTTGCGATAGAGCTAACGGCAACTTAGCGTACATCTACGCTGGTTACTTTGTGCGCTGTGTTACACTTATCAATTACATTGATAGGTGCACTAATATCATTAGCCACTTTAGCTACATTGCCCTCTGCGTTGTGACGCGTACTCTCATCGCAAACATTGGTAGAATTTATTGTATTCACATTCGCGCCTGAGTGAGTTTTACCTATGTTGCCTTATCTATTACTACTATTATTATTATTATTAATAATAATAACATCATTTTGATTTGTACTAGAAATATTCTCATAATTATTTGTTGTATTTTTTGCAACATTGTCATGGTCATTCTGTTAATTTGCTTGTCGAGTTAGTTTTTGCGTGTCGTGTTGATAGTTGTACTGCATTGCTCTAATAAGAGGTTAAATGACAAACGAATGTAATCTTGTTGATGTAAGTGACTGAGAAGATGATTAAGAGGAGAAAGAGGGTGAGCAGTAATTAACAAGATGGGTTAAATGAACTGTAAACGGATACGAATGTGTTGCATCTCGCTTGTCCGATATCGTAAAGCCAATTACTACTATTTTAGAAGCTGGTAAAATATTACCACTGTTATCTTATTTCTAATTATTAGCGTTTGTTGAGCGTAAAAATGTTATTTACACTCTAGACTTTAACATGGCTGATGCTAATGATTTGAAAAACGGTGCTCAAGAGAAACGAATACCAAACGAGTTTTTGGTCTAAGCTAATTCTGCGTCTGTGTAACTCTTCTCGTAGATGTGACCAGTTTTGTGTTAGTAATAAACAAATGTCAAATTTTCACTTTCTTTTGCACAAAACAAAAGAAGAGCGCCTTGTGTTTCACTATTGTGTAGTCGATAATCCATTGTTAATGTACCAAATTATTTTATATACTTACCTTTACCCAACAATTTAGCGGTCGTCTAAGTATTTTGTTATGTCTACACCGCACTCTCCTTACACTTATTTTTAACATTAGTGTCATCAGTAGATTTCTACTTTAATGCAATAGTAGATGCTTACTCAAGCGAAGCAGGAGGAATGTACTAGCGTGATACTCCACCACCCATGACGAATTAGCAGATTATTAAAACGATTATAATGAATAGTTATGTGAAACAGGGCGGAAAAGCAATCTAGAAAAATTGTTCTTATAAATATGAGTAATATGTACTGTAGATAAAGGTAAAGGGAAAGAGAAAGAAATAGAGAGAAAAAGAGAGAGAGAGAGAGAGAGGAAGGATAGGGGGATGAAAAATGTTGCACAAGTATTAAAAATTAAGCTTACAAATAAGTGGAAATAGTAAAAATTACCTGTAAGAACAAATGTTTTCTTTATAATACAATATTTATTTACTAGTACAAGTTATTCACATATATGTTATCTTACATATTAAAAGCAATACTACATAATACTATGTTCTGAACAAAATGTCCTTAGTTTTAACATGATAAAGAATATCTATAATTACTGTAATAGAATACTTTTTTTGATGCCTCTCTTTATAGGTTCGTATAAATTTAAGATTGATACAATAAAAAAAAATTGATATTGCAGATTTAAAATACCGCAAAGCTATATACTGTTGCTGTCACCGAGACAGAAAAAAAAAAAAAGTGTGATGAAAAAAAAAAAATTTTAGCTATTTTTTGACAATATTATAATGCACAAGTTATATTAATTAACAGGTAATTATACACACAACAAAAATCGTATCGGTTTTGAGGTAAAACATTTTACATTTTTCTTTATTTTTCAATGAATAATTTCTATTAAATGAATAATTCAATTTAGGTTGACGTAAGTTTTGCTTGAACTTCACTTTGACAATATGAGAATTGTGCCGATACAAACGTACAGTAATTCTCTCAAAAAAAAAAAAGCAAGCGCAAAATAGTTTATTTGTTAACGCAAATTATTTAATCTTTTGCGTGAACGATGGTAATATTTATAAGCTGCACAGAAGTGTGAATTAGCGTCAGACATATTGACTGAAAAAAAAAAATGTATAAGCATTTTTATCTCCGATAACGAACTACCACAAAGAACATTGCATTTCGTATAAATATACTGAAAATGTGTATGTCACAAAAAAAATTATTTGGCAGAAAAAAGATGTATATTTTTACTGGAAAAATACTTAAATTATTATCTTTTTTTATTTTATTTTATATACCATTATTCTTTTAATACTAGTTAGTGTCGATCAATTTTCCTGGTTGCGTATACAGGTGTTGCAGATGTACTCGTGATAGACTCGTTCAAGCCATTTATATCATGACTTGTTACATTACTTATGACATTCTAATTTGATATTATACTCTTTGATTACTCATCACCAAAATTGTTCATTTTTTGATTTGTAATGCCATGATTATTTGAATTATTAACGCGAGACACCTTAATCGTGATTGGAGGTTTTGCGCGATTTTCTTTGGAGATATTAACTTCCTTACTGTCACATGCACTTTTTTGTTTCAAAGTGTTGCTAATACTTTACGAAAAGGTAGAGCAGCTGATGGAAGATATTTGAATACGCTTTTTTAATAAATTGTTTTAACTCTACATATCAACAAATTTTGTCTACACTGAATGTTATGAAGGCATACATTTACCGTTACTTATCATTGCCACAACGCATTAAATTTATTCAGTATTATCATTTCTTTATAATGGATGTGTTTATGTTCTAACATAATTCGGCGCTGTAGTATTAGCGTCGGAGATAATATCAGTAATATATTGTGTAGTGCTAATCAGCACACTACTTCGTTGCGCGGGTGGGTAAAATTTTTGCACTTTAAACTATTTATCATTGAACTTGCGTTGGACATTTTTATTAGTAGTATGCAATTTCAAAGATTGTGGCATTGAATTGCTTTACACTTCTTTTAAAAACTTTGCTTTATATTATTAATCGTTCTACTTTGACAATCATATGCCTTTTTTAGGGTAGCTGATTTTGCTTATACTTTTAGTATTGGTGTTGATATCTTTGTTGTTATTTTTGTTGTTGTTATTTCCATTATTTTAATAACTATTATCATCATAAATGACGGTATTTTTTTATAGTGTCTATTTTCGTAAACCTACTTGCTTAATTGTATGTCAGTCTAACTATTTTTATTTACTTTGATATGTGGTGACAAGATTACGTAATCGAGTTTACATTGCTGCCTATTTGACATCATGTTTGTTGTGATTGTTGAAAGAAAATGACTATTTGGCAACATAAGGCTTTTGAGCTGATAAACGTGGCACAGATATTTTTGTCAATCCTACATAACTAGTTTACGAAAAAAGAGGCTTGACAATTTTTTTACGTGATATTGGCAAAGCATTTTTTGCCCTGAACAATCCTACTTCTCCATCATTTGTGTTACTGATAACCTCTGCGCTTGCGTTACGTTTTGATTTTGGAAATGATGGTTGCAGCATTACTTTATCCTGTAAGATGTCAGTTTTTGCTTCATTACTGGAACGAAAGAAACGTAATGTACCTTCATTTTTGTGCAATCGCTAACCATTTTCTGCCTATTCACCAAAAACATTTTAATTGTTGAGATGTTGTCTATAGGTTGTACTTGCTAATTATTATTTCCTGTTCTACAGCAAACTATTAATGCACCTATGTGCATTTACTGTAGTATTATGTAAAGGCATTTCTTATTACGACTACAAATTTTATTGTCACAATTATTATCTTTTTGTCTCTTAATAAAATTGTTAGTCGTTAGATTTTCGTTTTGATAACTAATAATTACTTCGATTGCCATGAAGTTTGAAGATATTTTAATTTGTATTTTGCCATTAATTGTTGGCATAACTACGGTTTGCAATTAGAAATTAATTTAATGTATCAGGATTATCTTGCGGTTGCAATACCTTACTAACTTCTAATGAATTGTATGGCATTTTTATCTGCTACTCCTCATCACTCATAATAAAAACGTGTTATGTATTGTTAAATGTTAAACTATTTGTTGATCTCTACGAGCCGTTCACGTTGTCTGCATCTTATACGCTATTGTACTTTACCATCTATACCTATTAATTAACTTCGGTAATTAAATTATTTTTCTACATCAAATTCTTTTACAGATTCTTTTATGTATTATCCTCAAATATAAATGTACTTTCTCTTAAACCTTCGCCTCTTTATAAATTTTGACTTGACTGAAACTTTACACCTTGCGTTTATTACATTTCATGAGGCGCTAACATGTCTTCGATAATATATATATATATTTATTTATTTATTTATTTATTTAATTATAGTGATTAGTAAATAAAGTCTAAAAGTTTTTTTTATAATATATCTAATCAGTATAAAATCTGTTAATCAACGCTTGAAAAGTATTATTTTTAAAAAATTAATTACGTTGTGAAATAAATATTAGCTCTTTTTGAAAGGAAAAAAAAGCACGTAAATTTTAACCGTTTACTGCATTATTTCCACTTCACCTTTATTTGTTTATGTCAAATTATTGTTTGCTGCTTATTCATTTATAATTTATATTACTTTTTTTTATACTCCATAATTTTGCATATAAAAATTATTTATCACAATAAAAGAAAACTAATGCGCCTAAAAATCATTATTTATGAAAAATCAAGCTGTTCAGCATACTGTTAATATTGTAGTGCTTTATGCTTGCGTTATGACGTTGCGAAAAACTATCTACTGATATAATTTTATATATATATATATATATATATATACAGATAATAAATAAACCGAAAACAGTGAAATCTTATGTCATATATTAAATCTATAAGCAAAAATTAATAAAAATTAATTTATAGACGCATCCATCAACATCGATTATTATTCTATAAGTTTGGTCTCACATTCTTAACAGTTGCACAAAGCGCGATAACGACCAACTAAAGCGCATGTGAGACATTTTTGTCAAATAATATAAAACTTGTTAAAATAATTGATTATTTCTTATTTTCATAATGAATGTTTTGCTTCAATGAAATTTAAGTAAAATATTTTAACAAATATGTCGGTCTTTTGGGGTGTCTAATATAATAATACTGCTGGGCAATCATATTGTAAAATGTACATGAACAATTTGTGTTTTTACGTGAAAAAGAAAAGATAAAAGGGAAATTAAAAATATGTTGAACATGTATATTTATACATTTTATTACTAATATATTATTTTTTTTTTAATAAAAAAAAACAATGGAGTGAAAGTTGTTACTCTGAAGCAATTACAACGATGTTATAAGCACAAAATTTTCGTTTTTATTTCTATTTTTATTTGACTATAGTTAATTGGCTTATCATTTTTGTTTGTTCTCATATTTATACTCCATCTCTAAATAGTCATGCAGAGTAGCATCGCTAATATTAGCACGCAACACTGCTGCCATCATTCGCTGGCAATGATCTGCATATAAGACAGAATCATTTTTCTCATATATAGATGGCTAGTACACTGGTAGTATTCTAAGCTAACAATAATTAACAAATTGACTACATAATCGCAATAGTAGCTGATAAACATTATTGCCTCCAACAGCTCGTCCTGTCCAAGCTGGATTAAAGTAATGATAAGGAAATGCTACACAAACCATCTGAACAGATTGACCAGCTTAAAAAGCACCTTTTTTGAACATAAACAATGTGTGTTGATTTGACGTAGTACCTTAAGGAAATATTAGCAGCTGTGTATCGTCGCCGCTGGTAGCACATTCTCTAATAGCCGTTATTGCTTGTTGTCTTGACGAGGTGGTGTTACGATCAACTGAAATCATACCACAAGTCTTGACTGCGTTGGCAAAAAGTGGTATTTTACAATTTTAACGTCGCGAGACAAAAGATGGAAACTTTGACAAAATTGAAGTTATCATTACTTCTGTGACACAACTATGATTGCAAATAATTAACTTACAACGTTTTTCAGAAGCAAATGTGCCATATATTCTCAAGTTGTAAATACCTAACGCAAAAAGTGCAACATGCATTAGTGCAGTAACACAAGTATGTCAAAACGTAAATCATACCGGATGCGCTTTGCGATCTAATCAACCAGCAATGCTAACAAGCACAAAGCCAATCATCACCGTCGTAAAATAAAGAAAAATCCGTATGAACAAAATACCAGTGAATGCAAAAAAAAACAATTTAAATATCTAATAAGCCGTTAAAGGTGTGTCATACTGCAATGCCACTAATTTATCAACTTTTTGGGGCAATGCGTCTATATAATTGTTGGTGAGAGAAAGTTTACGAGGTTTACGATAAATGACAGAAACAATATTTTCAAAACAATATAAGCTTAACAAAAAAATTGTAATAACCACCAAATATATTTTAATAAGTTTTGATATATGCTAACTTAGCCAATACTAAAAATTTATGTGAAAAATACTTGGTTTTGCTTCTACTTTGTATGAGTTGTAAGTAGACTCTTCGACTAAATTTCTGCATAAATGTCGACTGAAATATGCCAGCAAAAATGCTGAAAATAATAATCGTAAGAGTGTAAAAAACATTTTTTTCTTCAAGCGATCAATGAATATATATTTTATTTTTGAAAAAATATTAACACGTGTATATATATATATATATATATATATATTATGTAAACTTTAAATTAACTGTTTATTCTTTATGAAAATTGGAAAAAAAATAAATTTGTATGTAAATTTGTGGATGTACGGAATAAAACAAACCTTTATAAAAATATTACAGGAAAAAAAAAATGAAATTCGCTGATAGATGTTATAAATAATTAAAATAAAATATACTCCTAACATATTTATAGCATAAAAAAAAAAAGTATAAATATGTCATTTTTTTAACAAAGATAAGTATATTGTTTCTTGATAAGATAAATTGATCCTTGTAAATTCTGTCATTGAAATTTTTTTTTCTTAGAAAAACTCCGATTAGGTAATTAGTAACAATTTTTTTCCTACGCATAGAATGTACGATCGATATTCATATATATATACACAGATATACAAGTATATGTATATTGTAGCGTAATAAAAATAACGCAAATAATTAACTACGACAAAGTGCTGGATGATCAAAAAATAAACAGAAAAATCATACGGGTTCTTCCTTCCCCTCTCTCTGTCTCTCTTTCTCTCTTTCTTCATCTCTACCACTCTCATTCTTTCTCTCGAGCAAACAATAATATAACAGAATAAAAGAAAATATTATACATAAAGGTATAAATTACCGGATATAATTATATTAAAAAATTTTGAAAATAACTGTCCATTGAAACTTACCTATATTTCTCATAATTGTCAAGATAATAACAAAAAATAAATAACACTATAAATTGTTAATTCCGTCATAAATGGTATGTGCATCAGTTAGAATAAAGATAAAATTTTAGCTAACAGATGACTGCTAACAAATAACGCAAATTGACAGTAGACATCTAACTGCATGTGAAAAATGAATTTTTTTTAAAACTCACACAATACACTATTTCATTCTTTAAAAAATTAATAATGTATAACAAAATACAATCTAAATTTACATATACATAGTGTACAGTCAAAATTTGCAGTATCAGAAAACTTGAAACATAAGCGTTAATAAGATATGAAAACAGCAAATGACTACTCTTGTTTAAATGTAATACAAGAGATAAATGTTTTTCAAAATAATTCAAACAAATATTTTAATTGTACATTAACTTTTTAAAAAAATTACGCTTACGTACTGAAGCCTAGAACCGTAAACGAAATATGATGTATAATATTATTCATCTTTTTTGAATAATTATTTCTTATCTGAAACGGTATTTCATGTGTAACATTCCATTTAGGTGATGTAGTATTATTTGAAATAGGTGTAGTAATAGTGACTGCATTCTATTTATATTGTATAACTACAACACATAATGTACTGGTGCAATACTAAAGGGGTATTTGCTAAGCTCCTATAATACTCAGATAAAATGACTAAGATTTTCCATTCGAACAATGTGATGTTTATACACTTGTATTGGAAGACTAAGTATTCTATACATTTTATATCGTAAACCTCTCTGATTATAACACACTGATCTGCAGTGTTACTTACGCATTATCATGATCCTAAGATTATAAACTCATAGTTAAGGCACATGACATACTTTTTTATAAAAGTTATAAATTTACACAACATAATCCATTATAATACTTGCTTCTAGAATCTAAGTCAAAGGGTCGTATCATTTTATATTCAACTGCCTGGAGTCGATGAGATAAAGCTAAGTTTTTTGCATAATTAGCTAAAACTTGATTTCATCCTTGTTATTAACTCTATAATAATGCATAATTTTAGCTAACACGTTACTGCAACATACTAAAAACATGATTTTTCTACGCAACTTCCACCTAACGTGCCTAACGTAAAGAGACAAGATACTAGCGTTGACTCTACAATTGTTTTATTATTAACTTCATTTGTTTACACTACAAAAGTTTCGTGGAAGTATTTACTCCTACCTTGTTAGTAATAGCCATTGCATTGCTTGCATACTACAACGTCGATACACTTTACGTCAAATTGTACGCTGCTGGGGAAATTGTAGCAAGCATTCACGTTTTGCTATTTCCACCAAAACTTTATGATAAAAGCCTTGTTAGTTTAGATTCACGCAAAGATATATAAGTTTAGCCTGATTTGCGATCACTAAAGGAATTTAATGCTCGGCCTAACATCAGCAAAGATTGATTAATTTTTTTGGCCTATTAAAAGTGTTGGCCAATTGCCTGAGATTTACTCTGTCTTTAACTTCCAGCTAAATCAACAATGAAAATCGTACTTTATAAATCTTTTTTGAAGATTGATTTTGTTTATTGAATCAAAGTAATCTGTATTATTGCATGAGAACGCGAGCTGGTTTAGTTCATTTGTGTCTAAGCAGTCTGACGATTACAATTACCTTTTTTTAACAGTTATAGCATTCTTTAACAGCTTAAAACTGGGTGAACAGTTAATCCTTTAACAAATACTTTCTTATTATTATCTTCTCTTAAATCTAGCGACTAAGGATATTGATTTTTTTAATGTGGAATTAACAAATCATGTATTTTTTCGTTATAAACTTACAGCATAGATAATGTTATTTTTATATTTACTTCCTAATCACTTTACACAATCTTTTGAGCATCCTTAAATAATTAATGTATGAATCTTGGCGCTATGCCGCTGCGCTCATTAATGCTAGATGTTTACATGTCATTATCACCAAAAATGCTATACGTTTTTCCACTGCCAGTTTGCCCATAAGCAAATAAGCATACGTTAAATCCTTTGAACGCTTCCTATAGCATTGGACGACCTAGAGCAGTATAAAATTATCTCTATTCAGAAGATAATATGTTCACTGTTCTGAAAATAAAATTTTTAAAAGTTATACTATGTAAACACCCGTATTCATGGCATACAATTTAATACATTATTTTCATGTTAATATTGGCATTTATTGACAACAAATTTAATAATTTTATGTGATTGCATGTGTTTGTGTGTGTGTGTGTATATATATACATGTGCAAAATCATACAAAAATAGTCAAACTTGTGCTTTTTTCTGCAAAATAAGTTGTATATGATATTTTTATTCAATCTGTTGGTTTGCAAAATTAATTTTTTTAGAAATATACACTACTATTTACATTTTTTGTAGAACAAAATTATAAGTAATAAGTACAAATTGCTTTGATTTAAGATTTTGTTTGTATTCAAATAACATATAATACAAAGTATAAATTCAATTTGTTTTTATAGGGGGGGGGGGGTTTTATTGAACCTGTAAACTTGTATTGAAAGATATTGTGCACGACCACAATTACAAAAATTTAAACCTACTTGATGTAAGAAAGCTGATTTATTTGATAAAATATGCTCCAATATATAATCAAGATTAGTATTCCAAGGTGATGTTTATCCTGTAGTTAGTCGTAATTTATTTGACGAAGTTAGACAATTAAATTTTTTGTTGAAAAAAATTTCGAAGTAGTAATCATTTTGTTCATAAAATTTATTATTTTTAATTAAAATTAAGTACGCGATTAGTTGATAATTTCTTTGCTGAAGGTGTAACAAAATTTACATCAATTTTAGAAAGATATAATAAATTCGTAGCTAAATAAGTAAGTTGAGATATATTTCTATAATGTGTACTGCTGTTGTAATATAGTAAAAATTCTTTTTTCTTTATTGAAGATAGCTTTAGTAACAGCTTTTTTAAGTTGAGATAATTATTAATATAATTATTTTTTTGATTCGATTTTTTATTAAACTATTATATTCTATCAATCTTTTATATACCCATCTACTTGTATATAAACTTTGCACCTTCGACTCTTAGGTAGTACTAACTATGAAATTCGCAGTTACATTTCTTGCTCGTCCAAACATACAGCATTGAAGTTTACGCGTTTACGAAAAATTCGTGTTTTTGTTTTCATTAATTATGCTGATTAGCATCATAGTGTAAATTTTACTCCGTCAGTAACGTAATTTGGAACATACAGTAGAGTATAAAGCTTCAAAGTAATTACATAAATTTTGCTCTGTTGTGTTTGATCATTTAGCTAACTAATTATTGATGAGCACGTTAACAAAGGTGGAGGTCCACCTAACGCGTAAATGAACATAGGTAATGTATGTATTTGCAAGTTTTATGTTATCTGTGCATCCATAACAATTTAGCACGCACTAGATAGACACAAAAAGTCGTTTTGATTGTCTTCTCGCTTAATTGATAATATAATCTAATTTAACTTTGACAAAAGTTTTTCTTGATATTTCATCAATTCACGCTTAACATAAGTTGATTGTTGACGTTAAGAGAATAAACTCAGAAAACGATTCAAATGACTAATCTCATTATCAAGATTAGATAAGTCAATATCAAGATATCTGATCAGCTAACTTTCTTTTTCTATTTCATCATGTAAACATTGTTGATACAAAACAAGTTTATTATACTATAAATTTTTAGTACTTTTGTTTACCGCTACCTTGTTAGTAATAGCCATTGCATTGCTTGCATACTACAACGTCGATACACTTTACGTCAAATTGTACGCTGCTGGGGAAATTGTAGCAAGCATTCACGTTTTGCTATTTCCACCAAAACTTTATGATAAAAGCCTTGTTAGTTTAGATTCACGCAAAGATATATAAGTTTAGCCTGATTTGCGATCACTAAAGGAATTTAATGCTCGGCCTAACATCAGCAAAGATTGATTAATTTTTTTGGCCTATTAAAAGTGTTGGCCAATTGCCTGAGATTTACTCTGTCTTTAACTTCCAGCTAAATCAACAATGAAAATCGTACTTTATAAATCTTTTTTGAAGATTGATTTTGTTTATTGAATCAAAGTAATCTGTATTATTGCATGAGAACGCGAGCTGGTTTAGTTCATTTGTGTCTAAGCAGTCTGACGATTACAATTACCTTTTTTTAACAGTTATAGCATTCTTTAACAGCTTAAAACTGGGTGAACAGTTAATCCTTTAACAAATACTTTCTTATTATTATCTTCTCTTAAATCTAGCGACTAAGGATATTGATTTTTTTAATGTGGAATTAACAAATCATGTATTTTTTCGTTATAAACTTACAGCATAGATAATGTTATTTTTATATTTACTTCCTAATCACTTTACACAATCTTTTGAGCATCCTTAAATAATTAATGTATGAATCTTGGCGCTATGCCGCTGCGCTCATTAATGCTAGATGTTTACATGTCATTATCACCAAAAATGCTATACGTTTTTCCACTGCCAGTTTGCCCATAAGCAAATAAGCATACGTTAAATCCTTTGAACGCTTCCTATAGCATTGGACGACCTAGAGCAGTATAAACATTCTACTGACCTCCAATAAAAACATTATCAAATTTGAATTTACGTTTGCCTTTCATTTAATCATCTATTTAAATAAAATTATTATTTACTGCTTAAACAACAATTTTTTCAGCATTTCAACTTTATGATATCGCTGGGCGAATGCGAACAGAAACTATCACTCTCGACCTTTAATTGCTTTTTTGAATTTGCTATAGTTTCATTAGGTCAATTATTTCTTGATATGCAAAAACTATAACTATTCAGAAGATAATATGTTCACTGTTCTGAAAATAAAATTTTTAAAAGTTATACTATGTAAACACCCGTATTCATGGCATACAATTTAATACATTATTTTCATGTTAATATTGGCATTTATTGACAACAAATTTAATAATTTTATGTGATTGCATGTGTTTGTGTGTGTGTGTGTATATATATACATGTGCAAAATCATACAAAAATAGTCAAACTTGTGCTTTTTTCTGCAAAATAAGTTGTATATGATATTTTTATTCAAACTATCTGCTTGTAAAGTTGTTAACTTTTTGAGTGAGCGCAAACCCTTACCAAATATTTAACGTTTGCAAATTTGTTTATCTTTGCGCATTATAATCGTTATTATGTGAAAATAAGTTTTTTTTATCTAGCTTACAAAAATCTGATATTTCCTAATAATACTAATGTTTCATTATGATGATATCAACGACACTATTGTCAATCACGTTGTACTGACTGATATCACTTTCAAAAATGCTATGCTTAATAGAAAGAAAATAGCTTTTGAGTATTCATTTTTTTGTGCATAGTATATATTTCTTTATCTATGTTTGGACGGTAATGAGACATTACTAATCTCATTTTTTATTGACTTACTAGAAGATTTCAAATATTATTATATATATATAGTATTTTACTTAATCTTTATTTTTACGACGATAAATTGTTGTATGTATTCTATCACATAAAAAACAAATATGATCAGATAAATTAAATTAATATACACTTAATTAAATTTTTTTATTACTATTATTTTCCTTCTTTTATATTTCGATGATAACATTCAAAAATAAAAATGTAAAAACTTTTACTTTTTTGTGAGTGGCTTAAAAAAATGTTTATCTTCTTTTCCGCTGTTGAGATAAACACAAAGGTTAAATGTTCTA
This sequence comes from Blastocrithidia nonstop, assembly GCA_028554745.1. Lineage (NCBI taxonomy): Eukaryota > Euglenozoa > Kinetoplastea > Trypanosomatida > Trypanosomatidae > Blastocrithidia > Blastocrithidia nonstop. The sequence continues at coordinate 193,377 of JAQOTN010000016.1, read as the reverse complement.
CGCTTCAAAAAAACCTTCTAGCAACGTAATAAGATAACATAAATCAAGTGTCCCACAAGTTTCTCGAATACTATGCATACTCAACATAGGATTTCCAATGTCTGCAGTTTTTATGCCACTCAAAGCAGATAGTATTGGGCCAATAGTAGAACCACATGGCGAATCGTTTTTCACGACAAATTCTTGTAAAGGTATTTTTCGTTCATTTGCTATTTTCTTAATAGTTGCAGCAGTAAAACCATTTGTGGCGTATCGCATGTTAGCATTGTATTTAATTACCGGTCCGTGATGCATCAAAGGTTGATGAGCGTCTTCGTATCTATCCTTATAATTTGGGTTGAACGCATGAGCTCCATCAACAGATAGTAAAAATGAGTTAGCTGCGAAAACTGGCTTTGTGCATTTTCCATGCAATAAACGTTCAATAATATCTACAAGAAAAGAACTGTTAGCTCCTTGCGCCGATGTGGAGCCTATTTCTTCATGATCGAACAAACAAACCATCTTAACTGCATCATTTGTAGTTTGTAAACCAGAAGAAATAAGAGCCTTTAGAGCACAAAAGCATGAAATTAAATTGTCAAGTCTAGGACCGTAAACAAACTAATCATGTACTCCTCCAATGCACGCCGGTTGAGTATCAATGACACTCAAATCGAAGTCTACAATATCGTCAACTTTGCACTATGCTGCTCTTGCAATTAATTAAAATAAACACTTGGAATAAGTTTACATTTTTTCTTTAATTGTAGAAGGAAAACTTAAAGTATTACTTTGGTTTTTGTCAGCAAAAGTTGTAGCTGCAATAGGTATCAAGTTAGATTACTTATTTATGGTAAATGCGTTACGCTAATTTGGCTTAAGCAAGTGAATGGCTAAGTTGGGAATACGCAATATTGGTTTTTGTATATGTATTAATTTAGAAGTTAATTTTCCTTAGTGTTTGATTTCAGTATTAACTGATGATTCATCAACAATAACACGTCCAGCTACAGTTAAATCTCTATCGAATCAAGTATGCCACAAGCCTCCACCATAACACTGCACACCAACTCGACAATATTCTTTTCCGGATACAAAAGTATGTGGCTTAAGAGCTAAATTTGGAGAATCTGTATGAGCACCTACAATTTTTGCACCTTTAGACAGATCACATTCTTTACTTACTGTAAAAGCTATTAAGCTAGTATCATTTCGACAGACAAAAAACTTACCAAGCTATTGATTTATATCTCACTATTATGTCTATGTTAGTTCAATATAGCCGGCGTTACTTAACAGTTTGCGCGCAGTTGATACAACGTGGAATGGGGTAACCGCTTAATTTAGAAAACGAACAAAACTATCGGCAAGAGACCGAGCACCACTTAGTTACATAATTGTAAACTAGACAATTACAGATTTATAAAAAAGAAAATATCTGTTTTTTTGTTGTTGTTGTTTTTAATGCTGAAAATTTATACTTTGCTACTTATATTCTTCACACAAGCAATTTTTAAAATTTATGATAATAATTGATTTTTTTTACGATAAGGAAGTTTATATTACAACAGCACACCTATATATTTAAAAAAAAGGTGAATTAACAAATAAATAACAACTAGTAAGTTATTCATAAGATTTAATCACATCATTACTGTCAAATAATATGTATTAAAACTTTAATTTAAAAAATAGTGTCGACAGAAATAATTCGAAATAGTGCTTTCGTCAATTCTTCAATTTTTCGGTGAATTCATCGATGTTAAAGTAATGACATTTGAAATACGTAAATACTAATTTGAATAAAAAGTAACCATATACATCAATAAATGAGAAGAAAATAACATGATTATGTTAACTTGTTGTATTTGTACTTGTTTCCATTAATAATCAAAAAAAAAAATTTCTTTATCATATTTTACTTACTTTCAGGGGAAAAAAAGGGTGTTCAAGTTTTACTGTTTAAATAAAAGTTTGTTCCAATTTTTATCTTAAAAAATCGAGTACAGAAAAAAGGTGTATACATGTCATCATTTTATTGAATACGTAAAATATGAATTATGTACATACTATTTAACTAGCAATTTGTTCACGACGAAGCGTCTTAAATAACTTTAAAATTTTTTGGTTTGAATTTCAAAAGTTAAATAACGAATACATTGTTTTCCCATTTGTTTATAATCTAATTGTCATTTTCTTTATTACAAGGGGGGTTTTTTTTATTATTTGAATTATTTTTCTTTATTGTAAATTAGTTTGTTTGCTTTTTGTTAATGACGTAACGGAAGTATAAATTTAGCGACTACTTTATCATCTACACACCTTACCTTATCAATAAATATTAGGAAAAAAAGAAGGTGAAATTTTTATGTCCATAACAAAGAAAGTAAATGTCTAACATAAAATACAAAGTGCTGCAATATTTTTTTTTTCGTAAAAACTTTAATCAAGTAGAAAAATTTATAAATATTTTACAGAATATATACAATTTCTATAATTTTATTTACATTCCTCTTAAAATTTACATTTGATTTCCTGCCGCTATTGATAATTGTGATTAATTTTTTTTTAACAAATTTAATTTACTGCATATTAAATAAATAAAATTTACATATATCACAATTTCACTTTTATAAAGTATTTAGTATTATTATTGACTTTTATCTGACAATATATATGTATTCAAATACGTATGTATTGCTTTACCTCTACTCATTGACATAAAGAAAGTGAAGAAGAAAGAAAACGTCAAATTTAATATTATCGTTGCTTTTTAGTAATAAATTATAGATACGACACTCTTGCTATACATTTTAAAAATTAAATTATCAGATATTAAAATTTCACGCAATTTTATTCAATTAATTTTCGGGAAAAAAAAAATCGCTTTGACAAAAAAAAAGAAAGTAAAGTAGAAAAAAAGAAAGAGAAAGGAAAAATTATAAAAATATTATTAAAAAATATTAATTTTTTTTTTCTAAATTGTTTTTTTTTAAAAAGATTTTATGGAAATTATTTTAAAAATTTATAGCAATTAAGGTTAACTAAAAAAGAAAAATTGTTCAAAAAATTATTAAAAACAAAAAGTAGTAATTTACATTTTTTAAAAAAGTGTAATATAAATAATGTTGCAATATTTTTAGCTGATAGAATTTTAGCTAATTTTTTTATTCAGTAATACATAATACAAGTATTTTTTATCAAATACACTTGAAAGAACGAAATATGATCAAAACACTTACGTAAAAAAAAAAAAATTAAAAAATACAGATTTAATTTTATCAATAATAAACTTAATTATGTTTTAATTCATTGACATCATCATTTGTTTATCAAGTTCTTCCACGCCCATGGAATCAGCTTCAATTGTACTTACACTATTACTACGAGCTTGCATAGCTTCTTCAAGAGCAGCGTTTGAATTTTGAACTGATTATTTTTGAGACTTAGAGGGATTATTTCCATGAGCTTGGCGAGCAGCATTAAAAAGGTGACGTAAATTATTTAAAGAGTTTGTACCACCGTTAGATGCGTCAAACGGTTGGGTATTATTCTTTTTATTATTATTATTAACATTTTTATTTACAGCAGCATTTGCTCGTTACATATTACGATTTTTCGCAGCAGAATTCTCTTAATCTTTATTCATCTGGTATCCGTCAAGCTGTGCTCAATCATTAGAGCTGAAACCGTTACGTTTATTTCGAATAATCGCCAACTTAGACGCCAAACGACTGAGAAGCGATCGAAAGTAGTGTGCTTGAACATCCTCTCCTCGGTCAGCTGGTGCAGCAGGACACTAAACGCGTCACTTGTCAAGTAATGGTAAAATTTCCTGAACTCGACGGGTTGTAGGAAAGACAGAGTAGCAATCTGCTAATACAGAAGCTATGGCGGTTTCATGACCAGCAACTGACATAGTCATCGTCATGTCATCACATGTAATCAAGCCCATGCCAATATCATTGTTGAAGCACTTATCATCAGACGTAGCCTTTGAGCGTAACGGTGGAAATGCACGTCCTGGGATAGCATTTAGTTGATATATATCCATTGGAAATGGAACGTTACGAATTTCTTTGGTCTACAAATTATTGTAATCGAACCTCTCTCGCTCCTCTCGAGTCAAAGCATACCACGTATCTTCCGACATAATTGTTTGCCCTCCGTTTGCCAATGATGTAATTCGAGTAGCATTTTTCACCGTTTCACCTGTGTAATCAAAACCTTTCATTTCGCTGTGATACTCGATTGTGCACAAACCAGTGTGCATGCCAATACGAGCACGTATTCCATTTCATCGCGCTGCATATTGCAGTGGGTCAAGCATTAACATTGGTGATTCATAGCCAGGTATTTCGGCCATCTTGGTTTCCTCAAAACGACGGTAAGCAGCATCAATTAAATCAGTCCTTCAATCTTGCAGAAGTAGTTTAATTTGTACATCACGTGCTAGCTGTAACGCTGAATTTGCATCTTTGCACGCCACCATAAACGCATCGCCGATCAATTTCACTTCATAACACCAGTGTTTTTCTATAGCTTCACGAACAAGATGGTAGTACGTTGCAACTACGTGTGGCATTACTTCAGGTTCACTTGCTCACAATTCTGTACATCCGTCAATGTCAATGTAAACAATGGTTAATGGTTCGTCGGAGTTTTTCAGTGCATTCTTTACATAACGTGCATACGTTACGTAATAAATCAGCAATGCAATTAGTGCAATAATGATTATCGCTGCAATTACAGCAATGACAATAGCAATAATATTTGATGATGATATTGATTTGTTTACTGGAAAATAGTTCATTGTTGGAGTAATGGGTTTTGACAGTGTGCCCTCTGCGGTGTTACATACATGTTCGTACGAAAAGATTACGATATCACGTGCACCATAGTTTCGGTTTTCGCATTTCACATCTTGACTTACGCTGCTTGAGATGTCAGGTGCAACAGAGCAGTCAACAAATGGTCCAAATTGCATCTCGTTGGTGGTAATTACGCCATTGGTGTATATCGTGTTAAGAAAGTTGGGATTGATACGGTTAGAAGACAGCTTCATAATTTCATCTAGGAAAGATTTCAGCATAGACATTTCCATTTCACGTGGTGAGGTGAATGCGTTCGCTTTCACGTTTTGTTTGGTGTCAAATTTACTGTTATCATTACTGTTATCTCTGTCAATGTTTTGTTTTGTAGATTTAAATGTTCACATTGGCAAGTTTGACATGGTAAACAAGCGACGTCGTGTTGACTGCTTTTTCAATTGAGTAGATAGTGTGATGTTCTCATAAAATCCAAAGTTGCGAAATCTTGATACGTCAGTATAACACTTGCATTACATGTTGTGTTACTGATCAAGTAGGTTAGTGGCTGAATATCTTCATATGTTGCACCAATCACAAAATTCACACCTTTTTTATCAAGTAACGCATCAATACTTCCATCTTTCAAACTTTCGACATCAAATGATGGTGCCTTCAAAGCGCTTACCGTTTGCTGAATAACTTGTCTGTATTGTGCATCTTCGTTAGAGGACAATTTTTTAAGGATAAACTTTACCTTCTGGTGTTCAGCAGGAAAGACACCCTTGTTGTTAGTTACGAATTGGTACAGTGTGTATATTTGTTGCTCTACCGTCGGCGTGATGTGTATCAGATTTGTCTCCGTCCGATGAGATTGCAGAGGTTGATAAAGTGGATCAATGACACATATACCTTTAGCGTCGTTATCAAACGTAAGCGGGCCAAAGATAACATCAACACCATAATTTGAGTAATACTGATTCAAATCAGTAACTTCACTTGCCGTTTTCGTTTTCATTTACTTGACATTATACATAATAGAACTCTTACCATTTTCATTTGATTCTTTAACAATACTACTCAAAATCGAAGACATGTTTGTACCAATTTCATTCACCAATTGCTTATCTTGTGGTGACATGAGTAAAAGTTGAATTGACTTAGCCATGATGTACTATGTTGGATAGCATTTAGAGGAGTCATATGGTAGCAGCGAATTAGAAATATATTACAATTTATTGGTTTTGCTGTTAACGTTCTTCAAGAAAGCGGTGTGTCCACCTTGATTACACTCACACATAAACCCTTGATCTCGCATTGCTTTTGAGCAATTAGCCCCATAATCGCCTAATACAAAATCGCCGCCGATAATAAATCTCTTCTGATTTATTAAACTAGATTGAAAGCTTTGAATATTTGTTAGAGCTACCTAGTTATGTATTGCCTTGATTACTGCGGTACCAGCAATCCAACCGCTGAGCATGGCTTCACCCAAAATCAAATCTTTGTCAAATATTGTCTCGTCAGTAAAGGTACTTGTTGATAAATCTGCTTGTTCGATATACGTCTTCATTTACTTACGGAATTGCTGTACGTGTGCAAATTCAGTAGCTGAAGGTAAAGGATTTGTACCACTGATCACAGTAGGGTTTGCAATTGAGTGTTTAGACACATCGATTATATTTTGATAAGTTGCCAGTAACGTTTCTTGAAGGTAATATGGTGCTAGTATTGTTATGTTTGCGAGTGATGAGTTAGTCACAAGTTTATTGATAAATTCAGTCGTTGCGGCACACTTCAAACCAAAAACAATGATTGCTTCTGGTTTTTCGTTTATAAAGTCGTCGAATAACTTTTGATTTATCTTTGCTTGATCGCTTTGAGTAAACACGATGGCATTTGTGTTAAAGCTTCTCTTCAATTACATTTGCAAAAGGGATAACTAATCACTGCCAAAATTTGTGCCTGAAATGTACATGAAGCCAACACGTCGAACAGATTGTTGATTGACCGCATAATGTAGCAATGTAAGCATTTATACCCTTGGATCGGCTCGAGCAAAAAAAGTTTGTTTATTTCATTTACGTAGTTTTGTTTGTTATGTGTACGGAGATATCAACATGAATGAAGGATTTGTACTTACATATTGGCTCAATTGCATCGTTAAATCATCTCCATATGGGCCGAACGTACCATATAGGCGTGAGGCTTTTGAGTATGTACATTCTGATTATATTGTCTTTATTGCTTTTTACAAATTGTCTAAATTTGATAGATCTTGTATTTTTGGTTTGATTACATTAAGTATATGATCAGGTTTTACATCCATTGCCTATATCATTAAATTATAGTTTCAATATGCTGCTTGTACTCCTTCACGCATAGCATCTGCGGTGGTCGTACTTCCTGTGGATTCGTCTGACAATGCATTCATAACACAATACATCCTATAATCCTATCCTTGAGCGGGAAAAACTCCTGCGTAAACAAAAAATAACAAACACACAAAAAGACAACAGAGCAATTTCTTCTCTATCATTTCTACTTTCAAGCAAAAAAAAAAAATTTAACGATTACAAATCAATCTTGTTATATTATGTGAAATAAAGTCACCTTAAAAATTTTTTAAAATATTATTTCTATCTTTAACTCTAGGGAAAAACTAAAATTAATGTTAATTTTTTTATAATTTTCCTTAATTGAAAAATAAAAAATATTTTTCGTCAAAGTGAAATGAAAATAAATGATTATTTTACCGATGACTATAAAAATAAAAAACGTTTGAAAATATTTAGACTTGAAACAATAATTTAAATTTAAAAGAACTTGTTGTTTTTCACTTTAAAAGTTTAGAATAAATTTTTAAAAAATGCAAAAATTTGCTTTTTGGAATAAATAACTAGCTTTAATTGATATGTGACTGTTAGACTTTTATGATAGTTTTTTAAAGGTTGTTAATATTAATAATTTAGGACAAATGAAAGATAAGAAAGCACGTTAAAAAAGAAATTAAGACAGCATCGAAATGACATCGAAAAATTATTGTAAATTATGTGGTATATAACATTACATTTTGCAACTTACTACTTAAATGTGTCAATAAAATTAAATGATTTAACAATATTATCGCTAAACTATAGAAGTAAAAGATGGAAAAGAGAACAAGCAAATTGTTATATGATGAAATTGTGATTGCATTCATTTCATCTCACATTTACATGTTATTAAATAATTTATTATTTATACTTATAATTATTTAGTTTCCTGTGGTTAGGCTAATATCAGCCCCACAGTGCCATTAGTTGTTTAGTGTTTTTCTCTATAACTAATTCAGAGCAGAGTTATCTAAAGAATTACACTTATTTTTTGTAACAGAAAGTCACGAACAGCACTGACGCAGCAGCGGCACACCAATGTCATCCGGATCATCTTCCACAGTCTAGTTTGTTATGTTTGCACCAAAGTTACGTGATAGCGCATCAGCAGGATTCGGTTCACCAGCTACGTAGAAGAATACAATATTGATTTCGTTGTTAAACATGAGATTGTTAGTGAGCTCATACAACTTATTCAGTGCATAACCTCTACCGATGCCACTATAACCATTTTCTTTCCGTTGTGCTAACACAATAGGAAAGTGATCCGTTACTACTGCAATCTTCATTGGTGTTGATGCGTACTGTAAGTACGTGTGAGTTAAATACTGTAACAGCACCATGATTGCTCGTGGCTCTGCGTGTGCTGAGTGTTGTGCTATAAAATAATACGTAATACCTTCACCTTGTGGAGTATTAGTGCATTGTAAGTCATGTATTCATCTTTGTTGATAGGTGCGTGTTGCTCCATTACGCCACTTTGCTAAGTCATGCCGAACAGGGTTGTGGCGTGTCGCAATATAATTAGCCATGTAAATATTCCTCTCTCTAACATCTTTGATTCGCATTATCTTTGCTACGTGTATTATGTTATGCTGTTTACTGATAACTTGATTATTACTTTATCATAATTTATTCATTCTACTATATCAATTTAATTTGTTTAACACTGAAAGTAAGTAGATTGTTATTGACATTTAGATTAAATACATTCAAACAAACTTATTTTTACAAAATAAAAGTTTGAAAAAATTCTCTTTATTTAAGAATTTTAAATAAGAATATAAGAGCCTTATCAAAATGTCAAATAATACAGACGATATGAAATCTGCTGGAGTAGTTAGAACATTAGAATTGTTGCAGGAAGGAAAATTTTCTGTTGCAGAGTGCGAGCGGTTGATTCGTGCTTCAACTATTGCTACAACCACCAACGCATCATCTAAGTCATCAGATGATGGACCACAACAAATTGTTGTCAAGGATTAGCTTGATATTTATCCATGGCGACGAGAAGAACGCCTTGCAGAAGATGCATTTGCATTATATGATGCAGCCTTTGCAGACAGAGTAAAATTTGTTGATGATATGAGAAAACGTTATATTGAGTCGGTTAAATCACACTCTATTTCACCCTTTGCAGCATTGCTTGGTAAGTATGCCTTGTTTGCAAAAGATTATTAGGAGTTCGAGTAGGATATTTTTATTCTGATGAAGATGTTATTGTAATAAACGCCATCAAACACAATTCAATTACACAATTGGAAAGTGATGAAAAAGATGCCATAACTACACAAGCAGAGATATGGTCACACGATCAAGCACTTGTCAACTCCCTTGCTCCCTCCTGCTATTGCTTAGCTAAGGTTGCTTATTGAGAAATTGTTAACAGCAGTAAGTGATGTTGTTGCAAAGAGTGCAGAAAGTACTATCACGGTTAATGCACACTCTGTTTGTCAACAATACTACAACGGTAAAGAAGAACAGTTGCTCGGAGGAGTATACTTGCTAGTCTATGATGCACAAGGAAGTCAAACTGGTGTGACAGATGTTACTCCAGCTGAAACGGAGTTTACAAAAGTGTTAAAGTAATTAGCATCGCTTAAGAATGAAGTTGCTAAATTACGTTCAGCACAAGCAACATCACAATGAAAGCCACGGCGCAACAATTATTACAATACTAACAACTACAATCGTAATCGCAATGGTCGAAGTAAGTACAATGGTGGTGGCTATGATGAATAGTATGATAATCAACAACAATAACTACCTTTGCAGTCGAACCCTCTACAACAAATTCAGCAGTTACAGAATAACATAAAAATAAATTAAAGCACAGTAAACAATGCTTAAAATAATAACTAAAATAAATCTGCACTAAATAGATTCTACTTTCGTGCTTTCCCTTTTTTGCGTCGCTCTGCAACAGAGCTATATGAAGGAGGTAATTTTGCGCAAGGCAAAACCTCATGCACTCACTACTTCCCTCTATTTTTACGTCATCATTGGATTGCATCGATCCTCACATTAAGTGATGACAAGTCAACAATCAAAATGACCATACATGATTCAACACCGTCAAAATTGGTGCACGATGATCAGCGTCGAATGTTCAAGAAGATTTGACCCACACTGAAATTAGAAGCGGCACCATCACCACGGCAGCAACGTGGCAGTGATGATTGTGGTGTGTACATGGTAGCACACATCATTGCAGACTACCTAAAAGTGAAAATTGCTGATGTATTTACGCTGCCATCACGTCTGCGTCCTTTACTTGTCAAAATAAGTAAGGGCAAAATGCATAAAGCAGACGCCTTGATTAAGATACGTAATGCTTTACTATATAAAAGATATAACATGGTTAACTGTTTAGCTCATAAATGTACTAATGATACCTCTAACAATTCTAATAATTAACAAACGTAATAAGTTCAGCAGACGCCAGCAACATTGTTACAAGGCGGTAATTTAAACACGTCAACTAAGAAATAGAGAGCACAGCCAGCAAAGAAACTAACAAAGCAACGATCGCATAACACAACTCACTGCCATCCTAAAACAAATAAGAAGCAAAGTTAACTTGACGAACGTATTGCAGTGTTGTGACGTTAAGTAAAGCAAAGTGAAAGGAAAGCAGCGAATTGCAACTTGTGCTACATGCTCACTGCATCAGCCTTAGCCTCTGTACGTGATGGTGTACATCGCAGTTTAACTCTATCATAATTGTACAAGCGTCGTCGTTTATGTGGTTATACGCATGGGCGACAAGATGTGGTAGAGACACTCGTTGCACTAGGACAGCCATTAGCTGCTCTTTGTAATGATAATATAAATGGGAAGGAAACACTGTTACCACTTACACAAAATGCGTTGAATGAGTAGATAGTGTTTGTACAAAGCAATGGTCAAATAGAACTTCCACAAAAACTTGATAAATGCAATTATACATTTGCATTAGGTGCTGCATTTCGAGGTAATATCACAAATATTGGTGCATATTCTGTACATTACACATTGTCTACACAGCCTAATCTATGTGTTGTCGGTTTGTATGTTAAAGATGTGTTAAGTGTGTAATATGATTGTAAAGAAAGATGTGGTAATAGACTTAACACGGATCAGTAAAGTGTAAAGAGTAATGGTTTAAAAGTTATTATTAATGATACAAATAATAATGTCAAAAGAAATGCTATAAAACCGACATTAATTGACTCAGCTAATCCACTAATTCTTGAGTAATGCGCTCAGAACAATGTAGCAAACGGGGTAGATTGTGAGAAGGAGCATGCACTATACACAGCACCACGGTTGCATTTAAACGTCTGGGGTAGACGTCCTGGGTGTCACGTCTGCCCACGAACATGATATGTCTATAGCGGAAAGCCTCCACACGTCACACAAATGGCGTGAAACACAATTACATCACAAACACGTCAGCAACATCTGCGCTGAATCAATGAAATACGTGCAATGCCGGACGACTTACTCAATGTGTCGTTCCCAACAGCATTGCTAGAGTTGGTGCGCAGAATGGCTGTGGCACGCAAATGAAAGTGGTCAACACTTAACAAGATCTATGCTAACATCAAGGCAGCACTACCAAACCTGCCAATGTACACTAATCAACTGCAGCCCATAAAGCTGGACTAACACCCATAATGAAGAGTAGGAATGGCAACTGCACTACGATATAACAGATATACACCCACAACAACATTTGCACCTGTGACACTGCAATAGGTAATGGCAGCAACAAAGAAATTAGGGTACCACACAGAAGCTGCTTTGTACCTCACCATAATGTGAGCGTTTGCCGCGCGTCCAGGTGACATAATGAACCTGGCATTGAGAGATATAATACTGGGTGCAGTGAATACAGATGGCACAGTGCCTGTGTCACTGACAATTCGAAGAGGCAAAGGAGCACGATTTCGCTGCCCATATCAACTGGGGTCGCTTATGACAAGACAAGATGCCTCCACACTGCACGCACTCATGTGCCGTAAAACACCACATCAATACCTGTTTAGCGATGCCACGTCAGTCAAGAATGCGGTGCGTTACGCACTACGTCAACAGAATCCACTCCCTGCCCTGCCATCGCTGCGTAAAGGAGCAGCACTATACATGGCTGCAATGAAAGTGCCACAGTCGCAAATAGTGCTGATGACGGGTCATATTTAAATATTTAATTTCTTCAATATTTTGATTTGCATTATATTTGCTACGTGTATTATGTTATGCTGTTTACTGATAGCTTGATTATTACTTTATCATAATTTATTCATTCTACTATATCAATTTAACTTGTTTAACACTGAAAGTAAGTAGATTATTATTGACATTTAGATTAAATACATTCAAACAAACTTATTTTTTTGAACCATCCACCCTCCCCACGTTATGCAAATAATATTGATGATTTAGAGAGTAAATATATATTCTAATACAGTTAATATATATATATTATTACAGGAAGTAATGAGTAACAAGTTTTACTACTCAATTGTTTTGTCATATATGTACTAGAAATAATATTTTTAAAGTCAATAAACAAATATATTGACAACATAACGTTCTGAGATTTGATAAACATGTTTTAACAAGGAAACAGAGATGTCAATTATAACATCTACTTAAGTTATATATTTTTTTACAATTTTCCGTCTCTCCCCTCCCCCTATTACCAAGTAGTTCATTTGCCTCAGCACCCATAGTTAGAGACACTGATGTCTCGACTAGGGGCTGCTATTGGCCTGACCACAGGAAACTATATAATTATAATTATAAATAATAAATTATTTAATAACATGCAAATGTGAGATGAAATTAATGCAATCACAATTTCATCATATAACAATTTGCTTGTTCTCTTTTCCATCTTTTACTTTATAGTTTAGCGACAAAGCATATGATGATGAGCAAAAAAAAACACTAAGTAGTTTTTATTTAATTGTTTACGTTATCTATAATTGAATTGTTTTACTGACGTTACTACGTCCAATACCTTCAAGTTAACAATGTTCAAAAAATAATAAGTAGTACAGGCGGTGCAAATATATAAATTTGAGATATATGATCCACACAAAGTATATTAGCCACTACCTGCTAATGTATACGATGTTAACATTTTTGCGGTGTCGGAATTGAAGGGACGCAGACGCATGATTATAAAACCATTACTAAACGCTGTTATAAGTAAATAGACGTTGCCCAAATTGGCATACCCAGACCGTCTGGCACGTAGACACATTATTAAAATATTGTAAAGATATAGTTTAGCTTTAATGCATAGTTTAATAGTTAACCAAAGTCAAAGTAAATCATCGAATTCAACTTTATTATATTTTTACAATGTCCAATAATGGTTCTATAATCATGCGTCTGCGTCCCTTCAATTCCGACACCGCAAAAATGTTAACATCGTATACATTAGCAGGTAGTGGCTAATATACTTTGTGTGGATCATATATCTCAAATTTATATATTTGCACCGCCTGTACTACTTATTATTTTTTGAACATTGTTAACTTGAAGGTATTGGACGTAGTAACGTCAGTAAAACAATTCAATTATAGATAACGTAAACAATTAAATAAAAACTACTTAGTGTTTTTTTTTGCTCATCATCATATGCTTTGTCGCTAAACTATAAACAAATTAAAAGGGAAACAAGAACAAGCAAATTGTTATATGATGAAAAATTACTCTGGTTAGGCCAATAGCAGCCCCACAGTCCCATTAGTTGTTTGGTGTATTTCTTTATAACTAGCTCTGAGCAAAATTATCTAAAGAATTACACTTAAAAAAGATTTGTTATGTTTGCACCAAAGTTACGTGATAGCGCATCAGCAGGATTCGGTTCACCAGCTACGTAGAAGAATACAACATTGATTTTGATGTTAAACATGAGATTGTTAGTGAGCTCATACAACTTATTCAGTGCATAACCTCTACCGATGCCACTATAACCATTTTCTTTCCGTTGTGCTAACACAATTGGAAAATGATCCGTCACGATTGCAATCTTCATTGATATTGATGCGTACTGTAAATACCTGTGAGTTAAATACTGTAACAGCACCATGATTGCTCGTGGCTCTGCGTGTGCTGAGTGTTGTGCTATAAAGTAATACGTAATACCTTCACCTTGTGGAGTATTAGTGCATTGTAAATCATGCATTCATCATTGTTGATAAGTGCGTGTTGCATCATTACGCCACTTTGCTATTGCACCTCAACCACTCTTTGATGCATTGGTATATATGATAACATCATAGTCGTCATTCTTGTTTGTGTACACTACATAATCTGCTATGTGTCAACACTTGTTTTCAATTAACTGTGCAAAAATCTCATCAAGTGCATTACGCACTGAGGGCACGATCACCGACATCTCTACATTTCTCTGCATCTTAGTTTTGATGCACATCTACCAGCCTGTACACACTGCACGATATGCACGTAACAAAGTAAATAACTTTGCATGGTTGAGTTGTGTGGTGTGCACTGCATAACAGATGAGTGAAACTAAAGATGCAAATGTACGACACGTAAAACGTTGTGCACGTAGTGCTAAGGTTAATTTGGCAACAGTCTGTGTACTGTTGCGCACTACTCTCTCTGCACCATTTCATGCATACTCCTCTCCTAAAAACACAGTATTGTCACACGCTATCTACAATAATTAATCATCACTCTTTGCCAATAGCTCTTCTCTGTTAGGTTATGTGAGCAAATTTACACAACGTATGCGTTACAAAATGGTGCGCACAGCATAGACGAAATTGTATTCTTGCCCTTACTCTGCAGCAATCATTATGTTGTCTATCATTGTTGTTATTACTACGGGTGTGTTAATGTCCACAATGACATTTGTGATTGCTTGTGCAACGGCTACACTTCATCGTGCTCCTGTAGGTAGTGTCTTCAACCGGTAATAGCCGTCATTTGCACGGAATACAAAACAGTTGCGTATGTCTCTTATGGCAGTGTTATACTATCATAATATGCACAGAAATCTATTTGTAACATGTAACGTGCATAACGCAGCTGATGTCGTCGTGCAAAGCGTGATGGGTAAGTGAGATGTGGCAGTCATTCTTTATTAATAACTTTATTGAGATGAGGCTAGGTGATCAACCTGCGTCGTCCTTTCATCTCATTAACTGCAAAAACATTTACTCCATGAACGCCTAGAGGGAAAGGGCTGTGTGATGTGAGCGTTACAGCGCTCAAACTTGTGCATCTCCACCGCTTTGTGTATGTCATCAAGAGACAACTGTGTCTTCTTGATGGTGCGAGAGGTAACAAGTGAAAAAAAAATAAAAACGGCTATAACCACAGCAAAATAGATAGTAGAAACTAATGTGTAGACAAATTATTTGTAGGCAAACTCTTTACTGCCTCCATGTTTAACAACGTGACCTCTTTTAGATGAAGGGGTCAAACGGATGGGTGTGGCAGTGTGATGGGTGATTAGATGTTCATTTGCCTTATCAAGTTGTACAATTCTACTTCATTGACACCTAAATTGGTGGCGTCTGGTGCCTTGCGTCCTAATTCGTGTAGTTGAGAAGGAAGAGGACATGACCTGCGTTGTCCTGCGCTATGTTGCGCCCTCCGTTGTTAGCTGGTGGCCATAATCCAGATATCTGTGTAATGTTTTTAGGCGTGTATGACACGTTATTAGCATTATTTGTGATTGAGGTACTTTCATGGCAGCCATGTGTAGTGCTGCTCCTTTACGCAGCTATGGCAGTGCTGATAGTGGATTCTGTTGACGTAGTGCGTGTCGCACTGCATTCTTGACTGACGTGGCATCGCTAAACAGGTATTGATGTGGTGTTTTACGGCACATGAGTGCGTGCAATGTGGAGGCATCTTGTTTTGTCAGGAGCGACCCTCAGTTGATACGGGCCACGAAAACGTGCTCCTTTGCCTCTTCGAATTGTCAGTGACACAGGCACTGTGCCATCTGTATTCACTGCACCCAGTATTATATCTCTCAATGCCAGGTTCATTATGTCACCTGGACGCGCGGCAAACGCTCACATTATGGTGAGGTACAAAGCAGCTTCTGTGTGGTACCCTAATTTCTTTGTTGCTGCCATTACCTATTGCAGTGTCACAGGTGCAAATGTTGTTGTGGGTGTTTACCTGTTATAACGTAGTGCAGTTGCCATTCCTGCCCTTCATTATGGGTGTTAGTCCAGCTTTATGGGCTGCAGTTGATTAGTGTACATTGGCAGGTTTGGTAGTGCTGCCTTGATGTTAGCATAGATCTTGTTAAGTGTTGACCACTTTCATTTGCGTGCCACAGCCATTCTGCGCACCAACTCTAGCAATGCTGTTGGGAACGACACATTGAGTAAGTCGTCCGGCATTGCACGTATTTCATTGATTCAGCGCAGATGTTGCTGACGTGTTTGTGATGTAATTGTGTTTCACGCCATTTGTGTGACGTGTGGAGGCTTTCCGCTATAGACATATCATGTTCGTGGGCAGACGTGACCCCCTGGACGTCTACCTCAGCCGTTTAAATGTAAGAGTGGTATTGTGTGTAGTGACACATCTTTTTATGCATCCAATTCGCTTTACAGACGATGATAACTTGAACTTATTTTTCTTCTATGAAAATTTACTTCCTAGTAAGCATCGTCAATTAACTACTGGCAGGTAATGTTGAGTCTATTTAATTTAACGTCGCTACTAATATTAACTGTACATAAACAAGCAGTATTTTTTTAATTTTTTTTTTTAGCTAAAAATTTACTTAGAATATAAAATTATTTTTGCCTATTGTACAATTCACGTTAGTCTACATGAAATGTACTATTTTACCAGTTTAATCACAGTTATGCGAACGAGGCATTTATTTTAAAAATACGCTTTACAGTTATATGCGGTAAACTTTCAAACTTATCAATGTATACAGTTATAATATTGGAGTTAAAACATATTATGTTTCAGTGTTATTAACGCAAATGCATTATCAGCAGTATTATCTATTATTGAAGCAAGCTGTTGTAATATTGCTGTTCAAATTTATGCTACAGTTTGTTAACCATGCTCAAGACCGAATTCGTAGCGTAGATATTTTTTAGTAAGAACTCGATAAACTGCCTTAAACACATCATTAAGCACATGTGCAAGGTTTGCTACAGCTATCATATATAGAATTTGTTGTTTTGTACAGTTTGATGCTCATAAGCATGTGAACGCAATTTTACTACTTTCTTTACAGCTTTGTGCTCCTTTTTCTTTTGTTTAGCTTTACTCCGAATATATCTTCAGCCGTTAAATTAACAGTATTATTGGCGTCTGTCTGATATTTATAGTATACAACTTGTGTTTTTTATTGAAATGAGAATGTAATAATAAGTATTTGCTAAGGACTTAAATACTAATATAAAAGTAATAACTTTGTAGGCTTATTCTCTTCACTCATCTTTAGTAGTGAAGGACGTTAGCGCATAGATAATATAACTAAATTTGCTACTTTTACCTTGTAATATTCAGTTCGGCCATACATTAATATGTTTACAAAATTAAACTAGTTTTTTCGTTGTTATTGTGGTAATGTAACCGCTTACAATTTTAACATTAGTATAATTTTTTTGTTGCCATTAAGTTTTAGGAGTGACGCGATTTAGTGGTAAGAAAGAAAAAAGATATAGGTGGCATGCCGTGCTGCTAAACACAGCGAAAATATTTTACATATACATAGGTTTGAGTTTTTGCTTTGCTTAAAGTAATTTTCTTTGTTTATTTTCTCAGCACACTAGCAAATTACGTAAAAAATCGATTAAAACTATTTAACATTATCAGTATTTATTATTACACTTTATATAATAAAACATGATCATCATCAAATGTAATTTATTGATATGATTGTTGTAATTTCAGTCATTGTTAACACTTTCCAACAAATTTTGTTATAAATACTAGCGTTATATTTTCATCTTTAATCATTAAATTTTCTGTAATTGTTTTTTCTAACTTGATATTATACTCTATGAAAAGATGGAATTTATTTCTTGACAGAAATTACCATTTTCATTTAATGCTATAAATTTATTCTGGATTGGTGGAACCGCTTTCACACTTGCTCGAGCGTTTTAATCATAATACATAAGTAAATAGCCACCACTTATTGATACATATTTTTTGAACAGCGTAAATAAATATTTATTTGAATTTTTATTGTATATTCTTCAGTCAACATTTTACAATTATATTTCATTAATCTTAATAAAAATATTAATTCTTCATTTGTTACTAATTTTTTGTGCATTTTACCTTTAAACAAAGGCATTTACAAATATTTAACAGGCTCATCTTGTAATGAATGAATTTTCAAATTTCGCATAATAATGTTCAGCTTTTCATCTTTGGTAGCTGGTGTCAATCGGTTGACGTTAATAGCTTTATTTAAGATGAATAATTACAATCTTCACCTTTTGCCTATTATAAAGATTTGACAACCATTGAAACCATAATGAATAATGATGTGTTATTATTTTTTCTCAAGATTGTATAAATTGTTTCTATAGCATTTGTTTGGCTTCTATTGTGTTATCAAGCTACTCAGTAATTTTTTTCGAATAGTCTTTACTAACGTGCACTTATAGATGAATAACTAAATACAAATGGTAATAATATGACGTTATTACTAATTTATAAATGAGTGTATTTACTTCACAAATTTCATCAATTATATTTATTCCTTTTAAATTATATCAACAAGTTAACACAGATTTATGTTGATTTAAAAGATTTTGGGAAAAGTGTTAGTATAATTGATTATTAATGTCGAAGAAGATATTGTTTATTGAGATTGTTGTAAAATCCGCATTGAAAGTTTATTAAAATATTTTTTAAGGATTATAAACCTACTTTTACATGTATATAATGTCTTATAAGTAAATACCTTTTCACGCAGAACCAGACAAATGAAATAAGAGAGGTAAAATAACTTAGCATTGCGTGATATTTTAAAGTGTGAAGAAACGTTTTATAGTTTTTTTTCCCACAACTCTGCACGATGTAATTTTACCAATAGGCAATAAACTTTACAGAGGGAAACAAGAACAACCAAATTGTCAGTAAATGAAAATATAATAGTATCCATTTCATCTTACATTTGCATGTTACTAAATAATTATGTATATATGATTATAATTCCTAACTTGATAATCTGATTTTAAATAGTGATACTGTTGTAAGACATTTCCACAATACAGTCAAAATTAAGAAAACTTTTGTTTATATAAATTAACTTTTGAGAATTTTATTTTAAAACTCGAATTATTTGATTATTATAATAATAGTTTTCATTTGAAATATAACATATTCACATTATACTTAAATTTTAATGTTTCAAATTTTATCATTATTTTAGTTCTGATTGACAGTCTACTTAAAATATTTTCAATCTGCGTAACTACATGTTTTTGGTGAGTAAGTTCAACATAAAAATGAATAATAAATTTAATTTAAGAAATACTTGTATTTTATTTGCTGATGCTATCATAATCTATAAATAACATTTATATTAGTAAGTCTTTTGTAAGTATTTATCACTGTAAAAGTAACTGTTTTTTGTTAATATTTATATTTGCATATTGGGCCATGTAAATATAATAACAAAATATGATAAGGTATTAAAAAACAGGATATAACTTAAACATTAGTATACTTCTTCATTTTGTTAAGCAAACCATGGTTTAATTTAATTTTCATCGTTAATATAATATTACTTATTTGATATTGTTGGACATCCTACCAGCTTTATGTGTTTCAGAAATTTCATTTTCTTCTATAAGATTTATTGTGCACAATATAACTACTTTTCCCGTTTTTTACTTGATAAAATTTTTGGTTAATACAATTTCCAATTTATCTTTAATAACTCATCTAAATATTTTTTATCAAATATATTTAATATTTAAATAAAGTTTGTTATATTCAAGTTAAACACAAATATGTCTTCAATGTGTGGTATTGATAACAGTACATGCTAAACATTGTCAAAATATAATGACTAAATTCAATAATTGTAAACAAATGCGAATCGTACCATAAGTAAAATGTCAAGGTAATATCGTAAATTAATGTAGCCACTTTTTCAATAACGATAAGCCATAATCTTAAATGTTTCTCAATTCTGAAGTAGTGCTCTTACCTCGTCACAATGTCCCTTGACAAAGTATATGAATAGTACAGTTGATCCAAAACTAATGCGTGCAGTGACCAAGTTAAGTGTTATTACTATTACTCATTAAACTAACAATCGGCGAAAAGTCATTCTGTCGCTACGAAATAACATATTTTGTGCAGAAGGGTAGATATTTAGAGAAATTGATTAGGATGGTTCAACAGTGAATATATCACCCATCTTGTGGAAAAGAGGAACTTAGAGGGCAAGACAAGATTCACTGTTTCAATATTTCGAAACTCAGAGTGCATTTGATAATAATGAAATCAGAGAAATCACAGACTCGTTCGATTTTGTATATGGAAATCCATTTTTGTGTCTTGATTAGGAGTAAAATCCACATATATTAATATAACAAAATTATTTTATTTTGCTATCAATTTACGATACATATTTACGTGTTTTCTAACTTTTTGCAACTGATTAGAATGTTGTGCTTCTCAATTATATATTTTGCTCCTTTAATCTTTATCTACGTTATTGAAAATACAAAAGTAAATTCAATAACAGTTTTTTTTCGAGATTTTATTTTTCTGTGTCGGGAGTTGAAACGCGAAGTGATGTTACTGTTAAAAAAAAAGGCAAAAAAGTTTTTTTCTTTTCTGAAAACGCAAAATTAATTTATTCTTCACATCACCGTATAGTTTACTACCGCACAAATGTAGGAAAAAATAATTGATAATAATTTTAGATTTACTGTTACCTTAATAGAAATGATATATATAATTAAGATATTATTGTCAACTTACTACTAGTCTGATAATTTTTATGAACATGCGAAGGTGGTGAGTAACTCACTCGTATCATTAATAGATATGAGTGCTCACGAAAAAAGCATTTGGTTGTTCTGTGTATGTGCAGTTGTTATTTATCCACGTAACATACTTAGTTAGCAGGTGTGCTGTGTTTCCATTGAGACAAGATTGTGTAAACTATTAACAATATAGGAATGTAATCTATTTTTACTGCCAAATGTAATTAATCCTTGAAATTTTATTATACATATTGTAAAAAAAGGTTTGAAAAAGCTCATTCATATATATATTTAATACATACATGCAAATGGTTTTTAAAATTTAAACCAAATTAAATTTTTTAAATTATATTTTAAATCAATAAACTTTAGTGCAAACGATAGTAAGTAGAAATATATTTTATACTCATTTGATACAAATGATAATATGGTGTAATATTTTTCCTTAAATTAATTTTTTACATCACGTTTTTAGGAACATCAGCACACATAAAGTTAAAGTGAATAAATGTTAAACTGTTGCAAAATTATTACGTTTCTTTCTACAATATACGTTATGTAATTGCATATACTATCTTCATCTATGTATACCTCTTCTTACTTTTCTTTCAATATTTATATTTTACAATTTTCAAAATTAGTATTATGCTCAATTTATTAATTATCTCAATTAATTCTTATTAAACTTTTTAAATCACTTGGTTAGACTTGTTCATCAACTATTCTATCAAACTTGCATATTTTTACTTCGGCCATATTATTTCAAAGGGAGAATGAAGAAAAGGCCGCCCCCAACGTTAGATTCGTTGCTAGTAAGCGATTATCAGCAAAGTATTTAGTCATACCAAATTCAGAGTAACAACTCTTTACAATTACGAGCCTTTATTTTAACTTAGACAGGCGCGTTCACAAATGATGGCCGACGCCTGCATGGAACAGTGAAAAAGTAGGATATAAATATGCTTTCCTTACGCAACGTCGGACACGGAAACAGTGGTGGTGTTTATTTTGCAAAATTAAATAATGGCATGCCTGTTGCACTTAAACGAATTCCTATATCTTCAAAATCTCATCGAGACGAAATTGATCGGTAACTACAATTTTTTAGTTCGGTTAATAATTGTTAGTTTGTTATGCGCAATTACGGCGCGTTTTGAGATCCTTAGGATGGCGCTATTGTTATCCCAATGGAGTGAATGGCATACTCGTTAAAGTAACTGAGCTAGTTTTGACATGGAATGTAATAATCTGTTTTACGTGATATTCTATTTCAAGTTGTCACTGGTTTAGTATATCTCCATGATGTTAAACGAGTAATTCACAGAGATATAAAGCCAAGTAATTTGTTAGTTCGTGAAGATGGCGTTGTAAAGATTGCCGATTTTGGCGTTTCCAAACTTGTGCAAACGTTAGATGTATCCTCTACATATGTAGGTACAATGTATTTTATGGCACCGGAAAGATTATAGCAAAGTGCATATGGATTCAATAGTGATATGTGATCATTAGGTCTCACTGCGATTGCTATTGTAACTGGTCATAACCCATGAGCTCCACCTGATAATATGAATTTGTTTCAGCTATTAAATAAGATCTCAGGCGACACCATACCTACATTGCCTACTAAATTAAAATATTCTGACGCAGCTCATAATTTTATCAGACAATGCTTGATACGTGATCCAGATGAACGTCCATCAAGTTCAGATTTATTAAATCATTAATTTTTTAAAAACGTGACAGCATAGAGCGCTATTGCAAATGTTAAAGTAGCAGTTTAGTACATGACACGCTTAATTAACAATGACACCAAAAAGAATCGAAGTTGCCAGCGAACACCTGATGATGTTGCAAATGAAGTTTGTTCAAAACTGGAAAAACTTGTAAATACTGATTAACATAAGTAGTGCTAACACAGAAAGAAAAAAGGATATTAACAAAATGTTTTAACATCTTTCGCAACCTAGTTTGTTCGAAATTTGCAAATGTAATTAGTTACTCAACAATCTATGTTTGAGTACAATTGAATAGAAAGCAAAAAAAAATAAATGTCTTATGTTCTTTCTTTAGTTAGCGTAATATCAAAACTACAATTTTTTTGTGACCGATGTATAAAAAAGAATGAATAATTTATTAACTTCATATATATTGAGATATTGATGTCGTTGATGTAGTAACGC
This sequence comes from Blastocrithidia nonstop, assembly GCA_028554745.1. Classification (NCBI taxonomy): domain Eukaryota; phylum Euglenozoa; class Kinetoplastea; order Trypanosomatida; family Trypanosomatidae; genus Blastocrithidia; species Blastocrithidia nonstop. Next base: position 170,059 of record JAQOTN010000016.1, on the reverse strand, counting down.
AATTTTTTCTTTCGTTTGCTTTAATGACATACAAAGATATACAACAGATTTATACAAAAAATATGTCAAAAAAATTTACTTATTAATTTGCAGTTTGTTATTCTTTGATGGAAAGAGTGACTGTGTATATTGATACAAGAGTTACTGAACACAAATCACGAACAAAGAAGATTTGGACTATAATAAATAATATATATATATATATATAAAATACCACAGCTATCTACGAATAATATTATAAAAGACATAATGTGTAATATTTTTATATTGTTAACTATGAGGATTGAATATTTAGAAAGTAGATAACCCACCTTTGATATTTAATAAAAATAGTTCAGAACAATCATTGGTAGTATGCAAATTTTAAAAAACTAATTTTTTGTGTGTAAACTAGTGAAAATATTTACGTTATATTGTCACGTTAATAAAGAAGGAAAACAACATCATTTCAAAAGTATAAAATTTTACATTAAAGAAGTATTTATTTATTTTTATAAATATTTTATTATTATTTAATTATAACAAGAGAATTTTTATAAAATACAACACGATGTTCAAGAAATGTTTTTTTACACTGCAAGTTGCGTAAGCACTTGTGAAAGTGTCAAACAATAAAGCCTCAACGGTCATAACATTTAATAGGCCTAAACAGATGAATGCTTTGAACGGTGAAATGGTGAGTGCAATTGTAAATAGCTTACAATAGTGTAATAATGATAAATCCTGCTCAGCTATTATTCTTACAGGTTAAGGCAAAGCATTTATGGCTGGGGGAGATATCAAATCTATGCTAGATCGAACATTTATCTAAGCATTGAATGCTGATCATATAGCACCGTTGCGACAAATCTTTAAAATAACGAAGCCTATTATTGCAGCTGTGAATGGATTTGCGTTAGGAGGAGGTTGTTAACTTGCCATGATGTGTGATATAATTGTTGCAAGTGAGAAAGCACAGTTTGGTCAGCCATAAATTAACATCGGCACTATACCTGGTATTGGTGGTACACAAAGACTTCCTCGTGCAATTGGAAAGGCTAAAGCGATGTAATGAGCATTAACTGGTTGACGCTACTCTGCTGAGGAGGCTGAAAAAGCTGGATTAGTTTCTAGAGTTGTAAAACATGAAGAATTAATGCCAACAGCGCTGAAAATTGCGGAAACAATTGCTAAACATAGTCAGTTGACGACTCGGTTAGTAAAACAGGCTATTAACACTTCTCAAGAGACAACACTGAACCAAGGTTTGGAATTCGAAGAATTTATTTTTCATTCTACTTTTGCAACAAAAGATCGAAAAGAAGGAATGACTGCTTTTGTGGAAAAAAGGGATCCAAATTTTGTCAACGAATAATAGAGAAGTTAATAAAAATAGTTATTACGTATTGCGATATTTTTAATCTTGAAAAAATGTTTAAATTGAATACGCAAAAATCTGAAAATATCTTTAATTTCAATATCAAAAGTAAATTCTAATTCACTATCATTTTATTTAATCACAATAAATAAATGTAAATACATTTAGTAGTTATATAAATTATTTATTTCAAACAGTTTTGTGAATGTGCAGTAAACGCAAGGTAAATTCTTAAAATAAATAGCGTGTATTTTTTTGTAAGGATTATATATTACGTAAAAAATCTTACTCAAGTATAATTCTACGAAAATACTACTATCATTAGTTTGAAAAAAAAGTTTTTTTTACAAAAAGATTTTTAGAACATATTAATACTTTTACTCAAAGTAATATATTTTTTTTCTTCCCTAACCTTTTGTAGAAAAATTGATTCCGTTTAATTGTATATCAAGTATCGTTGCATATAAAGTTTATAAAAGAGAAGGAAAATCTACAATTTTCATTTTTATGTCTTATAAATCAAATAAAATGTGAATTTACTTTTTAACAACAAAAAATTATATTGTTAAAAGTTAATTTTAGCAAACATATAAGTTATATAAAAAAATTGTTATACTTTTTTTAATCTTTTTGTAATTTTTCAAAAAAGTAAATCTTATAGTTTGTTTAATCTTAGAATAATTTTATAGATAATTATGTATTGCTGTGACATTGAATGCTTACAGCAATTTTCCTGATCTATACTAATAAAATGTATTTGTACTACATATTCCAAAAAATGTATTTTATATTTTCTGTACACATAACAAACCAGTTGTGTATGAGATTGGATTTTTTTCTTCTTTTTTTCTACAAAATAAATTTCGTGAGGTCTAAAAGTAAACTTATAGATAGCAAAATATTGTGAAATCTATATATATTTTTACTATTATTATAACAACAAGACAATATACAATCTAAGTTTAACAAGCTATTTTACCCTTACTATTTGTAATTACAAATGAATTACTCCAAGAAAATTTGTCAGAAGGCTATGCAGTAGCTGGTCAAGCTTGAAAAAAAAGGTAAAGTGTGCATACTGACTTTGAATCGACCGTAACAATTGAATGCTCTCAACTAATAACTTGTCAACTAATTGAAATATACTGCTGCAAAATGTGAAACGGATTCAACGTGCGCTGTTCTCATCATTACTGGTGCTGGACGCGCGTTTGTCGCCGGAGCTGATATAAAAATGATGAGAGATTTAACATTCACAGAAAGTTTATCAAAAGCCACTTTCGCACCGTTGAAAGATATATGTAAAATAACGAAGCCTATTATTGCAGCTGTGAATGGATTTGCGTTAGGAGGAGGTTGTTAACTTGCCATGATGTGTGATATAATTGTTGCAAGTGAGAAAGCACAGTTTGGTCAGCCATAAATTAACATCGGCACTATACCTGGTATTGGTGGTACACAAAGACTTCCTCGTGCAATTGGAAAGGCTAAAGCGATGTAATGAGCATTAACTGGTTGACGCTACTCTGCTGAGGAGGCTGAAAAAGCTGGATTAGTTTCTAGAGTTGTAAAACATGAAGAATTAATGCCAACAGCGCTGAAAATTGCGGAAACAATTGCTAAACATAGTCAGTTGACGACTCGGTTAGTAAAACAGGCTATTAACACTTCTCAAGAGACAACACTGAACCAAGGTTTGGAATTCGAAGAATTTATTTTTCATTCTACTTTTGCAACAAAAGATCGAAAAGAAGGAATGACTGCTTTTGTGGAAAAAAGGGATCCAAATTTTGTCAACGAATAATAGAGAAGTTAATAAAAATAGTTATTACGTATTGCGATATTTTTAATCTTGAAAAAATGTTTAAATTGAATATGCAAAAATCTGAAAATATCTTTAATTTCAATATCAAAAGTAAATTCTAATTCACTATCATTTTATTTAATCACAATAAATAAATGTAAATACATTTAGTAGTTATATAAATTATTTATTTCAAACAGTTTTGTGAATGTGCAGTAAACGCAAGGTAAATTCTTAAAATAAATAGCGTGTATTTTTTTGTAAGGATTATATATTACGTAAAAAATCTTACTCAAGTATAATTCTACGAAAATACTACTATCATTAGTTTGAAAAAAAAGTTTTTTTTACAAAAAGATTTTTAGAACATATTAATACTTTTACTCAAAGTAATATATTTTTTTTCTTCCCTAACCTTTTGTAGAAAAATTGATTCCGTTTAATTGTATATCAAGTATCGTTGCATATAAAGTTTATAAAAGAGAAGGAAAATCTACAATTTTCATTTTTATGTCTTATAAATCAAATAAAATGTGAATTTACTTTTTAACAACAAAAAATTATATTGTTAAAAGTTAATTTTAGCGAACATATAAGTTCTGTATAAAAAAAAACAAAAGATTTTTTTTTTTTTTTTTTGAAATTTTTCAAAAAAGTAAATCTTATAGTTTGTTTAATCTTAGAATAATTTTATAGATAATTATGTATTGCTGTGACATTGAATGCTTACAGCAATTTTCCTGATCTATACTAATAAAATGTATTTGTACTACATATTCCAAAAAATGTATTTTATATTTTCTGTACACATAACAAACCAGTTGTGTATGAGATTGGATTTTTTTCTTCTTTTTTTCTACAAAATAAATTTCGTGAGGTCTAAAAGTAAACTTATAGATAGCAAAATATTGTGAAATCTATATATATTTTTACTATTATTATAACAACAAGACAATATACAATCTAAGTTTAACAAGCTATTTTACCCTTACTATTTGTAATTACGAATGAAGTTTAGAAAGGTATAGATACCATGTTCTCATGCTCAAAGCAATAACTTTATCAGTATACCATCGAGTAATGCGACTATCAATAGGGACTAATGTGCTTACTGCTGTCGTACCTGCAAACACTGCACCGGAATTTTTGTATGTATGACATGTTTTTCTGGTTTATGTTAATCGCACATTAAAAAGCACACCTAACTCAACTCGTAGCACGTATTGTATACACAAATTTGTGAAATATTTGATTTATCGTAAGACGACAGATAAAAATAATAGATTATCGACGCGAAAAATCTTGACGTTGTCAGAGCGAAAAAGTATATAACAAATGTATGCTGTTCCGTGTGCTCTCACTGCTTTATAATACTACCATTATCACTGAAATAATGTTATTAAGCTATCATCAACTCATCTTTACCCGGAGTACAGGATGCAAAAGGATGTCATGAGGATAAAATATAATGGCAAAAGTAATCGTGTATACACCTCAAGTCATTAAATCAAATTCCACGCAATTTTTAAGACAACAATATAAAATAGCAACCCGAAAATAAGTGTAGCATTGCCAATTGCGCATCTGTACAAAACAATTGAATGTGTATGACTTGCGGTGCTGTTTCTTGCCCTCGTCGTTAAGTTGGCGGTCAGGGACATGCTATTCAGCACTTTGTGTAAACCGGACACCCATGTGCAGTGAAGTTAGGAACTATCACTATTACAGGTGCAGATATTTATTGTTATGCATGTGATGATGATTGTTATGATGATAACTTTATGAAGCACATGGCTCACTTCGGAATTGATATTACAACAGCTAAAAAAACAGCAAAAAGTATGAGCTAACTGTAGTATGACTATTCATCACAGTATGACTTCAACAGACTTACTTAGGCAGATGCATAGTTAGTTTCGGCATATGGACCAGGGCGGACAGGAATTATTAATATAGGGAATAGTTGTTACATAGCATCCATTCTTCAGGCCTTCTTTGCGCTGTCATGTTTCAAGTAAGCCTTTTTTAACAATAATAACTGTCAACATCAGTAATGTTGTCATAATAATCCGTACTTGTGTCAACATTGTCAGATTGAGCGTATAGCAGCAGGTTTGTTATCTGGTGAATTTAGCATTCAAAATAAGTCTGATGATTGTGATTAGAGCGAGGCTAAAAAAATAATTTGTGAAAACAGTATTTCACCTCGTCTATTCAAATACGCTTTTGGACGTTAAAGTGTTGATTTTATGTCTAACTAGCAACAAGATGCACAATAATATTTATCATATCTGATTGAACAATTAGAGCGACATGTCTCCTTTATTAATCGAAATATGCATCCAGCTTAAGTATTTTATTTTCTCACGTAGCATCGTATGTAGTGCTAAAACTGTCATCATGTAAATTCTCGACTAGAGAAAAATCTTTGTCTACAACTTAATATTTCCAAGTAGGTTACGTATGTGAAAGATGAATTTGTTAAATTGTAATAGTAAAAACATATCGAAGAGGTAAATAATTCAGTTTAAGTTTCTCGTCCGCGTTGTTCGTTAGATGATTGTCTTGCTTCAACCTTAGGATCAAATCAGTAAATGCAATGTCGATGTTAAAAATGTAATACAGTAACCCACCACACTCATGAGACATTTTTAAATACCTGTCCTTAAATATTAGTAATTGCATTGCAGCGGACTTATTTCGATTTTACATCTATGTCAGCCAAAAAAATGGACGTTTTTGTTGACGTACCTGAAACTATTGACTTAAATAGGTATGTCAAAGCAACTAACGTGTAAAGCAGATAATAATCTACGTTAACAACTTAACAAATTAACGTACAACACTTTATTAGTACATCACACAAAGATGACACTAATTCTCAACTTCCTGTCTGTAATGATGTTGCTCTAATGAATCTTGTTGATATGGGAATTGAGAAGTAGATTGCTAGTTATGCCTTGGCAAAAGCTAAAATGAATGTTGATGAAGCAATTGACTACATATTTTCACATCCTAACATACAAGAGGAAGTAAACAGTAAACTCACAACTCAAGAAGTATCGTTTTTAAATAAAACATAAGTACTTACCAATGGAAATGGCTAGTATGAAATGGTTGCAATGATTAGTCATATGGGTTCTAGTGCCAAAACGGGTCACTACGTTTGCCACGTCAAGGAAGATGTAACAAAGAAATGACTACTTTTCAATGACGAAAAAGTCGGCTTTTCACACGATCCACCATTCGCAATGGCTTCAACATATTTTTTTAAAAGAAAACAAAGCTAGTAAAAAAATGTGTTATTATATATAAAAAGAAATAAAATAAAATATTTTTAATTCTTTTTTTTTCTTTTCCAGTGAAGAAGAACACAGAAAAAGGATTTACTACATAAAGCATATTTAAAATTTTATATTTATTTTTATAAATGTGAAACTTATTAATAGCTACTTCACACACAAAAGCAAAATTTAGATTAATGCTAATACAGTAAAGCATTTATTTGATTTTATTGCATTATATACCACTATTATACAATCAAAAGTGCATACAACAAGATATATCATTTGAAGAAAGAAAATGCAAATCTTTTGAAAATTAATTTGAGTATATCAAAGCGTGCCTATTTGAGCATTAGCAACAATAATTTACACGTTTACTTTATTTTAACAGCCAAACTAATACATAATAATTAATTGTGAAATATTGCAAGTAAACTATTAAATAATAACAACAACAACTCATTGATCTGTTGATTGTAGTGAGCACGTAAAGTAAAGTGATGTATAGTTTGTGAGTAGTCACAATAACATTTTTTCAAAAAAGAAAGTTATAAAGTTATGTTACAAAATTTATAAATAATTTTCACATATTTCCACAATTTCCTACAACTGAATTATTATATATATGCACTAATTATTATTAAAGCTAAGTAATATATTCACATCTGTACAAAGGTTTGATATTATAAGTAGTGTTATGCTGTTGATAAAAAAACAACAACAACGGTTAACTCTTTTTTATTATCTCTTTTTTTGCACTTTACGTAAATATGCATAAATTTACACATAAAAAGTTTTAATTTAAGATTAAATTTATTTATTCACAACACACTTATATTGAATAACAAAAAAATAACAACGAAAAAAATAAACAGAAATTATAATTTTGATTTAGCGAACATTTATCGCTACACTTTACAAAAAGGTATCAAAGCAAAAGCGAAGTAACAATATTAATACTGCATATTGGTAAGGTACACCAACACAATAGTTGCAACAGCAAACTCCGCCGTGATCAATTAAAGTCATATTAAATCACCAATTTCATTTGAAGAAGGTAAATTGTTACTTTGAAAAGACAACAACAAATAAAATATTTAATTGTAACCTATACATATCTTTATATATTTATCAAACACAGCATAAATAACAACTTTTTTGAATAGTTAAAAATAACATATAACTCACTTAGTAGTTTGTATCAATTCTTATTGACAATTTATTTACGGTAATACCTTTTTTTCCCCAGCGTTATGTTGCAAGCATTGTTTGTTGTTATACCAATGTGCATATTTTACTATTCAGTGGTTTATCGACTACTACCATAAACATTGTTACGAATATGGTTTACATTTAACACAATAGTTGCAGTAACGCTAACATGATTTTTTGCTCGTATCTTACGTGCGTTATCGTTACCTGCATTAAGTATACTATCTGCTTCCAAATGTGAAATATATGTGCGGTGTGTTTGCGCCTTGATTTTAGGTCGTTTTCACCGTGCTTGTAATCGACACATTCGCTTACATACGATGCCTGAATCACTTACTTGGAGTGAGATACAAGGACACTACGTTATTTGTATGAATCACACGTCTTTCTTTGACACACTACTTTTCCTGTGGAAGGCACCTTTTCCTGTAATGAAACAGATACGCGGGTTTGCAAAAGCAACGTTGCTCAATATTCCGTTGTTTGGATTTATTTTACAGTCATGTAAACATTTTCTTGTTTACTTTAAAGATGATAATAGTGCATCGTTTTCAGTCAATAAAGAGAAGCAAGCTCTAGTATCTCATTAGGTCGAATAATTTATATGCAACGGTGGCTGTCTTTCGTTTTTTCCTGAAGGTGCGATGAATTGGAATCCCCTCACGTTGCAAGATTTTCGACTAGGCACCATGACCACAATATTAAAGCACAAACTTGAAATTTACTATTGCGTCGTTATTAATAATCACATAGTTTGACCTCCAAGTCTCAAAAGTTTACCAGGCTATTCTGCTGATATTTATCTTTACTTAGGAAAATTTTAGTATATTCCATAGATTGAAGATGCTAACTCGCTAGCAACAAAATTACGAAATGAAATGCAATGTAAATTAAATGCAATATTAGCAAAACAAAATTAATAAACAAGACTATATCCATTTCATTTTTACAATTAAATAGTATTTATTAATTCACATAAAAATTTGATGAGGAAAAGTGGATTTATATATTTTAAAATAAATTAAACAGCTAACAATGTCAACATTTTTTTAATAAGTATACTAGACGAAATAAAAATATCATTCACGAAAAATATTTAAATTTACGTGCGAGTATTATTTTATTATAAATGTTTGTACATGTTTTGACAAAATGTAGTGTTTACGCTGAAAAATCACACACACCATTGGCTTTTATAAAAAACTAATCATTGTAGCATTCTTTTTTTCGCCTCTAAAATATGAGAGTAAATGTCAAAAAAACCCCGAAAAGATAATCTATATTATTAAATATTATGACGATAGACAAATCTACTATTTTTTGTGATTGTGTAATTATCTGTAAAAATACCCAAGTATTTTTACTAGTTTGATTTGATCATTAAAATTTTTTTTTTATTACTACTTATTCAATACTATTTAGTTTCTTGCCGTAAAAGTCGAAGGTGAAGTCGAATTTATCATTCAGAAACCTGTTAATAACAGTAAATTTTTTTTTATTTAATTATTTACCTAAAAACCTGTATATAACGTATTTGAATAACATATTATAATAATGAAATATAAGTGATTAACGTACAGTTGATTAGAATATTTTTATGTGCATATATGAATAATTTATATACATCTTAGAAATCTAATTATTTTACTTATTCAAGGCAAGTAGTAGTTATAGCATCACAAAATGTTCAATGTGCTATAACGAAAAAGAAATATTAATAAAATTTACTAAATGTTCATTCAATGCTGTTTTTACCTTTGACAGTAATTTGTAAAAAAAAGTAAAAAGAAATTCACAATACGAATTGCCATTAAGTGAGAAGAGAAGACTAGACACGTTAATATTATTTTCTATTAGTAAAGATAAAATTTAATAATAGTTAATCACAAGTTACACATTAAAAAAAAATAGAAGAATAATAACTATTGTGTTAATTTTATAATATTTACTAGTGCCAGCACATTATACAATGTACTTTGGCCATAGTGATACCAATAATCAACAAACGATTAACTACTAGTAAAGTGTATAAGCACTTACTGACTTGCACCACTAAAGAATTTCTTCAATTGAAGCATAAACTGTAGTTAATAATCTTGATTCTGTCAATACATATTTTACCTCTTAAAATTTTTTTGATGATGTAAGTGATTTACATAAACGCAATGATATAAGCATTATGCATTCACTTGAAAGCAGACAAAAAACAAGTTATAGTAATAGTACTGATTTCAGATTTGATGCAATGCACATGTTATAAACGTTAAGAGCATTGACTGATAATTAACGACATTGTCCGTAGATAATGCCCTATCCAGAACAGGTTATAGATAGAGCTCTTGAACTTTTGCATATACAATAAGGTAAAGTAGAAAGAGCTATTGAAATGTAGAAGCAAAACACGGACGGTGGTAATAACAAATTTCCCATTCACTTATCATTATTACCATCAAACATAATGAGGTTATAAATGTAACGAATAAATTTTTTCATCTGCTAATTGTTACGATGCAGGTTACGTAAAATTTAACGTTTGTGCACTTCCATTTATTTTGAGCGACACAATGAAGAGAATGTCATAAGTTTTACAACAAACAGTTTAGTTAATGTACAAACACCTCAACGATGTAATTTATCCACTCGTGAACAATTAGTCGCTGATCATCTTGCTATAGCTATTCAACGTGCGGTTGTTCGAAATGGGTTGCATAATTTACCTACGAACTTGCAATACATTACACCGCATCTTCCATAAGCCGAGGGGGTATAGATACTTCCTACACCTAATCTGCACACTTATGTTTTTGCCGTTGCACTTTAATAATTAGGGACGGTTTCGTTGATGTAGGGAGTGCAACAAAACATACATGTGGGTGAGATGTTTCTATTACCTTATCATTCACTTCGGTAGAAAACAATAAAAGGAAAAGTGCGTTTACTGTAATAAAGCTACGTATAAAATTACACTCGTAGCAAAGTTATGGTTGTAGAACAAATATTTTTTGATCATATCACACGTTTATATTATAAAATATTTTAACATTACTTTTTAAAGAAAGTTATTAACAAATTGCTATTTTATCCTTCTTTCTTAATAAGATCATTTTTTTTCAAATTAAAAATAAAACTCGAATACAAATAACTTGTAAATATTGCATTTTTTGTTGTAGTGATAACATACTCTATTTTTTTGTTCATAAATCTTCACGTTTTATTTACATATTAACGTGTATGTATAAGTGAATTCAACTTCTACAACTTATATTACATATATATTTCAACATATGTCATCTTTCAAAGTATTTACTTTTATGTCACAAATTCTAATACTCCCTATCAATAAATAACATTTTCAGTCTAACCACTATGAGTTCTTTTTTTTTTTTTAAATATCTGTATTTATAAGTTTTTACACATGCATCACAATTTCTCTTTTTCTTTTATTAGTTTAAATTTTGTGAATTTTCTGTGACGTTTGCGAATTATATCGTTTTTGTGATAATAAATTTTATTAAGCGCATTAGTTTTCTTTTGAAAAGTTCTTTTTTCTCTCTTAATCATAAATAAAATTCAAAGTGGTAGTCAAGCGAATAGAAATTAAATCTCTGCGCACATTTGATTACTGTTAACTGAACTTATCGATACATCACTACTTGCAATAAATTTCTCGAACACCCCCGCTCCCTTTCCCTAACAAACAAATTACTTTCACTGTTAATACTATTTGTTTTTTTCATTTTGCATAGTAAAGTCATCATCATATGTCAAGTAAAGATTAGATTAATAAAATAATGCAAGACGATGGCAATTTATAGCGTAAAATAAATTTGTTAAAGCGTGCAATAGTTCACACTACAAAACAAAAACAGATTCTTTAACAGTAGAAGGAAGTAGTGTAACGATAATATAACTAGTTAGTTCGAACAACTGCATAATTGTCAGAAGAAAATGCTATATTGCGTACAAAGCTTATTGATGCGTAAAGTAAAGTAACACAATTATCAAAGTTGACTGGACAAGTTAATTCCGGCTATGCAAACTACGCTTCTGACGAACAACATAAGTTGCTAAGCAATTTAACAGAATACAATGTAGGGATATTTGCGTCTTCTCGTTAAGATCAATTTGACACAAAAAGTCAGAAGTAGTCAAAAATTGCACTAGGCGTTGCAGACGTTAAGACAAAGGTAATAAATAAACAACAAAATGTGCAGCTGTAATTAAGCGGTTAAGATATATAGCGCTTGATTAGTGAAAAGTAACAACTGCATATCAATTTATTTAATACAAAGAATTAATTGCAAGAAGTCAAGCATATGTACGATGTTATGATGATGGAGAATGCTAATATTGCAAACTAATTATAAACAAAGAAGCAGGAGTGACAACGTAATATCAAGCAAACGTAAAACAGCATAAAGATGCTCACGTAAAAAAATGCTAGTCAGCAAACATTAATATAAACTGGTCGTAAACTTTTTGCAATATATGCAACATTTTCCAAGTGTAATTAATCGGCTGCTTGCCAAATATTGTGAAGGCAATAGTAAAACATATAAGGTGCGTCTAAAAGTATCTTTGGTCAGTAATTGTATTTATAAAATAATTCTATGTACAAAGTTTGTACATAAAACGTAAAGAGAATTGTATTTTGTGTATCATCAACAACACTATTACTTAACACGCTACAGTAAATTGTAACAAACTCACCACATAACATCGCTACAAGTTAAGTTGTAATTTACAATGAACGTCTTAAATTGCTTTGTGCTAACAGTTAACATATAAGAAAGTAAATAGTACGTTTGACGAAGGTAGTAACATAAAACGGAAACGCTGTTGACGAGGAAAATAAGTGTGAGGAAATGCATCTTGTCGATAAAAATGAAATAAGTCAAATGTAATAAAAGGAAAAAAATTTTCTTGCGTTTGACAAAGATGTGTAACATAAGCTATGTCATCAACTTTGTTAAGTGATAAAATAATGATTTAAGTTACTCCGCACTCATATGCCATTTATTGTGCACGTACTAACCATATTAGTGTTTCACATCGATAACGTAAATACACGCAATGTCGACGAAGCAGGTGAAAATATTTTAGTTGGTAATTAATAAACAGAAGCTTAGTGCAACATTAAGTACCAAATTACCTAGGTGGGTATTAGAGAGTTGCTAGTTGCTAATGCAACTCAATTACTATGCTGTTTAGACGGAACGATATAGCTGGTATAGTTTATTGCAAAGTAGACATGCACTTATTGTAACTAAAATTTTCATACGACGTTAACGTACAAGCACGCTACTGATTTCATAAAAAAAATAAATTGTAAACAATTGTTTTATTGATATAGACTGTGATAATATTGATGGTGTGGTAGTATGGGTTCTTAACTCTTGTTACAGTCTATTAACGGGACAGTGTTATGCATAAAAAAATTGCTTTAAGTGTCGCACTAATCCAAATTACAAATCTCACTACGACATATTAATAAATGTTTGTAGCTGTTTACAACAAATTGCAATGCACAAGTTTAGCGACTTACAATACAACCATATAGTATGATCAGAAAATTAACTAAAATATCAAAGTTTGCTCAGGCGCAAAACGATAAACACAACCTAACTTGCAAATTTGACCAAATTAATAAATTTAATGTTCCAGTAATGAGCAAAAAATTCTTTGTGGAATAGAATGATGCTAATGCACTTCACTACTTTCAATAAAATATTCAGTTGTCAAAAAAGATTCATGAACTTGTCAAGAAGTAGAAATTGAGCAATCAATTACTGTAGAGGTGAAAGCGGTATACTAAACATCTTATTTTTAATTTCTAGCAAAGCAAACAGGCTTTTGAATAACAGATAAGTATTTTGTCAGATAACATTGTAGCAGCGGATGCTGTCAAGTCAATGGAAGAGTTTGCAGTAACTAACAAGTCAGATGTTGATTAGACGTTTGTAATAAATTACGGGAAAAAATAATACTCATGTAATATATAAGAAAATAACAAACAATTTATCCAATGAGAATTGTCTTTAGAAAAGAGGTATAAATTTTACGTTAAAAATGAAAAAACAATCTTGAGTGTATCAGTTTTTACTTTTTTTGTAATTTTAAAAAATTATATCTTTTAACAGATATTCAGCAGAATAAATTAATATATATATTATTATCATGATAGCACGTTAGTTAAGAGAAAAAAAGTTCTCTGAAGTGGAAAAAGAAATTGTATCATTAATCATGATAGTATATCAATATGTAAGAACAGCTATGCACAACGTTTATAAAGTTTGTAATTCCGTTTATCTTATTTATTATAACTGTAACCTTGAAAAATAATAATTTATAGATAAATTTACCGCAAAAAAATAATCGATAAGTGAAAAAATAAATTTTAAATAAGTTTAGTTACATCAGTTTTGGCGAATAATTTAGATCAGAATTCACAATTAATATTAAGGTTTGATAAATACATTATAATAGCAGTAAGCGTGATAAAAGGTACAAATAAATAAAAAAATAAATATTTTTTATTTATTTGCCAAGATTAAAACAATATTTTTTTTCTTTTGTCTTTCCTCCTCCTGAAAGCGCACATTAAAATCTACGATAAGAGAAAGAAAAAGAAAGTATTATTCACTTTAACGTTATTATCATTATAGTGAAGAAGAACTGCGAAATGACAAAAACAGTGAAATTGGTTAACGCATATACGCCATAGTCGTATGTTGTAAATATTGACGTAAACCTTGCTGAATGAACATACTAATGTAATGAAACTGTTTGTTTAAAACGTAATACAAATGTACTCCATAACACAACAATCAAATTGCACGCAGGCAGTTCAATATAAATTATTTCTATTCACGGTGCAAAATGCATCCATCGAGATGCACATGCCTAGACTTTGTAGCTTTAACTTATTTCACACACAGCTTCTTTGCCGTTATAAGAATATACCATTCGATTCCATTTTAAGCATATCATTCAACCGTAATTACGAGGATTTTATCAGGTACGTACAAGTTATGATGGGGCAGAGCATCGAATGGCGTCAACACATTTCGAACCTACCGCGGCTAGATTGTTTTACATTTGTCAGGATGAGCCGGCTTCACGGGCAGATTTTACATTCACCGTCTCACTTCCTGCTGAGCAGAGCAATTATACGGTTTTATCAAATGGACCATTATTATCAAAAGAAGTACACGGAACACGAGTAGTTCACACTTTTAACACTATCCCACGCTGTCCTCCTTACCTTACAGCATGCGTAGTTGGCTAGCTATCTTATGTCTAAGAAATTGTCGATGATGTTGTTGTGCGAATATACACTACTCCAACAAAAATCAATCGAACTGCATTTGCGTTGAAAGTTGTAACGTTTGCTCTAAAATATTTTGAAAAATTTTTCCAGTGCAAGTTTCCGCTCCCCAAGCTTGACGTTGTGGCTGTGCCTGACTTTCCTATTGGTGGTATGTAAAACTGGGGCTGTATTACATGTGTTGAGTCAATACTAGTAGAATAAGGCAAAAGCAGTGTTAATGCGTTGAAACGAGCTTCAGAGTTACTTTGCCATGAGGTGTCGCACAACTGGTTCGGTAATCTCGTAGCAATCAATTGATGGGAGGGTTTGTGGCTCAAGGAAGGCTTTGCATCATGATGTGGCAATGTAGCAACAAACGCGTTCAATTCAAAGTGAAACAATTTGGTGTATGCCGCGAGTAAAGTTGGTGAGGCAATGGACATTGACATGTACGATCACAGCCACCCAGTTGAAATTCCAATCGTCGATCCTGCTGACATTACACAGATTTTTGACTCGATCAGCTATGATAAAGGTATGGGTTTAGTTTTCATGCTACAAAACTACTTAGGCCCATAACGGTGAGGTATTGCAATTGCACATTACATAAATACATATCAGTACAAGGATACTAAAACGATACAGTTATGGGATGCTATCTAGAATTCATCGAAAATGCCTATTAGCAAAATGATGTAAGTATTCACCACACAAATGAACTATCCACTTGTACACATACATCGTCAAAGCGATAATGTATTACTGCTTCGTCATGAACCGTGCTTATTTGCATCGTCAAGTCGTTCTGCTTCGGCAAAGTGTGCTAGCCCATGATATGTACCATTGTTAATCAAGGGTAATCACTTGTCAAGTGATCAGTTGCAACAACACGGTGAGTTGGGTGAAAAAGCGTGTCCAGATGACACAATGTCGTGCATTCTTGAACCAGTACATGAAAACAGTGGCAACTCTAATGATAACAACTTTCAACAAGTGCAGTTGAACAGTAACCTTTCTCGGTGTTCATGATTAACTGTTAACCCAGATCGTTATGGATTCTACCGCTGTCGTTACGATGACGTACTTTTCAATTAGTGAATCAATTACTATGTACACTTGTCACTTGGTGATAAACGTGGGCTAATTTCAGATACGTTTGCCGCGTTAAAAATGGGATTTGATGATGCCACCAGAATAGCTGCTATAAGTCGTAAGGTACAGTAGGTTGAGAAAGATGTTCTTGCTCTTGAGGAGTACTTCAGCAATACTACAAGCTTTGTTTCAATGTTTAGCAACAAGAATACAAAACAGCTATTGTGTGATAAGATGCTAAGTTTTATTTTGCCGTTAGCAAAAGGGCAACTCCAACGAACTCCACAAAATCATAAAGAAAGTGAGCAACGAAACACATTGATTAACTAGAGTTTGTCTCTTATCTCAAATGGATGTGTCAGTGGTGACAAATAGAATGAGTACACTTCATCCTTGACGTAGTATGCAAATAAACAAGCACAGCTGTTTTTGTCAGGGGGCTAATACAACATTGCCACACTTGCGCGCGCACTATAAGTTTACATTCGTAGCAGTGGAAGTGATGAGGTAGATGAACGAAATGAAAAGCTGTACGCAAAACTACAAGCAGTCGACGGAGAAGACGAGTTGTGCCGAGCAATTATTTACGCATTATGTCTAAGCAAAAACTTGAGTTTTGTTAAATAGTTCGCATCCAAGTGCATCTGCAATACTGGTGTACGTAGCCAGTATGGTGGAATTGTTTTTAATGGAATGGCTAATAACGAATCCTTTGGTACGAATGAGTTGTGACGGTACTTTCAGGAAAACTTTGACAGCATCAAGCGTCAGTGGGGTAGTGGTCAATTTCGAATTCAGTGAATTGTATCAATTATTGGCAAATCAGTATCATGTGAAGACGACAACAACGTACACGAGTTTGATGAATTTTTTAAATCTCATACACTGCCCAATGCCACTCTCGCGATTGCACGTGCTTCAGAGTTGATTCGGTTGCGTAATTGGATTAACAAAAAATGGTCTGAAAGTATAACACAGATTATATAAAAAAGTTCTTATTGACAATAAGCAATATAAGAAAAATCCAGTTTAACTACAATAACCCCTACCTTTACTTTTCTTTTTTTAATTATAAAAAAAAAATGTTATAAAAATTACAATTAGAAAAACAACATAAATTATAACTAAAATATGTAGCTGTACTCATACTGTTTTTAGTTATAAAAGATAACACATACTAAAACAATTAATATAAACCATATATTTAACACATTTGTTATTGATGACGAATAGTCAATAAAATAGTTGCTAACAAAAAAGGGTTAGTAGAAGTGATTACAACAAAAATAAAATCTTGTAGTGAAGCAAAAATTGTGAACTTTTACTTTTAATATTTTATATTTTTTTCTACAACATTTCTTCCAAAAAAAAAATAGTAGTAAGTAATATTTGACTATATAGTAAATAAAATAAAAACTTTTTTTTTTTTGTAGTTTAAACATGTGGATTAACAACAACAACAACAACAACAACAACAGAAAATATTATTATTCTTTGTAAAATAATATTAAAAGCTGTACTTAAATCAGAAGCCGAAAGAGTACATATACTATATAGTTGTTTACTTTAGCAACACCTTTATCACCTATCAAAATAAAAAACCCCCCCAAGAAGTATGTTAAATATAATTTATTAATCAAGAAGCAATGCTATGTCTTAACATATCGTTAATAATACTGATGCGTTCTGAATGTTATTTTTTTAAAAGTTTCGAGGTTTACTCGCCATTTTTTTTAATTTAGGTTAAGCAAATCAAGGCATGCTCAACGTATACTTATCCGTATCGAACATTTTTACATATAATTTTCTTTGAATTTTCTCTCGTAGTGACGATAAATTGTATTTCCTACAATCAATTTTACTTGATACTTCGTATTGAAATCTTCTCTGTTTTGAAAAAATTTTGATTAAAAAATTAAGGTTAAATATTGTACGTGTTTTGTTTTAATTGATGTGACATTTTGTATGCTATAAGAGAGGAATAGTAAGATAGAGGGAAAGAGCAAGAGAGTTGAGGTGAGTCAAAATTAGCTAATAATATAATTCTATTAGATAAACATCAAGTACATACTGAAGTAAATAACGTGCTCGGAAAACCTTTTTTTTTTTTTTATACATGCACGATGAAAATATTTGAAATTTTTTTTAAAAATAACTTTCTTCAAAGAAGTTAACATATTTATATTTTTTAAATTTACTTCGTGATAGCGATGAATATAGCCGTACTAGGGGCTGGATAGTTGGGCATCGCTTGTAGTTTAGCACTTCTAGCAAATAATCGAAATCACAGTTGTAAATGTGCTAAAACAAATTTTGATATTTCACTTGTCAATAGTAATCATGACTTTACCAGTGAAACACTTACACTAAACAGGAAGAAGAGAAGTGTTTTTTCAGTTTACAAACGTGATAAAGTTTTTGTGCCTGATTAACTGCATTTGAATACTTATGATAAGTTATGCAAAAGCTAAACGAATTTGAATGGGATAGTTGTTTGTAGACCATTTCAATAATCATCCTAGTCATTACGACAAAGTACTTATAAAAGTATTAGCGATTTACGTGCGTTCGATAATAACAAACCTAGCGATTTGTTTTCATCATTTGCAATTATTTTTTCATGTGGCGTAGATACCCATGGTAATCTTCCTTGTGATGTATATCAAAAAATTATGTTAGATTCTGTAGATAATAGTAATTAGAGGTTGTAGCATTATCCTATTTTTGTAGCCGGTGGTCCTATCTACCCATCATAATGAGCATTTCAATCGTCAACGTATTTGTAGAGAAGTAATACAGCAAATAGTCAAAATAACAACGATCAGGTGTAAGAGTAACCCTCGTTTATAGGGCATACAGAAAATGATACAGAGTTTTCTGCGACTAGCCTTCTTTTTGCATTACACTAAATTAACAAAGAAGCAATTGATAAAAGTTATCAATAACAATGTTAGTTGATGCTAAAATCACTGTTTTCACGAGAAAACGTTTGCTTTTTACGTAACAGTGATTGCGAACATAGTGCATAAATTCTAAGTCTTGTAAAGTGTTGTCAACCGTTATGTAGTTTTGGTGCTGGCTTAGTTAGTAACATTTTTGCAGACTGCGTTACTTCTGCATTATCATCATATGCACTTAATGTAAGTACAGCTACTCAATAATTAATAAATTTTTTGTTAAATAGAAATAAATAGACACCATTACCACTAAGCGTGATGTCAATTATCTACTCTAGCTGCTACAATTTTAACACAAGTGAATTTATGCTTGGACGAAATATTTTGTCTTATAGTCATCAGAGCAAAACTTTAAGTAATACATGCCGACCACAAATGCAGCAAAATCTTTCTGACTCGTTTGACGGTCTGTACAAGATTATGAAGTAGAAGGGAGTGAAATGCCGCTTATATTAAATGCTTATTAACGCTTTCAATTGGATTGAACATCCTGCTGACGTAGGAGAGGCACTAGTGCAAGGTGGCGGCTGTAGTAATAAAAGACGTAAATCGTCAAAACTATATTCGAAGCTTAACAATGTATTTTAGGCTGTTTTCTCCGATGACGAAAATGCATTTCATGCGGCAAAAGATAAATTTGCCAAACAATTCGAAGCTGCCACTGCACCGCTCTAGCAACAAATAAAAAAAAAAGAAGATGAAGAGTAATATAATTGTTGTGCAACACTAAAATAATAAATATATATGTACAATTTTTTTTTGAATTCAGTAATGCAAAAAATATTAACTTTCAAATATAAATAAAATTTATATAAACATTGTTGAGTGTACGCGCACAAAATTTTTTTTTAAATGGATATGTTAAGAAGTGAGTAGTCGAGTTTTTAGCAAAACATTAAATTTACTTAATCATATAAATTGCTTTAAAACTCGCATTTTTTTTTTGTGGTGTAAATAACTTGTGTTAGCTTTGATACATAATCAGATATGTAATTGCTTTTACTGCAATCAACAAGTTTTTTTTAATTCAAAAAATTATTTATGACAACAAATACTCTTAATTCCTTCTACCGTATACATATCTATTCGTATAGTTAAGCATTAACGGGTTTGCACATAAATAAATTTTTCTTACCTATTTTCCTCATCTCTACTAGAATTAACTTTTCGTACTAAGAAGCTAGTTTATAAGAAACAACTAATAATTGAGTTATATGTACAATATTATAAACTATAGTTATACTCGTAAATACAACTTTCAAAAAAACTAAATTGTTTCAAATAATTTTTTAAAAAAAATTATTTGTTTGGAATAACAAAAACAGTAATATCAATTTTTTTAAATAACTTTTTTGTAGCATTCACAATCTCTCAAAACGTAGATAATACATTTAAACTATTACTAGTATCACTTTAGCAGTAATCATTCCTGTCATCACTACCATTAACATTATTTAAAATCACAAATTTTTTTTTCCCCCCTATATTACTCTTCTAAGTGTTGTTTGTGTTTGTAATTACTCAACAAATAAAATAGTAATGGCTCGAATCACTCTTTAACTACTTAGAAGACGCGCTGAGCACAATGATGGTTGTCTTAATACACTGAAATAAATAGCTTTACATCAGCAAGACATAGAAAAAATTGAAGTTATAGGTGATGTTTGCAGATAGCTCGAAATTGTGTATTTGTGCAACAATTATATTCCAAAAATAGAAGGACTTAAACATTTGAAGTGACTTAAGTATCTTAATCTTGCAGTTAACAACATCACATATATTTAAGGGTTGTAGTGCTGTGAGTCGCTAGAACGACTTGATCTCACGCTCAACTTCATTGCTGACCTAAGCTGTGTCGAAAGTTTGCAAGCAAATGCATTTTTAGCATAACTGCATCTTACCGGCAACCCATGCACACATGGAATTGGGTATCGTGCATATGTAGTACATTCTTTACCTCAATTAAAGTAGTTAGATGGAAAGTAAATTATACGTGCATAACGTATAGTTGCACGTCAAGACGAAAATGAATTGATTTAGTTTGTAAGTGATTAGGTAGTAAAAGTAAAGTAGTAATAGCGAATAAAGGCAGAGATGATAGCCTCTGGAGTTGATCCGTTTCCGCCAAAGTACAATGAAGACGGTGAACGTTTATACGGACACTCACCATAGGAGCGACTAGCAATGCTAAGGTAGCAAGAAATGCGTTAATAACAACGAAAACGTGAACAAGCTTAGCCAGCACCTGGATCTATTTCAGCAATTCATAAATAACTTGCGAAGAAACCAAAGCGACTCACTCCTTAAGAAGAGTTTGCAAAGTATGGCCGTTATTTACTTAGAAATGAAGGAAAAGTAAGCTATTGTGTAGATAATGACAGTAGTGTAAATTAGATTGTTGTAACTGTGTAACCAGGGAAGTTTATAGCGACATCTTTAATAGATGTTCAAGTTGAAATTAAGTGTATTAGAGTCTACATCAAAGGAAAGCTACTTCAAATACCTGTGGATCAGTAGCTTTCTCCTAGCAATGTAAGCGTTCAGCGATCAACTACTACGGGTCAGTTAAAAATTACAGTTCGTCATGCGTTAATCTCAGATGATGATAAACGGCAACTCAGTACATGTAACAACAAAAAATTAGTAGAAGATTTTGTTGATCAGCATAAAGAAGTATATCTGTAAATGCATTTTGAGCTTATGAACAGACAAGTAAATATATATATATTAATCATAAGATATACCTTATATCAGCTAAAATGCATAGCTTAATAACATATATCATAAATGTATTTTATTACAATAAAAAAAAGTTTTGAAATAAACTAATAAAACAATGTATGATGATATTTTAATCACAACTGTTGAAATAAGGTTTTTGTAATAACTCTTTACATCAAATGTTTTTGATAAGATTTATTCTTTTTTTCCCCCCGTCCTTTCTTTACCTCAAAGCATCAATAGATAAATGAAGTTAATCGCACGTATATTCTATACTAACTGCCTTGCTAAATTTTTTAATTATTAATACTGATATGCTTACGTACAGAAGTTTATTTATCCGTTGATTTTGTACACTGTGCTAATACACTTATATTACTCAACTTTATCATGTACAAACATAACTTTTACTTTTAAAAATAATTGAATTTTTGCATATCTTTTTCGAGACAACAACAATGTAACATAAATACTTATGCGTAAGTGCAATTCAATCAATGAATGTAAATTAACAGAATGAATGCACAACAATATTACTGCCTCATTTGTACATAATAATTAACTTTCGTAAGAGTTATCTTTTGTTATTGTTAGTTTTTAACATATACTCACACTTAAAAATAAATTTAAATAGCTTTAACTTGTTTGTGTATTTCAAAATTTTGACAAATTTCTCAAACAAAATTTATAAACATTGTAAATTTTAATTGTTTCTCCTTTCTTTTTACTATGGTTATTGTGAATATTCAATAAAATCAATAAATTGTATTTTATTCTTTATTTACTTCTTCAGTTTTTACTGTTAGTGCAATCAAGTGTTAGTGAAGTAAATTTTTAACATATACATCTTTATTTGAATATAGGTAAGTAAAGGTGAAGTTTATTTAAGCGACTGAGCAATCAATTTCAATGTAGCAATTAATAGGTGTAGTAAACGAGTTGCATGACGCGTTTGCGAACGTACGAATGAATATCAAGCTAAACCTTCCGCAAATTGCGGTCGTCGGAAGTCAGAGCTGTGGTAAGAGCTCAGTTTTAGAATCGATTGTAGGTAAAGATTTTCTGCCGCGTGGGTCAGGGATTGTCACACGTTGCCCGTTAGTTTTACAGTTAGTTCAATTACCGAAAAGTGACGAAAGGGAATGGGGTGAATTTACACACATTCCTGGTAAACAATTTTTTGACTTTAACGAAATACAGTAATAGATTACTCGACGAACGAACGAAATAGCTGGACCTGCTGCAATTACTGATAAACCGATAAATCTCAAAATATTTTCGAGAAATGTACTTAATCTTACGCTGGTAGATTTACCCGGGTTGGTGATGAATGCGGTAGGTGATCAACCAAAGGATATTGATCGACAAATCAAGTAAATGGTGACGCGATATGTAGCACCGAAGAACACTATTATGGTAGCGATTTCACCAGCCAACACCGATTTAGCAACTAGTCAATCATTGCGTTTAGCTCATCAATTAGATCCATAAGGAGTACGAACTGTGGGTGTGTTGACAAAATTAGATTTAATGGACAAAGGAACTGACTGCTATGATATTTTGACAAACAAAGTTTTGCCCCTTCGTCACGGATTTGTCGGAGTTATCTGTCGTAGTCAACAAGATATTAATTCACGTAAAACGATGTAAGAAGCACGTGAGGCTGAGCGGTAATTTTTCCTCAACTCTCCTATTTATGCACCAATAGCAAATGAAAGTGGTACTGCCTTTTTGACGCGTAAACTTAACATGCTCCTGCTTGATCACATTAAAGCAGTAATACCTGATTTGAAGCAAAATGTTGATAAACTTATGTAATCGACTAAAAAGCAGATGTAGCAATTTGGTATGTTTCAGCAAGACAACATTGAGCCAGGCGCACAGATTCTTCAGCTGATCAAACTATTTTCAGACAACCTTAACCACACAATTGATGGAGGTGTGACAGATGCCACCAAGTAACTGCTTGGTGGTGCGAGATTAGATTACATTTTCCACTAGTGTTTTGCGTCGTATGTTACGTCGTTGAGTGCTAAGAAGCACTTGACAGATTAGTACATTCGTATTAATTCTCGTAACATGGCTGGTATGCATGCGACACTCTTTCCGTCTGATCAGGTGTTTGTTGCCCTATCCAAGCAGCAAATCGCGCGGTTAGAAGACCCTTCATTGAAATGTTTGGGTTTCATTTATGAATAATTACTGAAGATTGTCGACTTATGTGCCTCAAAGATTGACCGCTATCCTAAACTAAAGCAATCTGTAATTACAATATGTCAAGATATGCTTTTGTAATTTCGTAAACCTACCACATCACATGTTCGCACCATTATCGATGCGGAACGTGGGTTTATTAACGTAAAACACCCACAAATGTAGGAGTTGGCTCAACGAGCCTTTCTTAACATGTACGGCGGCGCTTCTGCCTCTGACGGTGCAAAATCAACCAACGTGCCGGCAAACAGTGCTGGAGGTGGTAGTAGTACTGCCGGTGCTAATACGGGTAGTGGAAGTAGTGCAGGAGGAGTTAATGGTGCTGTGGGGTCAAGCACTGCAACCGATGATGCCGCAACAACGAAGAAAAAAAGTGGGAAAGAAAATAAACATACTGATCGTAATGCACGTGAGCAGCATGGTTTGATTGATTCTATTGCTCATCCTGGAGCTAACGACGAAGCCAGTAATAAAGCAATGACCGAAGTGCCATCACGAATTATGCTGGGCAATAGTATGTCTATGCATGAGCAGCAGGTAAATAATGCCATTCGCGAAATGGTAGAAGGTTACTTTGCGATCGTGAAGGGTAATGTGGCAGATCAAGTACCAAAGGCTATTACGCTGCTAATGATTTCACGCTTACGTGAGTAGGTGTACGCTCGATTAGTTCGTGAATTGTACTCTGATAAAGCAGCCAAGGAGTTGCTTTCAGAGCCTGCAAATATTGCAGCACAACGTAAGTCGTTGAAAGAGATGATGGAAGCTCTAACACGGGCACAGACTGCTTTAAACACTGTTCGAGAATATACAATAGTAGGTTAAAAAGCGAGTAGCAAGTGAAACGTAACAAAAAATAAATAAATGGATTATTGTTTCCTAATTATTAACATTTTTTTTTTTTTTGAAGCCGACAATAACACACAATTGCATCTACGGTTCAAATAAAGAGGGCTTAATCAAGTAAAACTTTTTCTAGCATTATTTATTATTCTGTAAATTCTGTTGATTTTTTATTTTTTCCCCTTCTTTGCACACTTGCGTAAAAAACATGGAGAAAAATACAAAAGCAATTTGACACATAACAATTTTATGCTAGTATAAAATTTACTAGTTTGCACCACCCAAAGGTGAAAAGTCTGCAGCAACGGTAAGTAATGTTTGTTGATAAATGTAAAACGGGAAAATTGTCATTGACAGCTGTAACAGTAAAAGAAAACACTCTTGAAAAACTAGAATAAGTGCAAAATGTAGATACTGAATCAATGTAAGAAACAAATTTGTTACAACAAATTCGTATATCAAATTACTTGAATTTACATAGATAAAATTTAGTAATTTTTTTTGACAAACATTTACATAAAGAAAAAGTAACATGGCATACCTGAGGAAAATAGCGTACTGTGTCAAATAAGTATTAAAAAGTATAATTGAGTAAAAAAAAGTGTATATCTTTTGTAACCTTTAATATGTATTTTATATATTAGCTCTTATTCTAGTTGCGTATAACATGTAATTGAGTAACAAACTTGTTGAAGTTAGCATATAATTTTTGGATTAACTAAAAGATTATTACAATTATTTCTTTTTAGATTAGCATATAAAATGCGTGTATAAATGTATTCATATATTTGATAATACTGACCCTGACATATACAACATTCTTATGGTTTTCACGTGTTAAACGAATTTGCATAGTTATTTACTATCGTAAAATTATTTTTTTTAAAAAAGTTAACAATCAAAAAGAGTGAAATTTTGCACATGCACGACAAATATATATTTGTATATGTGTAAAGATGCTATAACAAGGAATTTAACAATTTGCATAAATTCGTAATGACGCTTTCAGTGACAAACGAAAAAAAACACATTATACATAGTTTACAGTCTGTGCAAACATTAAGTAAAAGAAAAAGGAAATATGTTATCATTCGCGACAATTTCAGAAAAACATATTTATTAAACGCTGTTAACTATTTAATAATGAGGGGTGTTATTTCATTATATACTCCAATAACAGAAATTCTATATACATATTATTGATTGTCGTCAGTATATAGCAGGTTGTTGATAAAAGCAATTTTTTTTTTCAGTTTGAGTTTGATACAAATTTAGTTAAGGTGAAAAACTACAATATATATATGTATTCAAGAATTAAATTACAAAAGGAAATATGTTGTAAAGTTATTGTTTCGCAACTTACATGTCTTAATTTTCTTTTAAGCTGATCTATTATAATTTGAAGCGCATCTTTTTGATCGTGAATAAAATTTAGCAAGATTACAATATTTTCGACCTATAAATTAATGCACAGTATATATTGTTAATTAGATCATTTCAGTGCTGCTTTTATCAATACAGTTTTCTATTTTGTTTATTCTAACGTAATTTTAAGTTGGTGTTCGCATACAAATATATATATTTGCTAGTTTTTGATTTACATTCTATTATGACTCTTATTGCTGTTTCCATTTAAAATTCTCTAACTTTTATTTGTATCATTCTATTTTAATTAATAAAGCCAATATAGTCATGTATACATACAGCTGATATTATGAAATAAGATTATTATTTGTATTCATGACAGCAATAGGAGTTATGCTATTGTTACTCTTATATTATAATTCAGTTTGAATATGTTAAATAAAAGTGACTGAAATATAATTGTTGAGCATAGTTTAGTATATTTGTAGAATGCCGAGATCTTGCGATTACAAATTTTTTTTCCCGTATTTAATACTTTATCAACTTATAACGTCTGAATAACGTGAATATTTCATCACATTTGATACATTGTACATGCGAACATATGCACATATATATGTGTGTTAACAACAAACACCTAAGTTATGACTATTTAACTGTACGTCAAGTAACGCTAATATCATTTATTAAATTATTAACACTTTGATTTTTTCATTTTTGTTCATTTAATTTTCTTTTTTTTTGCGTAGTGTAATTTAGTACTATTTGATCAAAACTACTTTTCAAACTAATTATTGTGTACGCACATAGCTTACTTTCGTTTAGCGTTTACAAATTATATTAACATCAGCACTTGTATATTTGTGTTACGAAAAGTAATATTCATTACATTTATTTTAGTGAGAGGACAAAGTAAATCAATTGTGTAATAAAATAACGTATATTTGTAAGATTATTTTAGTTTTTGTCAATCAATTACAGTAGTGATCAGAGTTAATAATAAAATTTTACACAAGTCTTCAGCATTTGTTATAACTATTTATTTTACATATATATATATACATATATTTACTTTTTAACTTTAACCAAAAATATTAAAATTAATTATCAGTTAGTAAGATATCACTTTTGATTATAATAAAGTAAACGTTAGATAACTCTCAGCAGGTCAATAATGCTAACACCATTCATTCGCTTGCGATTTTGAATGTCTTCATTAAAGTAGTTATATTTAAGTTGCATTTCTTTGATACTACTTGTAATAGTTGGTATAATATTTGTATAGTCGCATGGCCCGTTGAAATAGATCTATTAATAGAAAACTTTAAAAAATAACGTAATATTGTCAGTTGGGATTGACCGGTGTATAGAAGATGGACATGTTTACAGCGTAAATGCAAAGTCTACCACACGTGGGACGATCACACCTCCAACTACTTCTACAACTGTCACTGCCGACAGCGTTGACACTACCAAAGTAACGTGCCCTGACGGTACACTTCCAGTCTTGCAAATTGTCAACGATGTCGCATCACCAACGCTGCTGTACCCGTTGCCAGACCTACACTATCTTTTCGGTGCATACACATCAGCTGAGGTTGACACAGTTGTCCAGTTTACTGCTCGGGCAGTGTGTGGTGCAGAAAACGTACTTTGTGAAGCCGACATCACATACAATATTCACGTTATTGCCAACTCTTCCACCACCACCACTACATCAACGTCTACTACGAGTAGCACCTCAACCGTCACTACTGCTAATCCGTCGACGTTTACTACGCTAGCTCCGATTGAGGGTATATACCCTAACTGCACATCACACTCTATTCCACGCATGTACAAACCTGGAATGACCCACACCGGTGACTTCCCGTTAGACATAATTGACTCACACTGTGTTTACACCGCATCGATTGAGCAGCCCTCTGTGGGTGTGGCGGTGGTAATGAAATCTAATTACCCAATGCAATACCTTTATCGGTCTCCTGTCGATTGTCCAGATGGCACGTACGCTGTTTTACCCTACAAAATAACATGTAATGATGATACAATAGTATGCTAAGATGTACTTACGCTCTATTTACACGAGTAAGTGGCTAAGTGTGCTCGAAATCAAATTGTGTACGAGGTATTACCAGGTGCCACCATTACTGGAAGTTTTCAACTTGGATAGTTGTAGTGTCCTGACTCTGCGATTACACTTGCAATACATCACGACAATCAGGTTGGAGCGCTGTCATTATCAGACCATACCTCATTTGTCTTCACTGCACCACCCATGGAACTCAATGCACTTTACACTATTCGTGCCTACTGTCAAACAACTCCTCTGTGTGAAGCTGATGTTGCATTTTTAATAACAAAGAGCACACATACCTCGAGTACAAGTACATTTTAGCCAACCGGCAGCACTTCATCCTCATCTTCTTCTTCTACTTCTACTACTTCTGCACCACGTCCGTAAAACTATCCATGTTCTGAAGTCCGCACCTTTGCAGTGCCTACTCAGCATTCCATACGTGGTACACTAAATATACCTACCATGGAGCATTGTACATTTGCCACGTACACACTGTCACCGTTCAACCGCACTTTTATTGAACTACCAATTGATTTACCAACTAGTGGAAACATGAATAAGATCACTAGTGCCCATGTTGATGATCAAAAAACAGGCACTTTGTCGTTGTATGGTCAGTTGTAAGTAAACATTATTGGTGATTTTGTGTACACGTCTCAAGCTGAAGAAGGCGTGTAAACGGTCCATGTCAACGTAGCCTGTATGACAACATTTTACTGTCAAGCTTAGGTGCATTTCATTGTCTACCATGACGTTACGAGTACATCTTTACCATCACCATCACCATCTACTATTACTACTAGTAGCAGTAGCAGCAGCAGCACTACTTCATCAATGTAGCCCTCCACGATAACTTCGATTGAACCTTCAAGTAGCACTTGGACATCGTTGATGCCATTGCCGTCCTGTCCTGATATTTATTATTATCAAACTAAACCATCGGACATTCTACACGCGTCTATTGATGGTGTGATCGGATAGCTTACGTGTCCGTATGCTCACTATTACCTACTCAATAATTACCCTGCGGAGGGTCTTTTGTAAATAAGACCTAATGGTCATTTTACCTTTACACCACGAGTGCAGGAAGGATTAGTTGAGTTTTCCTTCACCATGTACTGTGTTAATAATGTGGTGTGCCGTGGTGATGTTCACATTTTGGTGTCTCATCATTGAACTTCATTACAGCCTACAGTAACTCCTGGTAATGACACGAGTAGTACAAGTAGTCCAACACTTACACCAACAGTAACAGCCACAAGTACGAGTACAAGTACCAATGAACCAGAGTCATTTATGAACACATCACAGTTTACCTGTCATGGCACGTGCACAAGTGCGGCATGAAAGTCATACCCACCGACATCACCACCATCTAACAACCCAACTTGAGATAACTCACCTGATGTACATTACAGTCGTAAAGATGGCAAGCCAGTGGATGGGATGGAGGTCACTGGAGCGTAAAACTCGCTGGTTATCACCGCGTACTCGCTCATTGGTAACATGGCTGTGCGTTTTCCTACTTTTCAGCCTTTACCTATCACCGGTGTGAAGTACTTTGATGCCACTGAGTATGTAGACAAGATATAATCATCACTACCTGCCTTTCAGTTGTCATGCCTTGAATAGCAATCACACAGTGGATTAGCGAGTGATGTGTGAATATGAACTAGCAGTAATAGATTTAATTTTAACATAAAATCAGAACATAATAGTGAAAGTAAAAATAATAAAAACAAATAATAAGAAAGTAGTGATCCTATTAATAATAAACGTGCATCTGTATTGTAGCAAACAGGTACCGTTGGTGTACATTACAAAGATGGTGATTCGTGATACCACAAATTTGGCGGGAAGCACGTTAACTGTGATACATTTGTGAATGCGTGTCAAAATGCACCTCTAATGACACCACAAACTGTGTAAGCAGCCAGCGTAGTTACGAATAATGAAAGCAGTGGTGATGCTGATAGCAAGACACAAAGCATAATTGGTCAGTGGGCCTTGACGGTAGATGATTGTGATGCTACCTGGAAAGGTACATTCCCACTCTCTACGTTGCCGCTTATGAAAGATATTCATAACGTGTCCGTGTGGTAGAATGTTGCACCACACACCTACCACACCTCCATTTTTACACAAGCCATCCAGCCTCAGTCATGAAGTGTCCCTTCCAATGGAATAAACACCCAGGTAATAGGCTACGACCTCACAGTGCGTACACAACAATTTGTTTCGAGCACAAAAAGTGAACAGAGCGCACCACTGTACTCGATTGACACATAGTTTTTTGAGTACATTGTGCCTGACACCAATGATTTAGCCTTTGGTGTTAACATTCTTGTCTACCCGTATGTCACACCGGAGATGACTAGCAGCTATGCGATTGATCGTCACGTCATTGGGTTCAAGTGAACGTAGCAGAGTTGACAATCCCCTAGCAAGTTGTTATGCCCTACGTGTACAGGTACAAAGTTAACGTGCCATAGTCCATATGAGGTACTTACTTCCGCGTACACTGGTCCATTTGCGGATGGGGATTGTCCTACCGGTACACCAATGATTTACTTAACGAAAGGGCCATCACTACCGGCAAATCGCTGCTCTGCTCATCCAATACACGTCATTGATCAGCCTGGGTTTTCACCTCCGCAGGATTGCCGTACAACTTTTCAAAATCTCACTTTCCGAGGTGTGCTCGCTGGCAGTGGTCGACTTGACAGTGTACGCAAGCAACAAGTTTCGTACGAAGGAACTGTTCAGCTGCAGTTGTTAATGGCGGATGGTGCCCGTGAGTTGGTTGACTTTCATTTTTCACTCTACACCTCACAACTTGCGCTACAGGCACTACCAACAAGTCACGCAGGTCAAGTGTACAGTAGTGTATCAAGTCAACATAACATTATCAAGTCAAACAAAGCAGATGTAAAATTAAATGTTACAAAAACGGATGTAAATACGTAATATTAATCATTTGCAGCTGTACAAGTAATCGTTAATAAAACCGTAGGTCAGACATCAATGCATAAACATATTTATGATAATAATAGTAGCAGAAGCGTTCATAACAGTAGTAAAGATGCAGTCAACAAAATAATGAGTGTAACTCAGAGTAACAGTGAAAATTTATAGTTACACATGTGCCGTGCGGGTGACTACTGACCTGTGTTAGACCCATTAGGTGAATCGATTCCAACCTAACCCTTTGTTCTTGCAGTTAGCGGGAAAACGCGAATGTGTGTAGATGTACTGAGTAGCTCTTTTGGTCCAAATGATTGGGCCGTATTTGCACTTACTGATGTAAAACGTTAAAATGTTAGTAATAGTAATACTACTAGTAGTAGTAGTAGTGCTGTTAGAATCGAATCTGTCTACGTTGTTTACGGCGGTACACGTCGTGTTTATTTGTAATATCGAAATCCTATCACTGGCGCAATGTCAATGCCTCATAAGACTGAGAATGTGTACTGGTGACAACACACTCACCCTTTTATTAATTTTCGCAATATAACAAGTTTAATGCAAAACAATGTAACAAAAAGTGTGCTTATCAAAAACACATAGACCACTATCTTTGCCTTTGCACTCATTCCTGGTGCAATCAACATTGACACAAATGCATAGATTGTTATATAGGTGAGTCATCAATACAACAATGCCAATAACACTAATAGTGAAAATCAAAAATACACAAATAACAGTAATAGTAAAGAAAGTATAACAGACAGTCGTCAACGTAGTACTTTCCGGAAGCTTATAAATATTGATCCACAACTTACACAACGTAGCAGGTTGGGTCCTAAACCAGTTCCATCTAGAGACAGTCGAAATGAAAATACAGGTGACTTGTATGCGATTGGTGCAGTAGCAGGGGTAACGGTGGCGATTATTGTTGTTGCAATTTTTTATATGATCGCAGATAACAAACGTCCACTGCCTAAATGAATTCCTCGTGGAAAGCTGATCAAGCAAACTGTATTATCTATACTTCCTGCGAATCTGCGTAAATCGGGAAGTAGAGAGAAACCGGTAGTGCATAAAGACATGTATGCAGCAATGACCTCGGGTCATTATTAATTTAGTTAACTAACTTTATTACTTGTATTTTCCCATTAATTTGTTTACTTAGTAAATTGTTTTCTTTTATGTAATAAAGGGAGGAAATGAGTGCTTATCATAAATTGTATTCTCACATCGATACAAATAAACGCAAAAAACGAAAGCAATTCTATGTATAAAATAAAAAAAGAAACAATTATTGTTTACAAAACAATGTAAAAAAAAATATATGTCAATGATGCTATTTTTGCTTGAAGTGAGCAATTGTAAACGTAATTACTGTTAATAAAACAACAACATTAGTATTGTACTTTCTATTTTTCATTTTATAAATATATTTTTCTAATACTAACTTTTGAATGGTTTACCTTTTATCTGTTTTAAGGTGAAATTTTTTTGCAGATCGTTATTCATTTTAAGATGCTTAGCTTATCACGCTAGTACAACTGAAAGAACAACAATTGTAATAATTTATTAGCATTCGAAGTTTGTGTTTATATATGTATATAAAATTGATGAAGAATTTCGTAACTAAATAAAAAAATAACGGGTCAAAAACAAAACATTGTAAACAGGAAAAGAACAGCATAGAAAAAATGACCTTAAAAAAACGAATCAAACAAAAGTTGCAACAAGTAAATGATGTAACAGTGTGAATGTACACATACACACACATGTGCAATTTTTGCGGTGTGCTCTTTGTTGATACATTCGTTGTTGGTGTTGATGATATATCTTTTCCTACTCCTTCTATTAAATATTTATACTTACACTGAACAGGAAAAAAAAAGAGAAGTATAACATCATATGTTTGTGTTGTCACTTTTTCTATAACTCGCTTTACTTTCTTTTCTTTTTCACTACTAATTATTCCGATGCTACAATGCATTTTTTTAAAAATGCTAATAGTAATAGTTAACAGTTTTTAATGTGTTTCGTGCTTTTCGTTTTACCGTCGTACATAACTGATTGTATTCACAGTTAAAAATATACATTTAAATGTTATAATATAATTACTTTAAATGTGTCATTGATTTGTCTTTTTGTGTTTTTGTATTAGTATTAATAAGTATGTAGCGAACAATATGGCATCATAACGTTGAATTGCATACAAATAAGTTACACATTTTTATAATTACCATTTTATTATTTTTACATCATACTTTTTAGTGCGAAAATTTACAAGACAACATCATATCAAAACCAGCAGACAAACTTAGTTGCTTGTACAACATTTACTTTATTGAAGCCAAGATACTAAATAAAAAATATTTTCTGAAAAATTTACTTATTTCTCTTTACTGCGATGATACTGTCACGCATATCTGCGCGTTCACGTGTCACTTGTCCTATAATGCAAATCGGTATAAAGGCATGTACTAATTCTATTTCACCACGTTGCACGTTATTGTACTCAACTCAAGTTTGTGATTGTGAAACTATTCATCTTAGTGGCAAATTGCTGATATCATCAAGTAGTCTCTTGTACAATAAAATGGCAATAAAAAGTAAACAATTACACTAATCAACTTACGTAAAAGTATAAAAAGGCAAATTAATTGGTGATAATCGTATCAATAAAAATAAAATGCGAAAACATAAATAAAAAAATTCAATAATATAGTGTAAAGATGATAATGTGAAAAATAATACAAAGATGACGTAAGC
Organism: Blastocrithidia nonstop; assembly: GCA_028554745.1. Taxonomy (NCBI): domain Eukaryota; phylum Euglenozoa; class Kinetoplastea; order Trypanosomatida; family Trypanosomatidae; genus Blastocrithidia; species Blastocrithidia nonstop. Next base: position 136,091 of record JAQOTN010000016.1, on the reverse strand, counting down.
TACTAGTACACATGAGCACCAAAAGAAGTAGCAAAGATATCAACAGCAATACTAGTAAATGTATGACACGACTGAACCCAATGAATTCTTGAGTGACAATGCTATAAACGAAAATAATGATAAGTAGGTCTGCGCTAATGACAGTAGTGAAAAAGAATAACAATAAGATTAATAAGATGAAGATACTTAAATTAACAAGATGATGCCTTCAATAAATACTTGTAAAAGTGACAAGAACAAGTAGAGGAAAAACAAACAAAGTAAAAGCTAATTTTTTTTCACTGATAGTAATAGCTGTACAGTCAATCACACCCACAAAAGTAAAAAATCTTTGCTGACGTAAAAGAAAATAAAACATTTTACGTTAAGTAATAGTAAACGTAAAACAAAGTAACGTAGTTCTCTTGACAAGAGTCCATTTCAAGACGACGATGATAACAATGAAGCAGATGAGAGTGACAATGAAGATAATGATAAGTGCAAAGGCGACGAAGAAAATATTGATGATGCTGATGCTGATGAAGATAATGATGATTATGATGACATTGGTGATTAAAATGAACAAAAGGGCAAAAGTAAAGGTAGTAAAATTGATGCACCATAAACTCATAGCAGACTGCTCAAAGATCATTTCCCTGATCTCGCTTACGAGTACACTGCTGCAGCAGATAATAACACAACTCCACTTTAACATTTGTAAATGACATCGGCATAAGTAGCGAGCTGAAGATGCCCTGCCTGTTTACAAATTTGAAAGTGTGGTGTGTTTGTTCGGTGTACACTACGAAGCGTTTGCCCATTCTGTAATAGTGTGCAAAAGACGTGCTTAGCCACACTGTACCCATAATTGGCTAAACTGTGAGACTACGCACAAAATGATCCTTTTCTCACCCCAGACAACGTGCAGGCGGAGAGCAAAACAGCTGTGTATTGAATGTGTCCTGTGTGTAATCAGAGTTATCTTGCCAAGGTGCGTGATATGGTGAAAGATAAAGCCAAATGCCCAACGTGCATGACAGCATAGAAGTCACGTTCCGCAAACTGAGACCAAATACATAGTTTGCTGCTACAAGAATGACACCCACTCAAGAATGGCGACTTGCATCTTGACCAGGTCGATAAATAAGATTTCAAAACCAAAGTGTGATGATTGTGTTCATTATGTGGGCATGACTGACAGGCATCTGCGGCGAGGCGCTGTTCATCTCGTCGCACACAAGGTAGTGTGTGCCCAGCGTGCAACGGACGTGGATTGTTGACGTAGTAAATTATTTAACAACACAAATAAAGTACTCGTGTACAAGAATTTTGTTAGTTTATATCTTTATGCAACTACAACAATAACAAAATAATTATAACGATAAAGATAGTTTATTATATAGTACAGAACATATTTCACAGATCACAAAATCTTATTTTTACTTTCATACAAGTACTAATGTAAATATTTGTAAAATATGCGATAATTTTTATGTTGTGAAAGACAGGAGAACAATAACCCTTTTTTGTTTTTCTTTCTACTTGTGAGTATACTATCGAGAATTTTTTTTTCCTTTTTTTTCCTTTATTTATTAAAGTGCCAGAAAATTCTTATAACAACAACTTTGCTAATTTGAAGTATACATATTGCATATACAAATTTTTTTAAATAAGTTGTCTGATTTTTGATATATTCTTGTTTGTATATACGAAAAAAAATAAGTAAGAAAGAAACCATCATGGAAGAAACGTATGATGCTATTGTTTGTGGGACAGGTTTAATCGAGTGTGTTTTGTCCGGTTTGCTGTCCACAAATGGGTATAAAGTGCTACACGTAGATCGAAATCCGTACTACGGAGGTGAAAGTGCCTCACTAAACTTGCAACAGTTATTTGACAAGTTCAAGAAGGGCAACCCACCATAGTCACTCGGCAAAAGTCACTTATATAATGTAGATCTTATCCCTAAAGTACTCATGTGTGCTGGTGAGCTTGTGAAAATTTTGCGTGCCACGGTGGTAGAGCGTTACAATATGTAATTTATGCTCATCGATTGTGCGTTTGTGATGAAAGATGGCAAGATTGCTAAAGTGCCGTCTACAGATACGTAGGCGCTAACATCACCACTCATGGGCTTTTTTGAAAAGCGTCGAGCGGCAAAGTTCTTCCAGTTTATGCACCAATACGACCCGGCCAACCAAAATACCTGAAAAGGTTACAACTTAAAGCAAATGACTATGCGTCAGCTATGTGATGCATTCGGTATAGGAAATGACACCATCACCTTTGTAGGACATGCCGTGGCACTGTAAAATAACGACGATTACTTGCAACGAGCCGCCTTTGACACCGTAATGCGATGTAAGTTGTATGAACGATCCTTTTATAGCTATGGCACTTCTCCATTTCTCTACCCACTCTACGGTAGTGGTGAGCTGCCTCAGGCCTTTTCACGGCTCTGTGCGGTGTACGGTGGGACGTATATGTTAGACACACCAGTGGATAAGGTTAACTTTGACGACGATGGTGTGTTTAGCTGTATTGAGAGTAATGGCAAGAAGGCTTATGCGAAATTAGTGGTTGGAGATCCGTCTTATTTTCCTGATCGAGTACGACCGTGTGGGAAAGTGATTCGTTGTATTGCCATCATGGATCACCCAATCCCCAATCTGAAACCCGCGGCTAAGTCGTGTCAGATTATCATCCCGCAAAGTGAACTGAAAAGGCACAATGACATGTACATTTTACAATTGTGTGATGAGTATAAAGTGTGTCCGTAAGGTAGGTATGTAGTAATTATCAGCACCGTAGTGGAAAATTATCAAAACCCGCAAGCTGACATCGCACCAGCGTTGAAAATTATTGGCCCAAGGTTGCAAACGTTTGTCTCACTCTCCTAGTTGTACGCTCCGACCGATGATGGAGTACATAGCAAATGTTTCATTAGTAATAGCTACGACGCTGCAACACACTTTGAGAGTGCTGCTGCTAATATTCTCGATTTATTTCACCGTATTCACGGTAGACCGTACAACTTCGATACAATGAAAAAGCCTAAAGAAGAAGTTATAGCATAGTAATACTAATATAATAAATAAAGCTAGTAAAAGTAATATATAAATATAAACGTACAAGAAGGAACACTTAAATTTTTTTCACCCTTTTCTTTATCACCTATACACTATTGTCGTCTTCCATTTTTTTATTTGTTCTATTTGTATAAAGAAAAATAAATCTTGTATGTCATTCATTCTATTTTATTGCTAAGTTTATCTAAAGCAAATGATAAAAAAAAAGTTGTTTGAGGCTACGATGCACATGTATAAATAACTATCAATGTCAGTATTTTGTTAACGAAATCTATCAATGTATACTGCATCGCTTATTATTAATGTTAATACTACACGAAGTGAATGGAGTATGTCCGTAACTCTTTGTTAACTCTCTTTTTTTTTTTCCACAGCACAAGTCAATGTAAGTAATATTACAATTGACTATTTACTAATATTGTGATTTAGTTTTTGACAGAAAAAAAGTAAACATTACAAAAACTCTTGTTTGAACAGCAAAAACACTTGTGCAGACAGACACAAAAAAAATTATGAGAAGTTTGCCTTGCTGAGGAGTAGTAATTACAGTGATTTGTTCTTTGTGTGTAATATAACGTTATTGATGTTTTGGTCTTTGTAATAAAAGTTTATGTATTTATTTTGTTAACATATTGTTTATATACCAATGATACACGTTGTCTTTGAACTGTACACATCATTCTGTGAAAGTGAAAAAGTTGCACTACATACGTCCATTTAATATTAACGACAAGTCGAATTACCCGCATACAAGGTATAAAAATTGCAAATAAAAACGGTTAGCAAAATATTTGAACGAATACATTTTAGCATTTTACATCTTCTTGCAAAAGTTTATGAAATATATGTATTTTGTTAATGTGATAATCTTACAAAGCTATCAGTTGATATGTGTATTTATATATTTTGTCACCTTGTTGTAATTCATTGCATTTTTTTATACGTACATAATTTTTAATTTTTCATAGTGAATGCTAGCAAAATAAAATTTATCACCTCTTGTTGTTTATTTCTATCGTATTAAAAATCACGCACTTATGATGTACCATAGCATGTTAACAAACTCTAATTAATCACATTTTTTTGTAGACATCAAATATTTTCCTTAAAATCAGCGTTTTTTTGTTGTCTGATATTCGTTTCATTTATACTATTACATATCAGTTAGAGGTCAGTATTTATTAGCGTATTATAGTTGTTATAGGTAATCAATTTTTTTAAAAAAAATTTATTTCTGATAACATATAGAGTATTATTAGCACCTGCATTCATAAGTTTGTAATCTGTAAATTGTTCTATAAATTACTTCCTTTTTTTTTTTTGCTTTAAGACTCTTGTTCATAATGTCTTCTATTGTGATTGGCGGACGTTATTGATATCGAAAAGAAGACAAAAGTGGACAGGGCAATTACGGTGCTGTGTATCGTGCCTATGACATTAAACAATCAAGCTACAATAAGTAATAATGCAACAAAGACTTTTTATAGAACAAATAATGATAATAAATTGTACAAAACAAAAAATGCACAAGTCAGTCACAGTAGCAATCAAAGTCTAACAATGGTAAGGTGCATAACCAATACAATAATGCAAATTACAACGACAATAAAGATAGAGAAAAGGATATGCAGGGCAACAACACAGACATGCACATGCGCAATGTAAAGAAATCAAAAGTAATAAACTAAAATGCAGTTTAAAGCGACGTTACAAAGTAGCAACAAATGAGGTAATCAAAAGTACACGCTATTGACGCTACACCTTATCTTGACAAAAGTAAATATGTTTACACGAACAATCTGTAGCACTTAAGCAATGACTAAGATAAAAACAACAACAACAGCATAAACAACAAAACTAATTTTAATAACGGACAATGTGGAGTTACACACTTTGTCACATCTGATATAGTGGCGCTCAAGATAATGTAAAACAAATACGAGTCATCAGGCATTAATGTGTCCGTCATTCACGAAATCATGATTTTACACAAGATTGCACAGTAATACACACACTATATGAAATCCAAACGACGGCTTGTTCGTTGCTCTATAGACACAACTGCTTCAACTTCTAAAATTACTCTACCAGTAGCTTTCACACCAACGAAAACAAAAACAGCAACAACAACGACAACATTAACAACAACAAGAAGAAACACTTCTACTGGTAATACTAGCAACAATATGGTTTAAATGAGCAGTCATGTAAAAAGTGACATAAGTCATTAATTTACGAGTAGATAGAATAAGTAGTTTGACTTTGCACTTAAGAGTAGACCTTTGCTAACGTTTATTCCACGTAGTCATTGTTTTGAGAATGACAACAGGAAAAGTTTAGATATGAGCAAATTTATAATCGAAACTGATAAAACTATCAGTCTACCTGATAGTAAAAGCAATGTGTAGAATTATTGTGACAATACACTAGACGCGCGCAACGAAGCAGTGTACAATCCACTTCACACTTTTTACTTTCCAACGCAGCTTTCATAGTGTTAATTTTCATTACAAAACGACTCAATTGATATTTCAATCACAACAAAAGATATCAAAATTAATAATGCTGATACAACTTCTTTGCAGTCGCTGTAAAAATACAACTGTAATGATATGTGTAACTTGTAAGAGCAAAATTAGTTTGAAAGTGAAGAGAACAAGTAGTGTAAAAACACATAAGAGTTATCTTTGATTAGTCATATGATAGATTATTATCATGATGCAGTTGAGGCAAAGAATAATATGTAACCCATAGAAAATAACAAAGATGCGATGTATGTTGCTGAAAAATTGTAACAAGAATTATCAAGCAAGACAATAACAAAACCTTAAAATAAAGGTGATAGCAAAGCGAATGCTACAAATCAAGAAAATACCTCGCGATTAGGTTTGTAAAAGTCACCAACATTACACTCCTTGCATATTGATGTAAAATTTAATGCACATCCAAAGATTTACAGTGATAGCAATAAAACTGTAAATAATTAACATTGAACTAGAAGTAATATCATTGAACCAATGTGCCAAGAGGCAAAGCCACGACAGAATAAAAAAATTAAATAATACCAAAACTAATTAGTTTATTAGCAAAGGCAATGTTAAGAGTAAATGAAGTAGAAGTATTAGTCTAAGTGAAAGCAGCAGTAACAGTTATAGTAATAATACTAGTACTTACAGTCTTGTAATGAAGATTTGTTCTACTGTGTAGATGCTGCGTAGTAGTTAATGCAAAGTGGTGTGTAACACATAGTTCAAATGCGTGATGTGATTATTGATAACGAACACAATAGTGTGTATCTGATCATGTAATTCTGTGATGGGGGCAATTTACGACAATATCTACAACACCTACCGTAGCACAAGATAACAGACAAAGTACTTTACCGACGTTGATCAACATAGATAACTTCTGCGTTAGCCTTCTTACACAGTCAACACATCTCTCACTGCGATCTAAAGACAGAAAATATACTGCTACAGCGTCAGTTGCCTTTACAAATACAAGAGAAGCAAATACTTTCATCCTAGTCTTATCTCTAACATGAGTAAAACTAAATATTTTCTTTATAGTAAGTCAGTTCACACAAATAATTGAACAGTTTGCATTCGTATAAAAATAAATCAACGGCGTTCGACAAGTCAGTTAACTCAAGCAACGACAGTAACAAAAGAATAGTCCCAAAAAGCCTCAGCATAAATCATATTCATCATGCATTGAAATAAACAACATGTTAAAATAAATAAAATTTTATTCTCAAGTTGTGTGACTTTGGTCTGTCACATGTGTAGGACATTCCTGTCAAAAAATTTAAACACCCTGCCGTTACACTGTGATATCGTCCACCAGATGTTTTACTGAATAACATGCATTACACCTACACCGCGGATGCCTGGTCGCTTGGCTGTGTGTTGTTGTAAATGGCGGTAGGGGTTACCCCATTTCGTGCGTTTAACGAGTATGAATAGCTAAAGTGTATTTTTAAACGATTAGGTAAACCTACCAAACGCAACTTCCCATCTGCACATCAATACCCATGCCCGTCACTGTTGCTGACTCTAATTGACTTTGACTAAACAGACACTAACGAACTTGTGAAGGCTAATTTTAACAAAAAGTCTCATAGGGAGAGTAAGAGCAATAGTAACACCAAATAAACTGTTAACACCAATACTACTACTACTACTACTACTACTACTACTACTAATGCAACTGCTGCTGCAATTACAAAAAGCGGTTGTCTCAATAATATAAACTTCAATGACAAAAAACAAAACTAAAGTGCACACAAACACGCAAAAGATTATACATTAATAAATACGAATTTTGATAATACTCACGTTACTATAGTTAACAATACCGTTAATAACAATAACAAGGAAAGTTATGTTAACCACAATATCACTGATGACACGTAAAAAGCATCCAACAATTTACCTTCACAAGACGAAAATAAACAGGATCAGTAAATGTAAACAACAAATACAAAAGTATTAGTGTAATAAAATGTGCTATAGGTACGACGACGATTGAAAAAGTATCTGCAGGCACACAATAGTCTGAAAGTTTTAGGTCGTAGTGGGCTTGACCTGGTCTCGCGCTTACTGCAGTACGAACCTGCCTATCGATTAACTGTGATGGAGGCACTACACCATCCATTTTTCAGCAACGAAGCACGATTTCTATGTGCACGTCGATTTAATTAGTTTCACATGTTATGTAAATAGTAGTAACAGTAATTGAAACTGCAACACTTGACAAAGCAAACTGCTTTTCACGCACAAAATGGTAAAAAAGATTTGTTACTTCAACAATCTTTGCAAATGCCCTCTTCTTCATCATTATCATCTATACAAAACACACCATTTCCATATACTGCTAATACTCAGTGTAAGCATCATCAAAAAAATTAAGCTTTTTACTTATAAAATGTAATGTAATAGAACAAATTACATTAATCGTAAAAAAATCACAATGTTGATTTGTAAAAGTCAAGTGCTAAAAATTTAAAGCAAACGCGTGTTGGCCTTATAGGTGCTAGCAAGGACAGGAATGCAGAAAAAACGAAAGTTTGTAATATTAAGAACAGTTATGATTATGGTAATAGTTGTGGTTGTTGTGGTGGTGATGATGGTGACATTAATGCAATTGTTAATAATGATATTACAGACAACAACACAGACGACATAGTTTAGTAGAAATGTAATAATTCACTGACCACACTCTCATTACAAATGTCCTCGTGACCACCACTACTGTAGCCTCTTGACTGTCCCCTTCCTCTTCCTCATCCTACTGCTGCTATTGCATCTTCATCATCATCTTCTTCTTCTTTTTTATTACACGACAATGCATCATCTACTTCACTGTCTACATTTCCGTAGACTCACACTTTGGCATAATCGTCATTATAACTACCATCAAAAAAGGATGAACACTTGTGTGCAGTGCCAAGTACAAATCAGGACGCACAAATGTCAATGTAAAACACTCACAATAAAATGTCAAACAGGCTATCACAAAGCACTCCTTCTATCTCTGCTACCACATCTGCATCTACATAAGGCACATACTCATAAAAATGCGGATTAGTTACCTCTCATATAGGTCATTCTACGTTTGCACTCGTTCCACCATCGTGCCAAGCGATACGCTATCCTCGTAACTCACGTGAGTTGCCACCTTTACCGCTGCCACAGAGGCATCGTTTGTCATCCATGTAGAATAAACATATGAACGAATTACATCCGCTTAGCACGTCCTGACAAATGTTAACATCTTCAACTTCAACCATAACAGCTACATCATAATCATCATCATCTTCAAAGTCATTTTAACAAAAATTAAATCCGCCAAGGTAATAACAATAACAGTAACAATAACAAGGATAAAGATAGCAGTATTAATGCAATTAGAAAACAACGCATCGTGCACGTTGTGCAAATAACAATGAAATCAAAGTTAGTAAAAAAAGCAAAGATGATAAAGACAAAAAATTATACGCAGATAATCGCAGAGTTCATGCACGTAAGAATAGCAATAAACTTTCACCTATTACCTAGTCAAAAGCTGAAGAGCATGCTGCGTTATCGTAGTAAAAGTAGCCAACACCTGTCGATCTCACACATGATGCTAACGACGTTTAGGTTAAGAACAACAAATTGCATCTGACTAGTAACGATAACAATGAAAATACAAGTAACGGGCAAATAACTACATTAAACAAGTGTGGAAATACACATCTCGACAATAAAAGCAAGCAACGAATAAATTAGGCAAACACAGTAGATGTAGTGTATACGTTAAACAAAGTGAACAATGCACAGCAAAGGTTAGCATCTGCATTTGTAACAAAGTTACGTCAAATGCACAGTAAATCTTTTGTGTAGTTGTAGATGGATAGCACTAGTGGAAAAAACATAATTAAAATGAATGATAAGCAAATAGTATCGACTATGCTGGTTAAAACAGCCGATCAGAACGAGTACCACGATATTTCATAAATTTTCATATAAATAAATACTAATTTCTTTTGATTGTAAAGAACTTTTCTTTCTCTCTAATAAAATACTATACTGTAGAGTTATGTGCATTGTAACATTTGAATCTTTTTTGTGTGCATTTATGCACTAATAAATCTCCGTAGTTATAGTTTTACTTTTTCTACTAAAGTACAAAACTATTTTATGTATACAGTTTTTATATATCATTACACACACATGTACACACACATACACACGCCTTCGTTAAATCACAAGTATTTTGTACTATACATACAAAATAAATGTGCACTGTGAATTATCCTAATATGTTCTCTCAAAAAACTTCAAAAATAAAATGAATTAGCGCCTATTTGTATTTATTTTTAGTAAGAGTTTTCACAGTTTTATGGCCGGTGTATAAACACGTGGCTAACTTTAACGTCTTTGCACGTATTTATTGCTATTTTTGATATTATATTTATTCATTTGTACCTCATTGCGACTTTGCATTAAACTAATATTTTTGTAGCTCACTAGAAATTGTATATTTGCATCTTCTGTTTTACCAGTATAACATCTTCTTTTTTATTCTATATACATCATGACCACTTTCACAAAAATAATAATATACTTTCTTGATTATATAACATTTTATAAAATATAAATTATAGTCAGTCATAAAATTTATATGTGAATGCATCATTTGTATTGTTTCACACTTTGTCTTCTACTTATACTTTACTTTGATTATTTTTATGCAACTACAAATAATATATAATTATTGCATATAATTATTTGTTTTTTTCCCTTTCTTATTGTAATTTATACAATCATCTCTACTACTATACTAATCACGAGTGTGTACACTCTAACGAAAATATGTAAATTAAGAAACATAGATGTCCTCAATTACTTCTTTTTTTCCACACATTATTATTCATCTTAGTCAACGAATATACGTACATACCTTACTTTATTTTCTTCTTGTACATAACATTACGTTTATTAAATATTTTATATATATTTATACTTTGTAGAAGTATAATAATTCACCTTACTTTACCCTTTGTGTTAGTACACGTTCCTCCAAACTTTATTTTATTCATGCGACAATATACATTAAATACTTAATTTTTTTATTTTAGGATTGTTAGAGGCTTTTTTTTCGCTGTCTTATTAATTGTTGTTTTACTATACCAGTACAAATTTTAGTTTTTCATCAATTATTTACTTTGTTTCTATCCTCTGTATTGTTTAAACATACTTTGTTGTACGTATTTTTTTTCTATTATTATTTGGTACTACAATAATATTAATATTTAATTAAAAATAAATGAAATATTATCTTTCGATAAAACGCTTTATTAGTTAATTATTATAGTTTTTAAAAAAATTGTATATCATAATGTCTGTACAAAAAAAATATAAATGATTTCACATTTTATCAATTTTTTATAATTCTGCGTTTTAGTCTTCAGTTGCAAATAAGTTATCAGATCAAAAAAACCCCAAAATAATTGTTTATTTACATACTAACTCATAGCATTCGACACCTTCATTCATTACAATACAAATAAGCACACACGAACAAAGAACAAACTCATTTAATAATATTGTCTTTTCTATTCATTCTTAAAAATTTATTTGCATACTTACACTAAAATACACTATCCATTTTCGCCTAAACTTTACCAATAATCAATTAATTATTTTTGGTATTCTTGTGACAATGAAATCCTATCGCTGTATTGTTTACACGCTACTTTGTATTGCAGTGGTGTTCGCATTTTTCATGTACGTTGATCAGTCTTCACACTGGGTGTACGATCCAGTTATGTTGCAGCAAATCGCAAAAGAAGGTATTGCTGCTGCTAATGCCAAGCACGAACAAGCGCACAATGATGGCAACAAGACAACGGCATCGTCTAGTGAGATTGTGTAATAGGTCATCAAGAAGGTTTTGTAGGTCTACCCGTCTACAACCCAATATACACATCACTGACTGTTTAACAACGCAGGAGGGGCAATGGGTTCTATGACGGTTCTGCACTGTTCCTTGTCATAGTATTTAATAATTTTTGGCACACGAGTAGGTACGTAGGGTCACACAGGTCGATTTATGGCAGAAGACTTTTTCACCATCTTATATGGTGAGCAATGAGCCGCCTTGCCTGGAGTAGGAGACAGATAGGTGTACACCGCAGGAATGCAACACTATTTGCCTCGTCACACCGCAAAGCAGTACAAGATGCCAGATGAGTGTTGGGCACTCGAGTACGCGCGAGGTAATATTGCCTCAATGATGTTTTTCGGTTTTGCCGATATGCTGACTTCTACACTCGATTACACAACACTCTTGTATACTGTGCGTGAAAGTGCAGGCAATATGTTTCACAATTTGTGGCGCTACAAGATTTAAGCATAACATAAAGTAATTAACAATAAAAAAATAATTATTTAAATTATTATGTCTTTATTATATGTTAACACTCAGAATACAATCATATGTACAAATATAAAATATATGTTATTCTTAAGCTCTTCTTATTGATTTTTCTAAAACAATTAATTTGCTACTCATAAATAGCTTATTTTGTGTTGCTTCTAATATCTTTACCGTCTTTACCGTAGTAAATTTTGCAGTCACCATAACTAACAGGATAAATAAAATCGATGAATATTTCTATATAAATGTTTTCTCACTTTTACACACTCAGTTAGATAAAGCTGTGATTTTACTTTTTCTTCGTAATGACATTTTTTTTCCTCAACAAAAGAGTAAATCTTGAACACATGTACATAAACTATATGCCTTATTTCACACTATGTGTATGAGCTTTACTACACTTACACAAAAAACCAACAACAAAAAAGAAATTAGAGGTGAATGTAAAAATTAATGAACTAAGTTACAGCGTAGAACTAAAGAATAGTAAAACAATGTTGCGTTGCTTTCTTTCTTGATCCATAGTGAAAAATTACTTTTCTTTTTTTAACTTTGATTTCTCTTTTTATAAATAATCTAATTCTTCATACTGATGTCAATTAATAATAAGTGGAAAAAACCCGCTCATTCATGTAAAATATTCAATGAAATACAAACACGCAGGCATACGAGCTAAAAGTAATGTGAAAGTAAAATGACAGAGATGTGTTATTCATCGTGAAAGTTATACGTTAAAATATTATCTTGTTTATTTATTTATTTCTTTCTTTTTATGACTGTTGTAATAATAGTATATAAAAATATTCACCTCAACTTTAACGGAAAGTTTTTTTTAATATTTATTGTAGTGTGCAAGTCGTTAAGCAAGTTTGCTAATATTAATATTCACACAACTAGTGAAAGAAAGATTGTTATTTATGGCAGACTTTGGCAGTAGTAAACAAAGCAAAGCGCGCAAGGCGTTTGGCAATGCAGCCTAATCAATCGCGTTACACGGTAAACAAATGTAAATATTCAATGTGTAAATTCGTCAAAACAGTGCAATTAATAATAGAAGTGCCGTATTGGCTTCATATTTGGGTCTGTGTGAGGCAGCCCTCGTCGCAGGAACTTGCGCGGGACTTTAATTCAGGTGCAACACATAACGATTATTGTCGTCATCATCATCATCTTCTTCTTCTTCACATCAATTTTTATGTTTACCCTGACAAAACATATTGTGCAAAATGTTTTCATACATTTCATTAAAACGATTGACCAGTTATGCACTTGTTAGTAGTAGTTGTGTTTCCTTAGTCGCAATAACTTGTTTATTGTTTGAACGAAATGTGTATGACATTTAGCTTGGTCGTTAATTGTGATAGATTGACAATGATTTGACAGGTGAAATGCAAGAAATGATTTAGATTTACAAGGCTCAAGGTTTGAGTGATGAGGAAGCGCTTATTGTCACACGAATCTTTGCGAAAAGAAAAGAAAGTTTCGCCGCGTTGATGATGGTCGAATAACTTGGCTACTCCCGTCTTAGCCCGCTAAAGTTGCGGGAGATTCTAATACATGTTGGTTTACCAACACTGTGTCTAAAGGCACTAAGTTTTACTTTGCCTCTCTTACCATTGTTATATCATTCACGTCATTGTATGTGCAATGATGTGCAAAGTAGTGGAACTAGTAGTAATAATGAAACTATAACTAACAATACTGTCAATACGAACAGTAACAATAACACATTGCCATCGTTATCAGTTTCATAGCAGTTAGGTTATCGCAAACATGTCATGGTTGCAGGCTTGCTATCAGCTGGAGCAATAGCGGTAGGTACATTGCAGGCAAACGTATTCTACGGTGCCTATGCGCGTAAAGAGCAGATAATACGTGCAACTGTTAGTGCGTTTGCTGCCTTATCGCTTATTTACACCATAAGCTATGTTACAGCACGTCTGTAATGTGTAGATCACTAGATATTCTTTGAAAAAAAAAAGTATTATACTCAAAAGCTGTATCTGAGCAACTAATAAACAATTTTTTTTTAAATAAAAGAAATTAATAGAATGTTACTATATTCATATAACTTACCTTTTTTAACAATTCGTGTTGAGCTTGATATTTTTGCATAAGATTTATTTATTTTTATCCTACTAATTATAGACTTTATCGATTATTTGTTGTATTTAATTGACATTGCAACTTTAAAAAAAATTTTTTTTTGTCAAGCGAGACCTTTTGTTTAGAAAGTTTTTTCAAACGAATGTCAATTGTTGCATACACTATTAACTGATTTTATTTATTTTTTCACCACCGTATAAAAAAATTTTCTTTGTATTTTGACGAACGAATACGATTTGCTATTGCTTTACGTTGTACCGTTGCTGTTTTTCCTGTGAATTTTAATATATTTTTTATTTACTGAAAACAACATACAGAAGATACAGCTTACAACTGTACAGACATTTTGTCATGTTTTACGATAAGTAAAAGTGTATTACTGTCAGCTAATTTACACAAATTTTACAGTTATGCAATCCAAAATAATATTTTAAAATTGTTTTTCATATTATTTGCTTGTTTGATTCTATTTGCTTTGCTGCTCATTTACGTATAATCATTTTTTTTTCTTTTCAGTTATATTTGTAGCACTTTCAGTTGATGTCAATGCAAAACATGCATTAGCCTATGCAAGACAAACACATAGAGCAGCACTAGTAGTCTCTACGTAATTAGTACACACATCACCGTGACAATGACAAGACAAATTGCTCTACATCCACATCTTATCTTACTCCGCTAGCAAGTGAATGAAATGATGACAAAAATGTATCGATTGACTGAACAAGTTATGACGATGTCGTGGCAAATGGTTTTACGTTTTTGCAAATACTCAATGCGCATAGCAGATTAAAAGAGTACATGAGTTTGCACCCAGATGAACGATAGCATTACAAGCAAGTATTTGCCTCGTGTGATTGTGCCGCGTAACAGTAAAATGCGTTAGCTGAATGAAATTGTAAACACTTGTTAACTCTACGCACAGAACGTTGGTGCCGTCGATGTGGAGCACAGGGTCATACAACACATTCACACAATGAACATAACAAATAACTTTCCTGTACTTTACCTGTCAAAGACAATGTCCATATCAATTATGATAGCAGTTGTACTATTTACAGTAACAATGTACCAGAGGCAAAAGCAATATCTTCTACTACTTTGCACGATCATCCTTGTGATTGTGCTGCAAAGTATACATTGAGTGTACTTGATAAACACATCGCACATCAGCAAAGATTACAACGACTTAATGCACTGAAAGAGCAACACTCGTCTCGTGCACATCATCAACCATAGTCATAGTTGCGTAGATAAAGTGTATGACGAGCACGCCAAACACTACAAGGTTCACAACGAAGTGTAAACCGTAGTACTAGTGCTAGCGTACACAAGGAGACAAGTACAATGTATAGTGGCAGTAACAACAATACTACTAAAGCGAGTTCATTGGTCCATTCATACTCTTGTCATGCGTTATCATCGTCATCATCATCTATGACACGTAACAAGGAACTAAATCTTTTCACGTAATAACGACGACGAGGTGTAATTAGTAAGTTAGATCGAGTAGTAGGTATTGGCTTTGTTCAAGCCATTGACTTTGGTGAAGTGAAGTTTTTCATTGATCGAGCGGACTTTGGGGTAAAGTAGATGGCTCTGGGGTAAAGCGTAACACTTCGCATCGATTACACACGCGAGTTCCCTCTTGGGGTGGATGTTCGTCCATAGCGGCAGTTTATCACCATCACCGACATTGAGTGTTTCATTAACAAGTGTGCACAATCACGATAACCTATTCGGTTAATGACGATGCTCCTGACACATGGTCAAGAGTGGTATGAATTACTACGACACATGCTACAACTACCATTTACACTAGCGACAAACAATTCACCCTCATGCACGGCAGTAGCTGGTTCACCGTAAAAGCCTCATGTGTCTTTTCTTCATGCACTGCACACACTAATAGAGATGATGACTTTTATTGGTAATCGCTAACCCATTCACCTTGACATCCTTGCGGCCTTTCTCAGCTTGACAGTTAACCCACTGCCACAGCTACAATGAGGACGTCCATCAAGCCAAACTGTACATGATGCAACACGTGAAAAGATAAGAAACAACATGAATAGTATCAGTGCAAGAAATAACGATGGTAGTACAAATGAAAGTAATGATAGTGGTACTACTACTTCTTCTTCTCGAGTATAACGTACCTGTTTTTTCCCATTCATGGTAATGCATGGTTTACATTTCTACTCGACACACTTGTAGCTTCTACATAATTCAGCTAAAAGTGATAACAATTACAAGAACTAGTAAAACGTTATTAGTGCAATGTGTAATAATGATAGTAGGTGTGCTAATGATAACGCAGGCACACAACTGAGTGCGTTATGTCCGGTAGACCGATTAATTGAAATGGTGACGTATTTGATTTTACTTCAGCAATACACACGTGTCAGGACAGATGATTTGTTTACAGTAGCGCAGTAATTGACTAAATTACTTCAAGCATATGTACACATATTTAATAAACGTAAATCATAATAAGCATAATAGATGTAATAAGAGCATCAGGAAAAGCGAATGAAAGGAAACGATACGCACACGTTAGTACATAACCGTAAAAGGTATCACAGTTAGATTTAGTAAATAACTTAATAATAAAAGCAATAATAATTAATAGATATTTGTTAAGGCTCATCAATATAAGCTGAAAATGATAAATATAATGTGAAAATGAAAATAGTTAGTTCGGAAGAGCAGCGGTTGCTGCTACAACGTGTCAAGATAGCTTTACGTTGTCTACACAATCGCTTCTTGCACCCACACAATAAAGCTGTACATGTTAAAAATAACACAAAACTACGGTAAGATGCAATAGTAGGAAACAACACAATAGCACCAATGGATGATCTTAATTTGCACCTTATACCATCCTCATCGTAGTTGCTCCTTCCCATGCCTCATCCTCGGTCTATCTTTACACCGTCTAATTTACCAATCATTAACAAGGTACACTATCACAATGCCACGCAGTATGTCACCGATCAATGTCGCTTGCTTCGAGCAGATACCTTTGAGGCTACCAGTCGTGTCATGGCTACCATTTACTTTGGCAATAGTCATAGTGATAATAATATCATTAGTACTAGTATAATTGATAGTAATTAACAAGACAAACCAGAGCACTAGCTGTAGTAAACAAAAAATGTATTGAAGGTATAATAGTAGTAGTCATAACAACAAATGCATTCTACCAACGAGTTGTATTCGTACACCGCCTCTGCCTAAACATTATCGGATGTGTAGCATGCCTCCATCTTTCATCGTGTTGGGTTTCGTGGCAAGGTAGTTACATGTGATCGTGATTATGCTCAGCCCATGAGTTACTTGTTGTAGGTTCACCCACGTAGTACACGGGCTAATTTGCGAAGTGGCATGCGTGTTGGCACGACAGTGTGTATTGTTACCTCACTTGCCAATTGTCAAAACAAACATCATCATTAGATTTTCCAAAGTGCGAGTAGTAATAATGATGAAGAGGCTACAAGTAATTAAGATGAGTGCCAATTCAGTGAATAAATGTTTTGAGGTGTGGTAAGTTCATCGGATGCCAACTTGCTACGAGCCAACATTGTCAGCATTACCCCATGTAAGTAGAGTAGCTCGTTTGAACTGCTCATTGATCGATTAAATCGAAATGAAAAGTAAGGCATGCAGTAATGCTCCGTGTTATTGTAAACACCCGTGTTTATGGCTGGGTATGCGGCTATCTTCGGTGCATTATGTGCCTTTGTAGGCCCACTAGCCATGCCATTACCCATGAAGACACACCTGATATAAACATCAACATCAACCTCATCTATTTGTTCAAGTACAAATCATGTAGCAGTTACTAATGAAGGTAGTAATGTCAATAGTACTGTTAGACCTATTAATATTATACCTGTCCACTGTCTACGTGCGTTTTGCTCCATCACCACACAACTTCGTAGACAGTGTACGCTTGATGCAGGACAAGATGCGGTGCTGCGTCGTTTGCCCTTTGCGTAGGTGCTACTGGTGCAAGGTCCACCTGGTACGGGTAAGTCGTTTATTGGGTGTCGTGTGGTGTAGACACATGTTCGGTATAAACAAATGATTGAGACTGGAGATGTGCTGCAGAAGATTGACATTGAGGCCCTTTCTCCACACAACAGTAAAAATTGTATCACAGCAACATCAAGTACTATTACTACTACTACTACTACTACTACTACTACTACTATCACAAACAAAAGTAACTGTATGAATTACAGATAAAACAGTAAAATGCAGTCTGCCTTTTCACTCCTACCGGCGGTAGGTCCGGTGGTGGTGATTACCTACAAAAATCACGCATTGGATGAATTTCTCGTGGACCTACTCGATAGCAAATTATGAGAGGGCGAACGTCCACGATTGGGTCATTTCTTTGCAAATATGACTTACCCCACCTCCCAACATCATGAGGGCCATCAACATCATCATCAACAGCAACAACAGTATCTACAATTCCTAAAGTTTCAACAAATGCAAACGAAGAGTAAAAATGACCCATTCCCATCAGGCTGCCGTCTCGTACGCGTTGGCGGACGATCACGATAGGAGCGATTGAGCGCCTACAACTTATCGACTTTGCTTCACAATAAAGTTGACAAGTTTGCGATTAACAGTCTACGCGAGCGGATTGCTATTATGCAGCAGCGACTGGACCGATTAACAAAGTAGATTCGATATTTGTAATAAGGTAAAGTACCTCGTGTGTACTTTGAACGTTGACTCACACCGTAGCAACGAAGCTACATGAGTTACGACGATCGTGAAAGTTGACTGAGTGGTAAACGTTTTACTGGAATAGTAACATCATCATCAACATCAAATTCACAGATTGTAGACAAACACTTGTACTTACATTTATTACGTACACGAATGACATAGGTATTAGCACGTACCTCTGCTGAACACACTGACAAATAGAACACAAACCAAGATAATAACAACAACGACAAACCCAAAAATAAGAAAGGAGTAGTAGTAGGAAGAGATAATGATGAAGACGATACGGACGAAGATGTTGCACCGAGTGTCTTTCAGTAGATGAAACGCGAAGATGAGCATCGCTAGTACAATAATGTTCTCTCTACGAGTTACTTATCCTCGTAGGCTATAGCCTTAGCCCATCACCCACCATCTTGCCCAGCCAACATACCCAACCCATTACAATCGTTGTGAAGTCTGTAGCCTACTGTACGACATGAGTATTATGTTTACTTGATTCAACGTACGATTGCTCTTAAGGCACGAGATTGTCTTACCATTATGCAGGCCATTGAGGATAGTGTACGTATTCGTAATCATGCCATGGATGAGGCAAAGTTGTAGCTTCTTCGTTCTGCCGATGTGGTTGGTTTGACGACTACCGGTTGTGCGATGAACCAAAACCTGCTACGCTCTCTTCGTCCGACGGTGTTGGTGGTCTAGTAAGCCGCAGAGGTGTTGTAGTCTCAGCTGCTGGCTTGTATGACAGACTCCCTCACACAGATTGTACTCATTGGGGATCATTTTCAGCTTCAGCCCAAGATTGACACCTTTGTGTATGAAAAAGTCAACCACATGAACACCTCATTGTTTGAGCGATTAGCCTCGTTTTCAGCTTCACATGAACCGATTCGATTAACGTAGCAACGCCGCATGCACCCATCTCTGTCAAAGCTCATTCGCCCCTTTTATGATCCTCAGCCGTTGC
Organism: Blastocrithidia nonstop; assembly: GCA_028554745.1. Classification (NCBI taxonomy): domain Eukaryota; phylum Euglenozoa; class Kinetoplastea; order Trypanosomatida; family Trypanosomatidae; genus Blastocrithidia; species Blastocrithidia nonstop. The sequence goes on along the minus strand of JAQOTN010000016.1, from coordinate 116,276 downwards.
TCGATCACGTTTCAGTAATTCACCGTGCATTCATTTCACTATCGGGTCAGCGTTATACTTACAGTGTGCCTGGTTTAGCCTAACGCGTCTTCTTCTGACGTCATGCCTACCCATAGTAGACCGCACCACGTAGTCGAAGTAAAATTAACACTCGATAACTTCGTATGGTGCAGCAGGTGGTGCAACACCTCATTCACGAAGGGGTAGCTCAGCACGCATTAACCGTGATTACGCCATATCTGGGTCAGTGTCGGGCACTACGAAGTGTGATGCGATTGAGCGCATTAGCCGAGGTGAAAGTAAGCACCGTGGATTTGTTTCAAGGAGACGAGAATGACATTGTCATCTTGTCTCTTGTGCGAACAGCCAAGCTGACGTAGTTTATTCGAATGCGCAATCGTCTCATCGTGAGCTGCTCACGTGCTCGCTTTGCCTTTGTCATGGTGGGTAATGATACACTACTCATGCAGTGTGCACATTGAGCCTCGGTGCTGCACCAATTGCATGAGATGAACTGTGTAGGGGATAAGTTGCCTATTACACGCAGTATAAACGGATAAGTACAACATGACTTCTTGGAAGTCCATGACACCGCCTCTGTGTCTTTGCTGGAGAAGCAAACTGTGGCGTAGCTTAGCGCTAGTGTGAATTCTACGGTAGAGCTAAACAGGAATAATATTATTAGCAGTAGTAACAATAATAACAACCAAAATGACAATGTAGAGTAAAGTAATAGTAGTAATAATTTACACTTAACAATTAGCAATTAATCAAAAATAACTAATATTTCACATTAAAAAAAAGTTTACAAAAAAAGAACAAACGTACATAATTTATAAATAAATAATTTATAATGTTTGTTTTGATAAGATTAATATGAAATTTACAACAAAATGAAAAGTTCAAAAAACACAAAAACAGAAGAAAGTAAATAAGAAAAACTTATATAAATAATGATGAATTTTACGTTAAACAACTGGCACTTTGCATTCATTATTTTTATAATTAAAATATTCTTTAGTGATTTCTTTTTCATATAACATATATTTACGATTAAACTTTCATTAAAAAAAAATATACGCATAGGAAAGAAAATAAATAAATGCAATCGATGAACTGCGTACAATTACTCTATGCCGCCTACGCCGGTAGCAAAGAGGAGCAAACGGCGGCCATGTAGCAGTTGTAAACTGCGGTGCGTTCGCCCAACGGACCGGCCTACATCTTGGCCATTCTGAAAACGTCTATTGTATCAGACTCTAACATTAGCATGAACACTAGTAGTAATAGCAATAATATTGTTTTGGCATCATAGCAGCGTATGCTCGGTCTGATCTTTGTTAAAAACTGACTACGTAACACACTATCGTAGGAATTACTTGCGAATGCAGATGACGTGTTAACTTAAATGCAACACGTGTTACTGGGCAATGTAATGCACCTGCCAGAGACACAGCGTCGTATTGTCTGTTCCTGTCTTGAATTACTCGTCAGCAGTTATGACTGAAACTACTTGCCATAACTCATGCCACACCTTATCAACAGCACCCCGGCATCGGAACCAATAGAGCATGTCATTGCCCTGTTAGAGGTTATCTACGTCGTCGCCAAGCGATTCAAGATTGCCCGATTAGAGAAGATGTCGATGAAGGTGCCTATTGTTAGTACATTGCTGCAGTATTTGTCAAAGTATATCGCACTCGGCAACTTCCGTGTTGCACATCTTGTGTTTAAGTTATTGTAGTGTTGCCTTGATACCATCGTGCACTAGTACACTGCCTCACACAGCTCCTCTGCGTCAAGTGGTAAGACGAACAAGAACAAATCAATCTTGTCGGTTCAGTAGTTCCTGATGACCAATTACAATGTACAGATGGCTGCTTTACTGGACAATTGGTTTACGTTGATGGTGCAATTCCCCATGAATCAATTTGCCAATGCCACGTAGAGTAAGAATATGAAAACAATGGAGAGCTATGCCAAGTGTGTCAAGCGTATTGCACTCATCTCAACCACACTGTTGCAACATGGCATTAACGATGACCGAGATACACAGAGAGCAAATTCGATGAAAAGTACTGCCAATCACAAGACTCGTAAAGGGAAAAACCACAAGGCAGCAGCAGCAGCAAGTCAGGCAAATGCCATGATTACTTCTACACATTTCCATCTAGCCCAATACTTCTTTACCACGTTTACATAGTCCTATATGAACTTATGACGTTCATGACTCATTCACACCGCCAATAACGTACATGACCGTAGCACGCACCGCAAGAGTGAAATCTACGCATTAAATTATTTCAAGTTGTGTATTTCCTACCCACCGATCTACACCTCGCTACTTCACCCGATTGCACTACAGCTGATTGAGCAGGTGTTCTTTGTCTACTTGTGCTATGACGCTAATGATGATGAGGTGTTCGCAGATGAGGATGACTTGGACACCTTTGCCAAGTACATGGAAGATGAACTGACTAGTCTTGGCTAACTCTCTCAACGAGCAGCCGCACATAATGTAATTATTGCATTGATTAATGCATAAAATGCATTAGCTGCTGGTGGTGGTGATAATAATAATAATAATAATAATAATAATATTGCACCTTCACAAGGCGGTATGGCAGGCGCATCGGCAATTTTGCCACAATCAGAGCAGAGCACCGATGGAGGCAAGCCAATTAAGAGTAAACAAAAAAGTAAAGCAAAGGCCAACAGTAACAAAAATGCATTACTGTTCAACTTGATTCGTGTGCTTAGTTCTGGCTTAGCCCTGAATGACAACGCGGATAACTTTCCACGTGTGTTTGGTTTCTTCAACTTATTCATGTTACTGCGTAAATTTTTACGTGCGGTGCCGTAAATTTGGTCTAGTCAGGTATCTCAGGTACTCATTCAGTTTATCGTACCTCGATTACAAAACGAACAATTACCACTGTCACTGCGGTGTAAGGCCCTGATGGTGTGTGCACGTTATGCTCGTGCACCTATTGCACTAGATGCCGACTTTGCAAGCTTTGTGCACTTGATTTGTAATTATGTCAAACACCCTAATGTGCAACTTCGGTTGTGTGCGATTGATGTTATGTGTATGCTGCTCCAGATGAAGCGAGCTCGTCCGTTTATGAATGCGGCTATTTTGGTCCCACTCATGGAGTAGTGTATTGTGTTGCTTAATAAGGTGCAAACCACTTTTGTGCCAAGTGCAATTATGCACCTGGTCACCTACTTTGCGCCATAGCTTGCAGCCGTGTTAGATAAGTTAACGTAGACCCTGGTGCAACATTTTCTGGCCATGAATTTCAGTTTGGCCTCACAAGAAGTCACCCTGTAGAGTTAGGATGGTCATGAGATGAATGACAAGGCACTCATGCAATTTGACAAGGACACCTTTAACGCCAATGCATTACTGTAGGCTATTGTCACGGTGGTGTTATCGTGTAAAGAGAACATGACCATGTTTGCCCGAATGCGACCCTCACTCATTCACTTGGTGAAGATTGTCCTTCAGCAAGAGGACAGCTACGATTTCATTGACAATGTACTGTGCATTTTACAACACATTATTGCCTACTCTAAAGAAGTGCCAGCGTAGTGTTGGTAACTGCTGCCCATGTTGTTTACCTTTGCCAATGATAGTATTGGTCTGGATTACTTTGTCACCATTGAGGCTATTTTAGATAACTACCTATCCTATGCCACGGTTGCCTACTTTACCAATCAACCAGTCATGGAGGCGAGTTATGCGACGTGTGAGAAGTTGTTGATCGGTGGGACGTTAACCGACACGGTGTGTAAAGTGGCAGCGGCGGAGTTGATCTCGTCCATGATGCATGAAGCCAAAGGTTTACAGCTACAAGCTCAAGGCATTCGCCTACCTATGCATCAAGGTATGACCCACAATAATAATAATAATAATAATGTACTGACATGTTCGCCAGAGGTATTAAATAATGTACATGGTATTTTGTAGTCCTACATACCTCGATGTGTGCTATTGATGCTCAAGGCATTAATTCACCCGGATACAGAAAAATGCACGGTGGTACTTCGTGTTCAGTTAGTGACATCTATAATGGACTGTTGTATGTACAACGCACCGGTAACAATAAATACGATGTTGGCCAATCATGCGTTTGAGCAGTTTTGTCATGGCATGTTTAGCTTATTTAGCATGGCCTGTAACACCACCGTGAGTGGAGTGTAAAACATGGATAAGACACTGCAGCATGTGGTGTAGAATGCAGCAAAAGAGGTGCAGCGGGTAAATAACAGTGTGGGAAATGTTATCTCAAAGAAGAAACGTAACAAGGCTAAAGAGGAGGCAGTAGCCGCACTCAGTTACTTCAACGCACACCGACGAAAATGTGTTGCACTGGGACTAGTTGCCCTGTTGAATTACATGGTACAGCCTATGCAAAGTAATACTTCTCACATAGTACAACAACAGCATCAATATGTAGTGTTTATGCAACAATTCTTGCAGCCTGCTCTGCGTCTTATTCAGTATTGCATTTTAGCCAATGAATAGATGTATGTGAGTGAGAGTAAACGGTTAAATGAGATATTGCAAAAGTTTCGTGATGGCACCGTGCGTGATGATGACTTTTACGGCTAAAACGAATCGAGTGATGATAGCGATGATGATGATGATGATGATGAGGATGATGAGAATGAATTTTCAGATATTGATGATTATGGTGAAGAAGTTATGAATGAGGCATAGTGAGATGAAGATGCGTTTGACGAGGAAGACGATGACTAACTTGATGCGGGGCTTCTCAATAACATGAACGAACTTGACGACGATGATGACGAGGACGCCTACACCAGCCCTATTGATAGTGTCAATGAGGTGTTTGTGTTTCAGCAATGACTCTCGTCTGTCGTTGCTCAAATGCCAGTAGAGGTGCAAGGTAAAGTACGTGAGGTGTTGTGCTCTTAGGGCAAGTTGCAACTTGCATCGCAGCATGCGGCTCATTACGCAGAGCTAGCACAGGCGGTGGTGGAGGCCGAAAGGGCTGAATTTGTACATCGCGTTTCACAAATACCGCAGTAAACATGCTAACTTTACTAATACGAAAACTATAAATAATATATATTATATAAATACCTATGTTTGTTTTGTAAATAATTTATCTTTTCATGGATAAACATTATTTAAAACTTTACCCTTAATTTTTGTTAAACCTATTTTCTTATACATGTTGAGTATAAATAATAAATTCCGAAACATAATGCAAAAAATGTATTATGAAATTAATTAATAAAGGAGGTAATTGTAAAAGATTAAAGAAATATACAACTTGAGAGCATAATTTTTTTATAACAATGAAATTTACATGTTATAAACATTCTTAGTGAGTGTAAGGTAATTCCACCGCTATTCATAAACTCTGAATGCAATAATAAATAAAAGATGTGTATTTCTATAATTGATTTACATAGTAAAAGGAGAGCAAGTTTACTATTATGCTATACAAAGTATATGCACATTGAATGCAAAGTCAGAATAGGAATTACAGTAATTCTGACCTAAAGTTAATAAATAAATAGGTTCTTTACATTCATAATTTATTTTTTTTCTTTGCTTTTGCAAACTTCTGTTTATTTGAAAAATTAACTTACACAGTAACAAAAATATAGAAACTGTAAACAATAGTTAGTATTAGTAAACATTTTTACTTTTTGTGCTATACCTTCTTTACGAAAGTATATCGAGCATTTTTTTTTTCAAAATAATTCATACAACAACGAAGACAACAATTCTATTTTTTTTCCCATACATATATTTAATATTCTTTTTTTGCTTTACAGTTCCACTCTGGAGCAACTTTAGTAAAGTTCAATAGTTAGCATTCGCATTGATTGCTAACTAGCATATCTTTTACTGTTCTAATTTTTTTTCGCTTCGTTTTCATTGTTAGCTGCAAAGATGGGATCAGGGCTAAGCAAAAAGGCGTCATCTCATCACATGGCATAAATACAATAGAATAACAAATAGACGACACTAGTTTTATGTAACTGTGATAAAATAGTGTAAATAAACTAAAATGGAAACATGATAAACAATGCACTATAACAATAAAAACAAGTATAGCATACGTCTGTACTGCAACAAAATTTAGTGTCAAAGTCAAAATCACTCGATAAAGATGAACTCATGAACAAAACTGGCACAGCCACTAATGCTTCGCTCACAAACTCTGTTTGGTTTAACAATGATCACGTCAATCAATGTAATCTTTTAGACTAAACACCACATTATATTAATAAGAATAATACTTCTATTGATAATAATTATAAAGCTGATAATTACAGTTCTTGTGCAGTTACGAGTAAAGAAAATAGTCAATTGTAAATAAAACAATGGTCACATGCAAACAGGCATGTACTCGTTGCACATAATTCACTCTAGTAAATTTAATCCGACACGACACCACTAAACTGTAGCGTGAAGGGACCTACGCTCCTTAAAATCAATCCACTTACACCACCGTCACTTTCACTGATTGCCTCTCGGCAAGAGTCAAGCACCACACCACTTTACCGCAAAACTAGAAAATCAAGCTGAGGACATGGTAGTAACAATAATAATATCGTAAAGTAACATGTTAGTAATACCGACAATGTCTTATGTCAACGCAAAGTGCGAAATCACGAGGATGTGGATAGTCTAATGTCATTAAGCTCTGACATTTCATCGTAAATATAAAAAGACTAGAAAGAAAACAAGAAGAATTTAATAAAGTAACAGTCTACCAATGTGTAGTAGCAGCAACAGCTACAAATATGTGTACAACAGCAAGAGTAGAGTCAAACTAATCATGTAGTTATGAATATGCAAACCAACACGTAAGGTAATTAGCAACGCAATATAGATCAATCAATCAGGCTCTGTGCAAAACATGAAGAAAGTACAAGGCACAAAATGCATACTGATCATGCCCTACACAATACAAAAGATAATAACAACAATAATAATGATGATAACGATGTTGACAATTTTGTGCTCTTCCCATCTTTACAAACCAAGCACAACTGACGTCATTCCTCGTCATTGGTGTCAAATGAATCTACTTCGTTTATTACCGCTACGAGTAGCTGTAATACAAACACCAATACTGATTTGAACAACGATAATAATAATTATCATAATAATAATGGTGCTACAATCAAGTCATAATTTCCACTATTCTTTGTTCGACCCAGTATAGCAACCAACACCACCTCCTCCTCCTACTCTTCTTCTACCTCCTGTTCAGTGCCAACAAATTCACAAGTGTTGGACACTCCACTTAATAATAAATCAGATCACAGACTAGCGTACACGTCAGGCAACTCTGCCACTTATTTGCTAGACCCACCCTCGCTAAATAATTACATTGAACGACATGCTAAACTACTTCACTCGGCACCACAGTCCAATTCGATTCTACCACTTGGTGGTAATGAATGCACTAGTAAGAAAAGTAGCAGTGATATGAAAAGTACCGACCACAGTTCCATGATAGAAGTACCTTCCATGTAAACCTTACTCAACTGCAGCTTTGACTCTCGTGCATTTGCAAACTTGAGTAAGAGCTTTCATGCGAATGACTTTATGCATGATACAAGATAATGCAATTATGATAAGGATAGCAATAAGCGTAGTAGCTGTCATTTAGGTGTAGGCAATACCACAATGCATCATCTTAATAGTAATGGTAGTAATAAATCAAATGAAATTATAAAGGAACATATGCCTACATCACAAAAGCACAAGTAAATATAAATCACAAAAATGCATGTAAATAAGTAGTTTTCCAATGCACCGTAATAATTTTCACATTTTGAGCATAAAAAAACAACATGCCACACCACACACGAAGGGTAAGCTAACTAAATGACAGATAATTGCTGTCATGACAATATTGTATGTAATACTGCTGTAAATAACAACAACAACAATAATAATACTATTACTAGTAACAGTGATCTTAAAACATAACCTAATACACATAATGCCATGTAGATCATCGGCTACTTGTCACACTTCGTACATGAATCAGCAAACAAGTAATCCAACTCGATGCGATGATTTCGTACAAATGTGTAGACGTATAACAATAATGACAGTGATAAAGGTAACAATAATAGTAAATAGATTAGTTGTGCAGATAGACAAAGTGAGCAACGTTGTAATATTGACATTATTCGTGAACAGTTACGGTAAAGGCGATAGCAACGAAAAAATAGACTGTGCAACTCAAGAAACGAAAAACAAAATATGTGTGACAGTACTCAAAATATTAGCTGATAGCCGTACGAGTATAATGAAGCCGATGATTGATAAGATAACATCATTAACGTTAGTACAAGTAGTAGTAGTAAATAGAAAGAAACATAAAAATAGATGTAATCTGTGTGCAAATAAGTGTATAAAGAAATAAAATAGTCTGAACTTACCGATTAAAGCAACAAAAAGATTGAGTGTAATGATAAAAGTCATGGTAAGACATCAACACGTTACACAAAGATGACTCTCTCGTTAACATCTTCTGGTAAATGAAAAGCCATGCCTATTTCGCCAATTTTATTAACTCAATTATCAAGTAACAGTTCTAATTTTACAGATTCGGCTTCACACCTGACAAACAATAAAAAAGTAATTCACTCATCGTATCAAGATAATTTAATTGAAAGTAAGAATGCAGCTAATTAGTCTTAGTGCTCTTTTAATAATGCTCATTGTGATCGGCTGTCATTGCTACGTGATAATAACAAAATATCTTATGAATTATAGCAATAACATCCATTACAACTCCGTCATTTACATCACTAGCATATTCGTCCTTCTCATCATCATCATCTTCATCATCATCTTCATCATCATTCTCATTCTCATTCTCATGATTGTTGTTTATGCGATGATAGTGATATCAAATAGAAAGGAAAACATCAAGCTCATACTAATATTACGAGTAACAAACACAAAAGGTCATTTCTATTATCGTTATCCTCCTCGTCCTCATCGTCATCGTAGTAGTAGTCTTTCTCTTCATCATCGTAGGAATTGTCTTCACTGTGTAATTAGCCTCACACCATGTCTGAAAAGACGTCAAAGCCATTTACCTCTCCTCGATCTAGTGCATTGATTGTGGTGTAGTGTGCGTAGTGCAGCAAACGCTCTCCACAAATAAACGTCATCGTGCCCCCCTCCGTCTCACTCTCTCACCTGAGTCGCGTTAACAATGAGAGCAGTGCCAATGTAAGTCAACATGGTAGTTTATGCACCAGTGTAAGTTATCACAATGACATGAATCATGTCCAAAGCATTGAAGCCGATGAGGCTATCTTAAACCCACTAAATGAGATGACATAATTTGTGGCAGCCCAATGCTACGATTGTGATGGACTAGGACTAGGGCTAGGGATGTGCAAAACTGCTAAAACCAATAGTTTGACTAGTACCAATATGAGCAGTGATGGGAGTGGAAGTATTGGTAGCAGCAGTAATGACATTAGTAAAAGTGACATCGACAAGCGTACGACATATGAAAATGATCTTGAGCATGATTTAAGTACGTAGGCGTAGCGAATTAAAGAGGAAGGTAATCCGTTTTTTTGCCCATCTAACTCTAACTTTAGCTCTACTGAAAATTTGTCATCTGTGCGGTACAATGCAAACTCACCGTTGCTTTCGGTGACAACAACATCATCATCATCGTTACCTACATCTTCTTCATCATTGTAGTAGATGTAACACACATCACTACCGTATGTGATTGCCACGTATCATACACCGAAAACTTCATTCAGTGAAGTTCATAACTCAACAAATATGAATTCTGAATAAGCTCGTGATAACCATATCAAGTTGACATTGTGTAATGCCAATTAACAAACTAGACAACAAACTAAAAGCGCAGTTTTAATGCCTGATTTAAAAATGCAGACTAGTGCAAAGGACTAATCGCTGCACGCAAATGATAAAATAATAGAATCGACTACTGCTACTAGTATTAATACAACTACAACAACTACAAGAAATGTATCTCACATACGTAAACATCGCAAACCAATTATCTCTGCATCTATGCCGTTCAAACAACAATTGGCCAAACGTGCAGATGAAGATTATGAGTTGTTTGTAATGTTTCGCCGTAGAGGTAATACTGTGCTGAAACACAATATTGTAGATGACAATGCAAAGATAAATGACGACAAAATTTGTTGAAATAATTTTGGTAATGAAAATGATAGTACAGAAACAAAAGTGAATAATGTCGTTAATAAAAGACAGTAAAATATAGGCTGTGTGTAAACAAGTATAAATTAATAATAAAACATTCGCTACACTGCTAATTTCGATCAATAATCTTAACTATTGTTTTAAAGATATATATATCAAATCATACATAGTATAAATGTAATAAGCCTTTTTTTTTGTTGTTTATCTCTGTTTGACTCTTATTATTTATTTTCTTTGTTTTCAGAACTTTTGATATATCGTTCTATTGAACACATTATTTTCTTGTTCATTTACTTGTCCTATTTCTATTTTTTCTTTTTGTATGCATTCGATGTAGTATTTGTTGATCTTTGTATTTATTTAACATATTTACCCTCAATACAATTTTTTTTGTACAAAGTTAATATGTACATGCTGTGTATCAGTAACACGTTAGTTTCCACAATTGTTCATCATTCATTCTATTTCCCCACTTCAATTTTTGAGAGTAAGTACAACATTCACCCTTTATTATATTATCATACCCAAAATATCGGATGTCTTATATTTTTTATTCAAAAGACAAACATAACAATATTCACACACCAAATGAATATTCACATTATCTCTACAAATATGTATAAATATATATATATATAGAGATATATTTCACATTACCACCATTTATATACACCTACTAATACTTCAATTGTATATTATTCTTTACGGTTTGTGAGTTATCAGATTTGATAATAGAAAACTGTCTCTTAATTTTTTATTATAATATTATTTTTACCCGCCTCCTCACCTTATTTTATAATACCTATTTGTGCAGCTGTTCATTCATCCAACAACGAATAAAAAAACCCCACAATTACTTACTTATAAGAAATGTTGTGTTTTTTTAAGCGAACATTTGTTAAAATTACCAGAAAACAATACTATTAACATGGTATTTTTAATTTACGTTTCAAGGAAGTTATATACCTATCATCACCACCACTTTACTTTCTATTCTCTTTTTCTTTCAATATATATGTGTGTGTAGTTACAGCTTAGTATTTTATTATTTACGATTAGATTACACAAATAAATTTACTGTAGTTAAAGAATAGCGATAGAGGCAAATACGATGGAGAACGGCACATAAAATATTGAAAATGTACATAATAGTAATAATACAAGTAATAATATGTAAATGACATAAAGTGTTGTTGAAGCAAAAGATCAGAATAACACCATAACCTAAAACGACCATGCTAGAAATTATAAACGATAACGATAACGGTAATAATAATAATAATAATAGCAAAAAGACCAACAACACTTACACTTAATACAAGAAGTACATGATAAAAATATCGTTCTTTAACAAAACAGTGATACAGCATTTATTGATAATGATAATGATCAACTATAATAATATGTTGATGAGATGTAAGATAATAATGGTGGTAATGATGATGATGATAATGCTGATGCGTAATTTGTAGATATGCTTTGGCGTACGTCGTAGTTACAGGCTCTGTTGGCAACACATCATAATCAGCATAACTTTGCGGTTGCAACAGCATCGTTTGAGAAGTGCACACTGTAAAAGTTTTACATGCTGATACACAAATTATTGTCAGGCATGACTGTACCAAAAGAAAAATAAAACAATAAATTGTAGTAACACTACTAATTACGTTAGTAAGAATAGCAAGGAAAAACATAATCAACATTGCAGAACAAGGCAAATATTTGTGTTACACATTTGCAGCCGTGTATTGGTAAACACATGTCACGCGTTTCATCAGCGAATAATTTACTTTAGTCTTGTATATATAATAAATTTTATAATAATATTACTGAGACGACAACAACAACAACAAGAACAACAACAATTACAGATGGTGTAAATAGATTTAATAGTGATAATTATCAAAACAATGCAAAAACTACAATGCATGCGTATAACACATGACGTTCGTACACTTTACAACAAAATTTACGTAATTTGTTTAATTTGTTACAATATTAATGTTAAAGGTACCATGATGAGATACGACATAACTCTACCATTCGAAAGACAATGTAAAGGTACATGTCTATTTTGCAAAGCTACTGATCTAACTTTACGACAAAGTTATAAAATGTCCTTACAGATAGTAAAACTGTTTCGTAGTTATAGTTTTTGCATAAGGAGTAAAAACCATATTGTCAATTACCAGAGAAAAGATCGAAAGCATAGCAGTAACAAAGATAACAAGTATAGCCTTTTGTTTAGTAGTAGCAGTAGTACTAATACTAACGCTAACAAATGTAAAATGGATAAGAGTTGTGTGATTTCACTAGTGAACGCAAACGCATCAGTGAAGATGTTCAGTTTGTACATCTGTTGTAAAACGCAACTTCACTTATTACATTACCGCAACGTCAAGAGGCGATGACACAATTGCTAAATTATTTGTCTATGTTGTGTGAACAAAATATGTAATACATCACACACATTACCCCAACTCTTCAACGCAAAATATTGTGATACAAAGATAAAGTCATCAAGCTAATGCCAATGATCGAGTAGTGTGCCATTAGTACTGCTCAACATAACCTTTCCGTCATGAACCGGTGTATGACCGCATCATACAAACTCATTCCACATGACAGTACAAAATAACTTTCTTAGTTTAGTACGTAAACACAACAACAATAATGATATAGAGTATAGTAGATGTAAACGAATCAAACTACAAATTGCTTTGTAAAGTATATACATTTAATGAATAGGCGGTCTCAGCTGCAGCTAACGTTATTGGTGTTGTGTACATTATACTGTAAATAAATGAATACGACCAAACCTTGTAATAATACAACTGATGACTATGACATCGTAAATAGTAGACAACAAGCAGATTAATAAAACCACATAGCTTTATCAACACACGTAGATTATTCACTATAGTGCAAATCGTTGCAAAAGTAAAGGCAATAGCTTATCAAATAAAGCGTAATGTTAACGCGTGAAATGGTGTATGTGAAATGTTTACAAAAGTAATGCGGTACTCTATTCGAGGCCACAAACGATAAAAGCCAATGCAGTAATAATGATACAAATAACGTAAGTGACGCAAATTAGAAGTAGTAAGTTAACAAAGAAGCAGCTCAAGAAATCTAAGACGTTGTCATTGATGAACATACAAAACAGTTAATGAAACCAAATTCTGTAATTGAACACAGTATTGCTGTAAATTTAATGTAACAATTGCGCATTAATCTAACGAATATATTGTCCTATGCACTAACGCAATTATTTTGTTACGAAGGTGACACAAGTCAAATAAAAACTAAATAACGTGCAGAAAATGATGCTGTTAATAACAAACATGATGACAAGAATAACAATAACAATAATAACAATAACAACGCACATGAAATACACGCATAAAATCATACGACGTAGCATGTGGAAAATATCACATCCTCAGCTGACACTTCACCATTAGACTAGTTTAGTGAGCATTAAATATCACATAGCAGTAACACTATTAATATGAATGATTTTTTAACAAGTGAAGTGAGTATTGCACAATTAACGTATTTGTACGAAAACGTGCTATCACGTAGTCACTCACTTTACGCCTTGCTAACAGAAAATGGCCGATGACGCGCAGAGCTTGCTAGTTTTGACAAGACGTTGCACATATTGCTAGGCGTTGGCTAAAATGAAATGACGCATCAAGATATTAATGTTAATGTAAATTTCGTACAGAATGCAAATAATCAATGCATTGCAAATTATGATAGAAGTAATATTATCAAGGAATGCAATGTTGGCAAGGCATTTATGTAAATTGTATCAGAAATAAAGCGTGCAATGGCGCTTTCTTTGCAAGGACTATCTGTGTAAAAGTTTCAGCAACAATCATTATAACACTCATAATAAAAATAACAACAACATGAAATGTTTATGCACTAAACACAAGGTCATACATGTACAAGTAATGATGAGGATGATGGTGATGATTACACTATGAATTTCGCTAAATGCAAATATGAAAATAACAAGTCTCGCATTGACACAAATATACAAGATGAGGTATTAAGTGAATTGTCAGCCTTATCAAAAACTAATGCTATACCAATACAGACAATAGAGTAATAAATTATTCAAAAATATAATGAACTACACAACGAGTTAATGCTAAGTGCATCTTGTTTTGTGTAAAAATGAGATAAATAATGTGTCTAGCCAGTTCGTCAGTTATGTGGCGATGTTGCATTCTTGATTCGATTGTATTTACTACAAATAGAACAATTTAATATAAGCAGGTCTAGTGTGCAATTTGACAGCAGTAGCAATTGCAAAAGCAATGTGCATAATTGATAAGTCAATAACAAATTACTATAACTCTTACAAATACTTGATAACTTGATTGGTAAAGTAGATAACACATAGAATATCACCACAAATCAAGAAGAAGACATAACAATTACAAGTGAGAATGTTTAGCGTTCATAGAATGGTGATGATCATAAAAATTTTAAATTAGCTAATGTAAATTTGAATACAATCAATAAAAATACAGAATGGTATAATATGGCAACATCCCTTGTGAACAACATTGTGCCTTCTACGTCGCTGTTACCAGACTCTACTACACGTGCAGCATAAATTTACAAACCGTTTGCATCACTCTTTACTGCTAGTAACACACAACTTTAGTAGATCAAGCAAAAATATGCAACAGAAGACAGCTCCGTACACGATCTGACGCAATTTGTAGAGTGATGTAGTGGAGTGGATGTACAGAACATACAAACACTTTTGGCCACTGCACAAGATACAAATTTGCAATTGTAATTGCAATTATGTGTAGAAGACGAAGCACAAGAGCGGAGAACACTGAAATTGTAGGTGCAATATGATTAATAGTTCAGACAAATTTTATGCCAAGAACGCGAATAACGCAAAAGTGTTGCACTTAATATGCGAAAAGCTCGCATTGCAAATCGTTCTGCGTTTTTGGCGTAATTGTAGAATGAATGAGAATAATTGCAAAGACACAATGCCTAAATGGAACGTCAGTTGTAATAAATATCACAGCATTAGGCAGACAGGCAAAGGCAACAGTAGTTGTAGTATAAAAAATAGTAATAGTAGAGATAATAACATTAACGATAATCATAACCATTACAATAACAATAAAAGCAATAACTATGGCAGTAGTAAAATTAGTTGTAACCTATGTAGTTTCAAGATTAACAAACTCAATAAGAACACGTGATAAAAAATGATGGACCCGATGATGAGCAGATCACACAGAATAACAATACACAAAATATGTTAGTTAATACTGAGAATAATTTATTAACACAACAGACATAACAATAAAACTAATAATAATAACAATCACAACAGGACAAATAGAATTAGTCGAACCACAAGAGATAAAACCATTCTCTTAACGATGACTAATAAAATTATAATGATGATAAAAAAAAAGTAGACAATGATGAAGGAGATGAATTTAACAGAAAACAGGCTGTAAAGTAGATATATGCAGCAAATAGTAATAACAGAAATAGTATCAATAATACGGATGCTTGGGCAAACAGTCTCGTTGAGGACACTAGTGAAACGAGCAATAATGCATAAATTAATGATCATAGCAGCGTTAGCAATCTTGATAAACTTAGTGACCATTAGGATGTAAATATAGATAATAATGCTCTTATTGCTGATACAAATAAAGATGTAGTGAATATACTAAACATTGATAGTGCATAGAATATTTCACACGACGTAAATAACATTAGTAGTAATGATGAGTTGGCAGTTAATAGGTAGACTCTTAAATAGTAGCTGTAAAAATTACAGTAAAAATAAGAATCTAAACTAGCAGAGGCCAAGTAGACATAAACAATGCCATTACAAACTGACACTACAGAAGAATAGCTTCATTCGCAAAACGAAGAAGGTCAGGAGTAGGTACAACAGCAATAGTAGTAATGGTAGCAACAGCAACAATAACATTAAAAGGAGAAGTAGCAATAATTGAAATAGTAGAGTAATGTAAACCTCGAATCTACTTCGCATGAAGTTGCAAATACAAATGCACAAAACATATCTAGTCCCTTTCTTGACGATTTCGCCTTTGACGATGATGATGATGATGATGATGCTGATAACGATAATGAAGAATAATAAAAATATAAAAAAAACACAAGAAAGATAAGATAGTAAAGAACAAGTATATCTTTAAAAAAATATTTGTGTTATTAATAACTTCTTGATTGTCTGACATGTGCTTATTTTTACAAATAAATTATTATTGTTGTAAATGTGAATAAATAGATTTGCTGTATTATAAACCATACATTTCAAATATGCAATCCATTTTATTTTCTTTAGTTTATAAAAATCAAAAAGTGTTCATTGATAGCTTCGATTACTTGAGAAGAAATATACATCCAGGCTTTTCTATTACTTCACTACCAAATATACAATCAAATTATTTTAATTTTTTTTTCTGTTGTAGTCCATGTCCTCATCAGCGGCAGATATTTGCACTCTTGTTTGACCCATAGCATACGAATAAGAAAATACATTTTTACTGCATAATCATCAACAGCAGCATCAATTAACACGTGTTAATGGTGAATCTAATGCACTTGGTAATGCCGTATGCAGTCAATTGGTCAAACTTCATGTTAATAATAATAATAACACAAAATAGTTAGCTGGACGGTGAATTGTAGGATGAAACCCACGTGGGCTGTCCGTGATTGTGGCATGATTTTTTGCGTGTGAAACCTATCATGAGGCGGCGTAGCAACTTTAGATTGTCAAACGCATCTTATCACACCATCACCACTAGCACAAGCAACACAATGCCAAAAGACATTTACATTCTAGTAAAGGTAATAGTAACAATAATAGTAGTACTTAATGTAACTAGTAGTATGATGAAGAATAACATGAATTATCACCATTTATAGGAAATTTGTTGCACTACTCACATGAGTGAAAACACAAATTATCATAGCTAAAAGGTAATGAACATTATTTTTGTTAATAGTAATAATAACAGCAGTAGTATCAAAAATAATAACTGTAGTAATAGTAGTAGTAGTAGTAAAACGAATCTTTGTAATCTCAATCATACTAACATCAATTACACCACCAGTACACAAACCGACGTAGGTCTACACACAGTGGCACTCCGCACTACTCCGATTTACAAATTTTGGGTTATTTGAGAAATATTCCAACGCATGCCACATCAAGTGTGCGCGAGGCTGGAGCGTGTGGGTTGCCCTTTTCACCATATTCACCTCGTAGAACTTTTCCTACATTTCCTCTTGGTAGTAGTAGTAATAGTAATAATCATAATTACTATGAGGACACTAGTGCTAATCCATGCAGCCCTGCCTCACCTGGGCCGATGGTGCTTCGTGAGAACACGGTTCGATTAATGCGGCAGCAAAATGACATTTGATTGGAGTTACAACATGGACCCGTGTTGGGTGAGGTGTGGTGTTGTGGCTGTCGTGTTCAGCCGTGTCAGCTTCATGTGATTCGTGTGGATGCACGTAAAATTAGTAGCACCCGACCACATTTGTGAAGTGCCACCTCCTTGTACGGTTCCTCGGCTCTTGTAAATTTGTTAATGCGTGGCGAGAAGCCCATCTGCGTACTTGGAGCTCACTCCATTGTGTAAGGCGTGTTACTGCCTAAAGTTATGATTGGGTAAAGTAGTCCGGCAACACACCACACATTGTCTGAGACGGATTACCATGATAACTATCAAAACAATAACAAAAGCAACAACAAAAACAATCAAATTTCTAGTAAGTCCAAAAACGCGAATGGGAGTAATAGTGATGTAATTTTTACAACAACTACTACTACTACTACTACTACTAATAATAATAATAATAATAATATTAGAAAAAATAATAAAGATCATATTTCCAGGTTCAGTAAAAATCGAACGTACACTATAAATGATGGTAGTGTGATTAGTCATGATAACAGCAATAACAGTATTAAGAGTAATTCATTGTCAAATAACACAAGTTATATTGCTATGGATAATACAATGCCCAACACACACCATGGTCATCACATCAACTCTTAACATGAAACTATAAAAAGTATCAGTTTTCATCCGTACGACGTATCTGTTCAATCCTCATCTGAAACCATGACAAGTACACCAGCCACCACCACCACCACCACCTTCATAACACAAGTATATAAAAACAATTCACAGGCAACAACAAAGCCCACAGATGCAGCATCCTTGTCAACCTCTACACCTACATTGCTTTGTGATTCAACTCAACCTTTCCATTCAATAACACAAGCTCAAAAAGCATTGCCAACGTCATAGCAAACACGCAGCAAACGCAAAACGAAATAACACACATCAAAGTAGCATGCAACACAAGCAAATGGTGTCAAGGTGTAATTACATGTAGCCACACATAGCCAAAATCGTAGTTCATGCGAATCTATTGGCTTGACACAATTGCCTGATAGTCATTAATAACAACATTAGCAATAACTACAATAGTAATAACAATAAATGTCATCCGCAACAGCAGCATTATCAGCATCAGCAAAAGCAGATGTTTCTTGCAAACATACTAATCAATTACCATCAAAGAGATCACATCAACTTTAGAGTAATAAAACTATTCCTCCTTGCTCTATAATTAATTTGACTACTACTGTTGAGTGCAAACAATCATAAGTAGGTACAGAAAATAATGAATATGTTTGTGATAAGATGTAAATAACTGAAAGTGATAACAACACTAACAACGATTAAACTAATATTAAAAATAATGACAATGACGATGATGATGGCGAAATGATCAATTCTTCCTTTGAGACGACCATCAAAGCTGGTTCATCGATATCATCGAAATCATAATTACTCTAATCAACCTTTGCATCAAACCATCTTGAACAAAACAGTGGATTATAATTGTTAGCCCCAGTCAACGATATTAATTCAAAGAATAGTGTACATAGCTACAGTAGAAACTAACACCTTTTGGCAAATGGTTAATGTAATATTAAACATTATGATGAAGTAACGAATAACAGCAAGAAGACACATAGATTTCGCAAGGATAGCTAAGTATCATGAAAATAAATGTCTGATTCAGCTATCAACTCTACTACTAGGGATCTTTCTGCTGCTGACACATCTGCCTCCACTACGGATAAGTGCGAAAGTGAATTTGTACGTGAATAGAGAGCCAATGAGAACGAGAGCAGTAACATCTTCACCTAACGTGATGCTAATTCACTGCCGTCTGTTGTGTCGTCCGATGCAACCACAAGACATGCTTGTGAAGTACAAAAGAAACCATAGCCTGGTGTTGCACCACGTCTTGACTTCCCGTTAAGCATTGATGAGGCGTAGATGAGTACGATGATTGCCGTCTCACGAGCTGGGTGTAATGTACGTGAGGTGATTGAGATATTAGAAAGTATTGCATAAGGTAAAGAAGGAAATGAAGTAACACCATTGCAGAAAATGAACGGCACAACTAGTAAATGCTGTGGTCATGCCAATGGTGTAACTACTCAACAACAACAAGAAAGCAATAATACACAGCCTTCCTTGACATAATTTTTGAATAAAAATAATAATAATAACAACATAAAAAACAAAACATAAAACAATAGTGGATCACGTAATAGAAGAAGAAGAAGAGGTAACAAAGTTAATATATAGAAAAATAGTAATGAGAATGACAATAGCAAAAAGGTAACATATCATGAAGTAAACACTAATAAATCAAAAACGTAAATATAATAACAATAAGATAAGTCTATAACAGCAAATACAATACGTTCAGACCAAGTCACACCTACAAAAACGTTGTCTGCAGTAGATGAATGAATTTTATGATTAGTAGGAATTACCACAACAGTCTTATCCAAGATTGTTTTGGTGCTATCCACGCTAAGCCGGTATTCGTACACCATGGCGATTGCCTAAATTCGTTTACGTGCACTAATTAATTTCTTATCTCTACTCACTCACAAGACCCGATCCTGTGGTCTACACCCGGTACTACCCCATTTGTTAACGGGCCACACGGTACGGCGAACTAGTGTGTGGTGTGTCGGTAACTTCCTCATTCAGCTGATGGTGGATTGTGTGTTGGGTACACTGCTCTGTTTACTCTTGGCTACTGGTGGCCCTCCACTGCATGGCTGGGCGGTACGTGTGTCACGTTACTTCTTGTATGAAACACACATGAGTTACTTGGACTGGTTTGATGGCTGGCCTGCGGGACTAAAAGTCAATGGAGACTTAAACATTACTTTGTGCTTCTTTGCCAAGCTGATTATGAATCTGTGGGATTGAATGATGCGTGTGTCACCGGGTCATGTCTGACAGTGATGAACCTCAACTCCCAACTCAACCCACTTGTCATAAGATGAGTTTTGTCATCGACAATGACCGCAGTGGCAGTGATCCTACACGAAGTATAATAACTTGTTTGTAAATACAAACATTGCAACTCAGTATAACATGAACAATAATAATAATACTTATGCTACTACAAATAGTGGTGGTAACACATACATAAACTGTACAAACAGTGATGTAGACCTGTACAGCTTTCACTACAACTATCGCTGAATCCCACCGTGCTACTACTCCCTGGTACTTATTTCCATTACCGGAGCGAGTAGTGCCTTTGCCTTTGTCGCCGACCTATCACGATTTGTGAGTTTACAACTTCAGCTGCTCTACCATTCCATGGCGTTGTTAATGCGTCTGGCGGTGACTATTGTGAGCAACTTGTACCGTCAGTTTCGTGGGCAGCGGTACAACCCACTTCGTCAACGTGTAGATGCCTATGACTTTGATTTGGATCAGATGTTATTGGCTACTTTCTTGTTTACCGTGGCGGTGTTTTTGTTTCCTACGTTGATGGTGTACTACGTCTACTTTGCCTTTGTACGCGTGACCATATGATACATGCAACGTATGCTCTCTACTATTGCGTTTATGATCTTGTATGTGCCTTTGTTCCCGATCGTGTACTGACATTTGTACCGTCACAAGTGACGTGGTGGGGTGGTGCTGGGTAGTCCACGTATTTCACGGGTGAAGAGCAACGTGCTTAGCGGGAATGTACGCGAGGGGGTGTCATTCACGGTAGACGTCTCGGTTCATGTGATGCCACTGTTGTTTTCGCATGTCATATCCGACTTTGCGGTTGTTTTTCGTCTCCTGGTGAAGTAGCTGAGTCTGTCAAAGATGTCTGACATTTTATTACATGCCACCGTGCCACGGTAGACTAACTTGGTCAGTAAACTTATTCCACACCTTCGCGCCAACGCAATTGACCCGCCGTGTACGTTGTGCGTGTAACACTAAAGTTAAACTAAAACATTGTATAATATAAAAAAAATATAATAATTACCTTCTTACAAGCTATTAGGATATATATCTAATTTTTTTTTTGTAATAATTACAACAAATTACTTTTACATCTGGAAAATAAGTCGAAAAAAAAACATACAAATTTTATTTTGATACACTAACACGTAGTCTTTTTTTTTTTCCATTATGATACTGGTTTTTGTATTATAAAAACACACCAATTAACAACATTTCTTTTCTCTTTTTTTTTTCTTTCATCAATTAAATAAACGCTATAATTATTTTCTTCCATTTTTTCTTGATTTCTGTGCAAGTTTACATCACACTAGTCATTGTAAAAATAAGTATGGAAAAAAAACAATCAATGGATAAGTAAATCATATAACAGTATTTGCAATAATATCAATCGACTTTTTTTTTTGTTACAGAAAGTTTGCAACACTCAACGACAAGTGTAATTATTAAGTATGTATTAATATATATATAACTTGCAAAATCTTTTTCATGTTGCATCGTCTATTTTTTCCCCTAGAAAAAACAGTCTGATCTAATTTGTTTTGCTTTGTTATCTACTTAAATTAAAATGTTGCGACTATCTACAAAAAAGTATCACAATGATGTGATAAAGTTTTTTTTTGTATTTGATAAGTAATCATTTGTGTACCGATATTTACCTAACTTTATTTTTGTATTTGACATTTTTACATGAACCTTTTTTTCCCCGTTTGCGTATTGTTTACTAAATTACACTGTTGTTTGTAATTTTTTTTTTTCGTATTGATAGTTGTGATTTACATATATTGTTATTTATAATTATTTTTACTTTTTGTTTTGTGAATTACAGTTTTGTGTAGGTGCAACCATTTTGCATGTAAGTGCAAAAGCGCAAATACTACTTACATTCATAATACCATACTATCAATAAAAATAAATTAGCGCACTTCACATCTTTACACTAATCATTACCTTATTTCGAACATAGTAATTCAATTAAAGCATAATTATATATATATATATATATATATTTTATAAAATTTGTTTGTTTCTCACAGTTGTTTACTAAGTGTTGCTTGACCACTTTAACGTTGTTTTCAGCAGAAAAAAACATTATAAGTAGTGCTACAGCATTAATTTACGTAAACAAAATATTTATATATATATATCTATTCTTTCGTACACAAATACTTTACTTTTTTTTATTTATTCAAGAACCGCTTAGATTTCAATCGAGTTTATAGTTGACTCAGCAGTAAATTTTTACACCATTTTTTTTGTTTGTTACAAACAAATAATTTTTTTAAAAAAGTCAATTGACTAGATTTTACGTGCCGACTGCTTATCAAATATATTTACAGAAAATTTCAACAATTTATTCGATTTTTAGTTTGTCAAACAAATACGTGTTTAATAAAAATTGTAATAACAACATAAATATATATTTATATTTATAGTCAATATGCAGAATAAGTCCAAATCAACGGTGACTACCTCACCAGTAGTGCAACCATTGACTGCTGGAAATCGAAGAATAGATTCAAATTATAGCAGCCAACGTGCCAGATCTAACAATTCCCAACAAACCATTGGTAATTACATTATTGGAGAAACCATCGGTCGTGGCAGCTTTGGCAAAGTGAAAAAGGGCCATCACATTTAAACCCGGTAGACGGTAGCAATCAAGATTTTGAACCGGCAAATGCTGAAAACGTCTCACATGGACAAGAAGATTCGTCGAGAGATTAAGGTATTGAAAATTTTCTCACACCCTAACATTTGCCGATTGTACGAAGTCATTTCTACTCCAAGTGATATGTACCTCATCATGTAGTACGTTGGTGGAGGTTAGTTGTACGATTATATTGTGTAGAAGGGCAGGGTGCCATAGGACGAAGCACGTTATCTGTTTCAGCAGATTGTTTGTGCGGTGTAGTACTGCCATCACTTCCGTGTCGTACACCGTGACCTCAAACCGTAAAACATTTTGCTTGGTCCAGGATTGCAGGTGAAGCTGATTGACTTTGGTCTGTCAAACATTATGCGGGATGGCTAGTTTCTCACCACATCGTGTGGATCACCAAACTACGCAGCCCCGTAGGTCATCTCAGGAAAATTATACATTGGACCAGAGGCCGATGTCTGGTCGTGTGGGGTGATCTTGTACGGTTTACTCTGTGGCTGTCTGCCCTTTGACGAGTCCTCGGTGCAAATCTTATTTAGTAAAATTAAAACAGGTACGTACAGTATCCCCGGTAATGTACCTCATGGCGCACGATAACTCATTCAGCGAATTTTAGTCGTAGACCCACTCGTTCGCTTGACTGTACCACAAATACGTGATCAGGACTGGTTCAACGTAAAGCTGCCTATGCGACTTACCTACAGTGAATCGTTGTTTGCCACCACCGATGAACGCGTTAATGCGATTGTGGTGAGTGAAACAGCACGTAAGTTAAACCTACGTGAAAAAGATGTTCGTCGTGAGCTGCAGAGCGGGAATGGACCTGCACATGTGGCGTATAACATCTTACTAGACGCCAAACGACGAAAAGAGATTGCGGCAGAAATTAAGGAGTTAGGCATTGGAATCTATGCTACACATGACAATAATAATAGTAATACTAATAATACATTTAATCCTATGAATAATAATAATGATGATGAAGACGATGATGATGATTAGGATGAAGATGACTATGACGATGATGAAGATGATCGCATTCGAGCTTTACGAAGTAGTAATTATAATTATAATAATGCTAATACTAATTCTCGATATGGAAGACAATATCATGATAAATATGATAGAAATGATAACTCTACGAGACGAGGTATCAATATGGAACAGTAACGTCGTCATCATCAGAGCAATGCTAATTATGCTGCCAACACTTCTAATTACACAAATCGATTTAATTCAACCAGTGCAATTGGTGTACCAAATAACTCGATGGATTTGTTATCTCGCAATTCGGTACCTATGACACGACACCCCCATCAAAGCACCATTTCACCTCATCAACCTACCTCACACTCGTCGTTTAGCTCATTGGGCAAGTTAACCCGGTGTAAGGCGACGGATAAGTAGTTTAACATGGGCATGATGCTGCTACCGAGTCCAGCGATGGAGGCGATGTTGGACCATGTTGATGCTACCAACCTCAAGTCCTCGTACAACGCCAATTCGTTCATTCCAGCCTCGGTGCAATCACGTCAGCTGAGTGCCAATTCATCCTTTGCACAGAGTCAGACCTGAAATTTAAGCAACTCTAGTGTAGGCGCACACCATACTGCTATGAGTTCGACTGCACTATTCAATAATAGCACTATAAATAATAGTAGTAAGTTATAGCCTGTGCCACAATGCAAGTCCTTCTCCATCACACGTCACACCTTACACAAGTCAAACCCGCTCTTGTATTCATTTTCGTAGAGTTTGGGTAGTAATCACCATTACAACAGTCGCTCCGTTACTACCACCCAAATACGAAGTACAACAACTACAACTACAACTACTACAAATAATAACAATAATAGTAGAAATGTATTTGGCACCACAAACACCAGTACCATGCCCATCAAGGTAAACGAAATCGGTGTTTCTCGTCCATTTGGGAATAACACAAATACAAATACATCTTCACTGTCGTGTACGGCTCCATCGCGTACGGTGGGCACCTACACCAGCATGGGAGCCTGACGTAATGAGCGGTTTAGCATTGGAAACTACAAGTATAACACTACCTGTAGTAGTAATAATAGTATTAGAAGTATTAGTAGTATTGGTAACAATAATAACAATGGTGGTGGTAGTTATCAGAAACGTAATGGTATTTCTAGCAGTGGTTCTCGCAGCAATAATATTAATAATAATAATAATATTAATAATAACAACAGCAACACATACAATAGTTGTTACCCCAATAAAACAGACGAACTGCCCATAGGCTCTGTAGCTCGTCGTCAGGAGCTCTACACACAGGAGGAGTAGCAATTTATGGTAAGTCACAATTATGGCTGGCGAATTGGCATTATGACCGATGGCACCTTAGATCGTGTGCAAAAGAACTTGTATGAGGTGCTCAAGTTGTATGAGATGGAGTGAAAGTTAGTCTCACCGTTTTCACTGCGTGTTCGAACCACCATCGCTACCTGACCGTGCATACGACAAGCATTGCACACCCATTCTACAAATAGAATAAACCATGTAGAGGGCAATGAATGAGCAACCCAACATGTACAAGATAGTTTTTATGGTAGTAGTAATAATAATAGTAACAATAATATAAACACCACGTCTACACTATAGTCACTTATTAGCGATGAAGTGATAAAGCACAGGTAGCATGAGTAGCAACAAAAGGAGCAGTTAGACAATAGTCACAATAATGGATCGATTACACGTTATGCTAAGCAGATTAAAAAGTAGGTTAAACTCATTATCAATGTGTTTCGTTTAGGTGATCGACGGAGCAACGGGTTAATGATTGACTTTGATGTGTGTGATAAGACGCTGATAGACTTTGAAGTGGTGTTGTGTATCTCGAATGAGCTGGTCAGTAAATTAGGGTAAAACACTTTACCTACTCTACAAACGTAAATAGTCTTTTATTTTTTTAAAAAAAAAATATTGTTGTTTTGATGTTTATATATATTATTTTGTCAAATTGTTATTGTAAAGTGTTTATTGCTTTGTTAATTACTAGGCTGTAATTGTATATATATATATATATATATAAGTATGTATATAAATCTATATAAATCTATATTATAAATTTGATAGAGGAGGTGTACGTGTGTCTTCATCACACATAGTGTCTTGTCATTTCATGTTTCACATCCTTTTTCTTTTACGTAGTGCCGCTAATCTATTTATCAGCTTTACCTATTATTAGCATAAATTTTTTAAAAAATAGATTGGCACATTTACTTCCGTCTTCTGTTACTACTTTTTCTTTATTCTTAATAACACCTATCGCTCTCGTAAAGTTTGAGTGACGTAGGGAATAGAAAGGAAAGAAAAAAAATCAGATAGGAAATAGTACGTGCAGCTGTGTTGTACAACTTTAGTTTTAATTTTTTTTCCTTTGCGTTATAATTAGTGGTATTTTTTCCCCATATATTTGCTTTTCCTCGATTTGCTCTTTCTGTTTCACAAATCTTATAATTAATTTAGTTAATACATAATTTTATGGCTAAATGTCTTTACGCTAATTATCAATTCATGCCGATCACAATGATATCTAACACTTTTCACTTTTTTTCATGACTATTTATTGCATGGCTATTTTCTTCTTTTTTTTCTTCAAAACAAACAATATTTTATTAATTTTATGTTTGCTCAAGGTGTAATAAACAGTATCCTAACATGTGGTTATCACGTACGCGAGTTTACAGTGCCATCGCAACATCTGCCTCAGGCCGCAGGCGACGTCAGACCGATGTGATAAAATTACTGTATGGCAAGAAATGAGACAAGTTAGCTGCGCAGCCCACCAGTACGGTACGACCTACGCTAACTCACACCATTGATCAGACCCCACAGCATCACTTGTACAGTGCTGTTCGTCATGCGGTAGCCATGAAGGAAGTTAACCGGTAGACCGTACATGAACTACTACAGCGTCAGCGTCGGCTGCGGCGGTGAGATCGGTCGTAGATTATTGTGCAGGCCTTACATGATGCCCAGGTACAGTTTACTTCACAGGATTATGTCATTTTGATGGCACATGCTAATGATAGCAATAACACCTCAGAGGCCATGAAGTATTGACAACATGCCGTACATGCAAATAAAGTCAACCCACAGGTTCATAGTGCTCTGTTGGCCACTTATCGCAATGCTGGAAATTGGCAAGCAGCACTGCATCACTGTCATGAGATGTGAGAAGATAAAATAATACTAGACACATTTGGTTTACATGCCACGATGAATGGCTGTCGTCGTCATGGTGCATGACAGGAGGCTATTAACATTTTCCATGAGGCAGTCAAACATGGTACTCGACCGAATGCGGTGGTGTACTTGTAATTACTTCGATCCTTTGAAGCGGCAACGTAGATGCCTCTTCGGTGAAAATATGGAGAGGCCATATTGAATGCATTACATGTTCATAATCACAATTTACAAGCACAGACCCAGTCCTTTCAAAGTACAAGTATAACAAATACAAATAATGTTAACAATACTGATAGTAATAGTAAAGAAGTTATTTAATTGACAGCAGGGCACTATAACGCCGTCATGTCCATGTTCATCCATTCACCACAGTGATAACGTGGAGTTGAACTTTTCAATCAGATGCAAAAATACAACATTCAACCGAGTAAAGACACCTTGACCACACTACTCAAGTTACACGAACATGACCTGTCTCATTGTATTCGATGTGTGGCACTGGCACATCAACTTAGCATGCCCGTGACATAACAAATGTACATTGCACTGCTGCGTAACTTGTTTGCCCGTCGTCTCGATCATGAGGCGGCGGCGTTCATTCGCAAAGAGTTACAGACCGACACCCAACAGACCGGTAACCCATTGACGGTTTCACTAACCCTTGGGTTAGCGTTATTAGATACGCTACTCATTCACCCATGTGGGCAGGATGCACTTATTTTCTATGAGAGCTTTGAATAAATAATTAACTCCGTGTTGGCCGGTAGTACACGTCATCTCGTGAGTATTGGGGATCGCTCTCAGCGATGACTCATTCATGGACGAGTGGCTGTCGTAGATCACACCGTCCTACTATCTACCTTATTTGAATCTTTACTGCAGCACTACGACTCGGTTTTCATTTCCTGTACATCGATTCGGTTAATACTGCGACGAGTCATATAGGATAAGAAGAGTATGTGAAGTGTAAACGCACTACAGAGCCTTCTTCGTTTGTCTCGTCTCTTACCGTCTCCAGCGTGACAGATGGTTCGTGTGTTACCGTACACACATCAACTTCAAGCTCACACGTATTTGGAGTCTACGTTACCAGTTGACACGCATGCCCTGGAGTAGTTACGGCACTAGGCTTCCTCTACACACACCAAGGCCAACTTATTGAATAATAATATTAGTAATATTGGTGAAGCAGATGGAAGTGCAGAGGCTACCTCATCATGATAGCAACGTTTGCTTGATAGATTTGAGAATGTTAAAAACAACAACATCAGTTCTAGTGGAAGTAATGATAAAGTGAAACCAGCCTCTATTGTGATTCGATCACACAATACCATCACTGCAATGCTAAGTTAAAGCAAAAAATAACACTTTACAACACACTCCATATCTCAAGTAAACCACCATATTCACAACAACGATGAGGATGTATCTATTGTGTCGACACACGCAAACATTCCTTCACCAGTGCAGCAGTCAAGCGTGAAGCAGTTTAGCGATCGAATTACCTCTATTGAAAGTGTACTTGCGGTGGCTGCCATGTTAAAGACGCTCAACAGTGATGCTGCCGATGTGCATCTAGTCTCTCGTAGTGCAAAACAGCTGTCATGTGTGGCGAAGTGAAATAAGCTGCACCCGTTACACCCATTGCGTGGTGTGCACTACCCGAATGAGTTATTGACAAAGGCACCACCTGCCTCTATGCCTAAGTAACATGTGAAATAAAAGTAAAAGAAAAAATAATAAATTTTATGTTTTTATTATAACATCATATTTATGCCATAAAAGTCACACTTTAAATTTGATCAAGAAGTATAAAGATAACATGTTATATTTGTAAGATTCTTTCTTTAAACATATAACTTTCTTTTTATATTTTCATCAATATTTTTGTCTTATTATAAATAAATTCACTACAGACTCTATTACATAAAAGTAAAAATAACTGTACACATTATTTTCATTAAATTTTTTTATAGTTATCTGTTTTGTGTTTGATGAAAATTATGTAGGCTACAGAGGCTGACCAGTAAATTAGTGTTGATGCACATCATGCAAGTAATGCATATCCAAATACTTTCCCAGCAGCATTTGTGTAATATTGTATACAAAACGCACTACCACCTTAACTTTTTAAAAAAATTATCAAACTAACTAAGACTTTACCTCGTTATGTGCGTGTACACAGGGCATGATGAGATTACTTTAGACAGAACACCGATAGCAGTACTTATGTAAAATATTCAAAATTAATATCACAACAAGAATTGCAAACGCTACTCTCACTACATCAACTCAATGAGGCAAAGAAAATATAAATAATGCATGTCATGCTCGCATAGGAGTTGCACCTATCAATGAACTAAGTCAAACACGTAAGCTGACTTCCATATTGTCCTTGTTTTGCATTACCCGCTAATGTGTCACTGCATTCATCTCACATGTACCAGTTAGGTTTTATTATTGGTATGGATGCTGCTTCTATGGCGGCGGTGCTTGCGTTACAACCCAGGCATGGTGATATGGTGCTAGACGTTTGTTGTGCACCTGGGATGAAGTTAAATTTAATTGCTGATATGATTCGAGGTAACACAAATACAACAGTTGACCATTAGCAGAAAGCAGTATCATCTGTTTAATCGCAGTAAGTATTACAACATCACAAGGCAAATATAGTAGAGTCAACATTTGAGGAACAGAATGCAAAGAAAAGTAATAGGTGCAATGTTAGTGAAGGTGTAGTGATCGGAGTGGATGCTAATTTAGACAGACTGTACACATGTCGCTCCATTGTACGCAAACACGAAAATGCGTACAAAATAAGTTAGCCAAAAATTATTGTTGATGGTGATGATAATTAGTCAGTTTCACCTACATTCCATCTTAATTACTGTGCTAATGTGAATAATTCCAACGTTGCACTGTTTTTGGCAGATGGCTGTACTTTTACGCTACCTGCAGCTTTGCAAACATTACTTGTAACATCACAGCAAAAATAACGTTAATGTTAGTTACATGCTGATAAAACACATTGTGCTGCTATTCATGACAACACTGGTCTAACATCACACGAATAACGAAAACTGAATAAATTAAAAACTATCAACTCTGATTGCACAGAAGCAAATAATACATCAAGCCAGAAAACAACAAATAATAGTAATAATAATAAACGTGAAAGAGTTTCACATTCTGTAAAGTGTGATACGAGCATCAATAATGGCAATCCTGCACAGTGCACCGTATCAGAACGCAAGAGAGCAAATACACAAGTGCATATTGTTTATGCACCGAAGTCAGTTCGATAACATCTCATTAAATTGTAACAATCATCAGATGCACAACCATCTCTATCATCATCATAATTATCATCACGTATATAACACTAAATACGTCAAACAACATAACTTTTATTCGATAAAGTACTTGTGGATGCGTAATGCACACATGACGGCTCACTTTGTCATCTTTGCTTAGGTTCGCCTCTACCAAAAAATAAGAATGTACAAAATAATCTTTCACTTGCTAATAAATAAATTGATGCATGCGTTGGTGTATCAAACACACATCGAATGGCACACATTCACATCAACAATGCAAAGTAGAACTCAAAAATTACACACATAACTAATATTAGTTAGTAAGATCACATCAAACATGTGAAATAGTAAACATTATCGTAGTAGTAACTGTAACAACATAAATTATGCTTGAAAAAATAATAATAGTAGCAATTGAAAAACCCATAATCACACGTAGCTAGTGATCATAAGCAAAACAATATTAAAGTAAATATTTGTTCTGATCTTTTTATGTTGCAATTGGGACTGTTGCGTAACGGCTTTGCGCAATTGAAAGTCAACGGCACTCTAGTTTACTGCACCTGTTCTTTTGCCTATGCGCAAGATGAAAATGTCGTACTACACTTTATTAATTAGTATAATGCAAATAGTTTACATAGTCATTTGAAAGCGGTTTTAGTGCCACCATTTTCGTTTATACATAAGGCAAACGAAACGTATAATAGTGATAGTGATGATAGTAATAACCATCACAATACGCTAATACCCTTCCTGAAGGTCTATGATGCATTACAATTCACACTAGACTCGTGTAAGGATTATTGCCATGTTGTCCGTGATGGTGCTAAGCTGTGTGAAAGATAATATGTTATGTAGAATAATTACATAACACAACACGATACATGCAAATAGTATAAACAGTCAACGATTGACAATAGCAATAACAAAAATGAAAATGATCACGACAGCATGAATGCAAATAGCAAAGATCAAAACGTATATGTTGGGTCGCGCTTTTGACCTCATCTCTTTCACACGAGTTTTCAGTACGTTGCAAAGATAATGAAAGTAAAAGTGTAAGAGAATATAGTCAACAAATAACACTGGTAAATATAAAAAAAATAATTAATTCATGCATAATCATGTGTACATTTATTCACACTAGATATACGCGTGTTCTGAAAAAACAGCAACAATGCATGTTTGTAATTGTATTCTATTTGTAATTTATAATTAATTTAATATACTAACCTATTTTGATCATATTTACTTTAGTAGTAGACATATTATATTATAATATATGAAACGCACTGTCGTTGTTGTTGCTCCTCCTCCTCAAAGGCGTTGAAGCTGTGCTACAAAGCGGTGACGCTATACGCTATTATTACAAAAACTTAATATTCTACCATTTTATTCTACTTGTTGGCGTCAACCTCAACTATAATAAAATGTGTGTAGTACAAAAGTATCTGCGTCTTATTTATCAAGGCACAAAACTAATATGTCAATATTCATGAAAATAGCTAACGCGCATAGTTTCAGTCATATCTATTTACAGAAACGTTTTTCTAGTTCCTACAATGCCAATAATGATATCAATGATGATGATACGATAAATTATTGTAACAATTCTTGTAAAAGATCATAAAAAATAGTTTCATGCGTTACATCTTACAATTATTCTCGTCGCTTCTTGTACACACTGCCATCTGCTATTTCACATGAATAGCTGACTAATATAAAATCACAATAATCACAAAACTTACAATAATAAAAACAGTGCAATAAATAAAGTGAAATATAGTAAGATAATAATAATTAGTAACAGATCAATATCAACATCATTTCGTTTGCAAATTTGCAATCAAAACATCAAAGTGCTATCAAGAAACTAAAAACTTTTCTAGACAATGCCACATGCTCTAAACGAAAACAGAAAATTCGTAACAGCTTGCAGAATGTTAGTAGCGAGCTGCTGTCCTAAAATAAAACTTTTGTGGCTTGTCTAGTTCGTCTATCATAGTAAAAAAATGAAGATCAAAATATCAATGGTAGTTAGAATATGCTTGCAAAATGCATAAATTTAAATATTTAGTAATTACACGAGATTGAGGATAGTGTTAATAGTATAGTGCAAAATAACAACGCATCTAATACCAAGTACAATGGCACAGTAACAAATTGCAAACGTAAATAAAGTATTTGTGCGGCTAATACCACATAAAAGAATGACAAGTAGGTCATTGGAGTTAATTACGCGTTACATGAGTGCATCAATGCCAATGTGTCAAGGACTTGCACGCATTCATCTACACACACTCTACGAGGTTTGTTGAAAGGGTGTGCTGAGCAGAATGCACTTGGTGCAATCGCCGCTCAAGGGTATAAATACACGGAAATTACTGATGTGTATGTCATGTCACGTCATAAAAATGCGTGCTAAGATTGTAAAGTAAACAGTGAAGACAACGTCATTACTCAATTTAAATGAGAGTAAGGTGACATAACTACATAAAGTAATCAAACAACTGTAACTCCTCACAATCATTTGTGATCTACATCATTATCATCATCAACAGCATAACGAATAGACCATGATTGTTCGCACTATGAAAAAGTGCATTTGTGCAATCAAGTATAATTAACGTCAAATCAAATATTACAAAGCTAGTTTACGAAAGCAATCTCAGAAAATAACAGCTGCATGTGCTCAAACAAGGCAATGCCTGTTTGTTTTCCATGTCCGTTGTGCTGACGATATTTGTGTCAAGTCAACACGTGGAAAGAAGAATAGCAATTGCAAAAGAAACAAAAACAGCAGTGCAGACACAAATCAGTTAGTGCAGCAAACATATCTGTACACAATGAGCAACGTAACTGTACTGGTTTAACAAAAACTGTTAACAGTGCAGCACCTCTAAATTTGTTCATTGCATGTGATAATATACCCATGCTAATGCAGGCTGTTGCATTGGCAAAGTTACGTGCACTGACTATCCATCCCTCATCTATGAAAATTACATTTGTGCTGATGAATGACCAAATGTAAAATCATTGCTAATTATAATTGTTAGTGAAATTAACTGAGTTTGTGTACTTTAACATGCACAACAAAGATGAAATATGTAAACATTTTGTTGATTAAGAATTTACTGATAGCAAATAACCCATATGTTCAACTTTGTAATTTACATATTGTTATTAATTAGTTACTTTACTTATCCACTATTTATTTATTATTAATTTGATAAAAAAGATAAATTATAATAATAATAATATATACTTCTGTTTTAAACAACAAAGAAAGAAAAAGTTATGTGAGGCTTAGTGTTGTAGAGTGACATTGCTTCACCATCTACGCAACCTGTCACCTGGTCGTCTTGCTAACGTAGCAAGTAAAAAAATAATGACATGAGTAATAAGCTTTCGTTGTAATCATCAATATAACGAAGGTAAGATGACAAATACAACTCATAAAAGAACAAGAGACAACGTGTATAGACTACCTGCACAACACTGTCATCTATCTTGTAAAGGAGACAACGTACACGGTGCAAACAGTTGCCATCATTGCTGTAGCACAAAACATTGTTAGCAAAAATGTCAGAAGGTAACAGAAATAAAACGTGTGCTGCGTAAACAACAAATTAATTGTGCGGTGAGCCATGTTACTATAATAAAAATGGCATTAGACAACCTGCAAATAATAGCTATACGACGGAACGTGAAGGCGGCAGACGATAATATCGTAAAATGGAAGATGACACACGACTGCCTACGTCGTTGTAAAAGTGAGAAAAGTAGGCCATTTGTTTATATCGATCCATTCAACAACGTATTGAATTGTTTAACAAAACAAAGTCAAGTTGCACTAGGGAGTAAAATGATCAAGATAGTAATGCCTATAACAATAATGATAACAATTCACCTAAAACAAGGTAATCTACACAATGACAATCTGTACCTAGTCCGTTGTTCTTCACGTCTGACATGTTGTTATTTCAATTTACATAATTACAAACACTTGCCAACAATAAATAGAAAAGTATTAATGCTAGTTAAACTAGCTCTGATTAACATATCAGTGAATGTAATATTAAAAATAGAAGTAATCATTGTTTGTAATCAAGTATGAGCAGCGACAATAATATGCATTTTGAGCACAAGCGACCATATTTGCTTCAATTTTATTTACAAATGCAAATGCTAAATAGCTGTACTAACAATTGCAATAAGTAAAGTAACAATAATAACAGCGATGTGTTTTTGTGTGCAGAAACAATTGCATCATGATTTGTGCAGAATCATTACTTGCAATCACTTTATTCATCCCAATGCACAAAGTTAACAAAACCACGTTCAGCTGTTGCACAAAAAAACATGGCAATAAATAAAACAATGTCGCAACCAGCAATTGACTGTACTCGTACACATGCAATACCACGTGAGCTACTAGGTGATGTCGTTTTCACTCTTTTATTGACTGGTAAGATAACAAATTGCAACATTTTAGCATAATGACTTGTGCTTTTTGTTATTCATGTTATTGATGCCCTCAGTAGCACGTGTACATGACCATCAAGTGTACATGATGCAAGTAAATGAGCACTTGTGGACGATGTGCGTCATGTTGTGTATTTGGTGTAGAAGAGTTGTGTTGCTAAACAGGTAATATAATAACAGTAATAAAAACAAGAGTAGTAAATATAAAGTAATAAAACCAAAGTGAATAATGTTGACATTAGTTACATTATGACAAGTTTTAATAAGCAAAAGGCGACAAATAGTTTGATAGACAATAATTGCACTCAATAAAATCTGCTTTCTACAAGCATCAAATTGGCAAGTGGGCAATAATTACCTCTTGCTGTCTTCTCAAGGTCACTAACCCATGCATTAATGTATATGACAAATTATGTATAACATTACTACAACATAAGCAAGACACAATAGCAGCAGCAGCAACAACAACAAGAAGAAGAATTGTCATTATTATAATAAAATAAATAATTATACAAAAAGTAGTAGAAGGTGTAATAATATAAAAAACAATTGTAGATCCAACTACACAAGTGTGAATGTTTACTGTGCCTGTGCTTTCTCATTAAGTAAGACACACGATTTGCGTGTCATGAAATACTTAATGGTAGTGACATTAGTCATTAGCTACAAAGTCAAAGTGATATTATTCGACAGTTTCTGTATACGCGGCAAATTGCGATGAGTAAAGTAATTGAGCTCATGGCCCAATCGCACTAGAACAACTATTTGCTAATATTGTATGCTCTCTTCGAACAGATATTAGAGTAAAGAAAACAGCATTTTGACAATTTATGTATACAGAATATAATACTATTTTACTTTTACACACATATTTGTCTTCGTTTTTGTTATTGAAAACTTCTTATATATTTTTGTTTACTTTGGCCACTGCTGTCATAACATCTATTATTTTTTTGATCACTTTACACTTCACTGAAAATAAACATAACAAGAATAATGTATCGGAAAAAAGCAAATATGTAGAATGAAAAAATTGTTAACATGCTTTCCTGTATCGAAATATTGAACTATTTACCATATATACATAAAATATACAAGTTGCCCTTTATTTTCTTTTTTTTGTTTAATTAATATTGTCAAAAATTTCAAAGCAATTTATCATTGTAAGCAAATCAAATAGTATCAACTCCTTTTCCTTATCACACATACACACAAAAGTAAATTATCTCAGAATAATAATTTTAATAATTAACTTTTTTCAAACAAACATACACAAAATGGCTCTCTGTGACAAGTGTGAAGTTCCGTGCAAGGCCGACAAGGTCAACGACATTGAAGATACCAAAGCCAACAAACCAGTCTTCCACTACGAACCAATGTTCCAACTATCAGACCCCAAGCATGAGGAAACCGAGTACTACAAGTTACCCGATAGTGAGAAATACGTGAAAGAGATTGACGTAGATGGACGTAAGGTGTTGAAGGTGGATCCATAGGCGCTTCGTTTACTCGCCTATCAGGCATTGACCGATGTGCACTACTTCTTACGCAAAGATCACTTGGAAGGCTGGCGTCGTGTGTTGGATGACCCGTAGTCCTCCTCCAATGACCGCTTTGTCGCTGCTACGCTGCTGAAGAATGCCTGCATTGCCTCTGGCATGATACTGCCCGTCTGCCAAGACACTGGTACAGCTATTATCATGGGTAAACGTGGTGAGCTCTGTTGGACCGGTGGTGAAGATGAGAAACACCTCTCACAAGGTGTGTGGGAGTGCTACACGAAGCAAAATTTACGATACAGCCAGACTGCCGCACTGGATATGTTCAAGGAGTGCAACACCGGTGATAACTTGCCCGCCCAACTTGACCTGATGGCTGTACCTGGCAACGAGTACGATTTCTTGTTTGTTGCCAAAGGTGGTGGTTCAGCCAACAAGGCCTTTTTGTTCCAACAGACCAAGGCACTACTTAACCCCAAATCATTGCGTGCGTTTATTGTGGAGAAGCTGAAGATGCTCGGCACAGCTGCCTGTCCTCCCTATCACATCGCCCTCGTCATTGGAGGCACCAGTGCAGAGATGACCATGAAGACGGTCAAACTTGCCAGTTGCCGTTACTATGACTCATTGCCTACCACAGGAGACAAATACGGTCGTGCCTTCCGTGATTTGGAGTGGGAGAAGATTATCATGGACATCACCCATGAACTCGGTATTGGAGCACAGTTTGGTGGTAAATACTTTGCCCACCAGGCCCGTGTGATTCGTATGCCTCGCCATGGTGCCTCTTGCCCCGTTGGGTTGGGTGTCTCCTGTAGTGCAGACTGTCAGGCTCTCGGAAGAATTACCAAAGAAGGTGTATTCCTGGAGAAGCTGGTGCGTGATCCTGCGCAGTACCTACCGGACATACCACAGGACAAACTTAGCAGTGACTCGGTTGAGATTGATCTGCACCGCCCCATGACGGAGATTCGCAAGATACTGAGCCAATACCCAGTAGGTACACGTGTCAGTCTCAATGGAACCATTATCGTGGCACGTGATATTGCCCACGCAAAGATTCAAGAGATGTTGAACAATGGTTAGCCGATGCCGTAGTACATGAAGAACTCCCCGATCTACTACGCTGGACCGGCGAAGACACCTGAAGGTTTTGCGTCTGGCTCCTTTGGTCCGACCACGGCAGGTCGAATGGACAGTTACGTTGAGCCATTTATGGCGGCGGGTGGCAGTTTTGTGACACTGGCTAAAGGTAACCGAAGCAAGCAGGTGACCGATGCGTGTAAAAAGCATGGCGGCTTCTATCTGGGTAGTATTGGTGGTCCAGCAGCCGCCTTGGCACAGGACAACATCACCAAAGTCGAGTGTTTGGCATTCCCTGAACTCGGAATGGAGGCGGTATGGAAGATTGAGGTACAGAACTTCCCTGCTTTCATCGTTGTCGATGACAAGGGTAACGACATGTTCGCCAAATTGCTGTCTTAAGGTAATAGCATCATGAAATAATACTTTTCATGAATAAAAAATACGTAATTTTTTATTTTTGAAAATGAAAAAAAAAAAAAATAATTAATTTCTTATAAATTAAATATACCAAAGTAAAAAAAAATCTGATAATAGATATGTTTTGTAAAGTGAAAAAAAATATAATTTTTTAGTGATACAAATAAACAATTAAATCCTGCAATCACTTTAAATTTTTTTGAAGGCTTGTGAGATATTATCAGAAATATGATTTTTAACTTATTGCATGAGTTTATCAACATTTAATTATTTTTCACAAATATGAAATGTAATCAAGGAAATAAAAAGGTTCATAATATGTTTCAACGTGATGATACAATTATTATTAGCAAAAGTAATAGCATATTACATAAATAACAAAACAAATTTAATCCTAAATTAATACTACTATAACATTTATTCTAATTCTTTTTTTCTTACATTGTTTCATTTTTTACATTCGGTACCTGTATTTGTTGAGGTGTGGCAAAAAAACCAATAACCTCAAAACTTATTACACTTACACTAGATTATGTCGTGTGAATATATTGTTTTTACATATGCTGGCGATGACCTGCAACTACGCACAAACACTTCAAATTCAATGTAAAAGGTCAAAAAAAAAAAAATAAATAAATTAATATAATAGTATATACTAACCTTTTTTTCCTTATCTACTTATATATATTTAAATATATAAAGGATTAATCTGTAAAACAAAATATATGTATTTTAGTTTGACATCTTTCCCCATTCCTGTTACTTTCACTACTCTACTCACTTTTTACATATCTTTCGTTAGATCTTTTTTTAAAACTTTAATACATCAAAATGATACACTTTTTAATTTTATTTGCTCATGCATACAAAGAGGATGCAATGAGAAAAAAAAGAGTCATACGTTAAAAATTATGACATTTTTTTAAAAAAAAATATTTGTCAAAGGCAACTAAATTTTATATTTTATTTTGTGTTGCCAAATGAGAAAATAATAAAATATATATTATTAAAAAAAAATTGTAGGTATATTGAAGAGTAAAATTTAAGGTTGAGGAAAAAAATAGTATATCCTATTTCCTCATTTTCATCATTTATTAGTTATACATTTAGTGATTACGCATAACATGAAACAAATTTTTTATTTATATCTCCAAAATTTGAAATGAAAACGGTAACTTAAAAAATTAATTTTTCGTAATAGCAATACTGTTATAGAAAAAAGTATAACTTATATATCAAACAATTTATCTTTGGTAATTTAGATTGATAAATATATATAAATTTTAACAATTATATGAATATTTTACTACTGACCAAGTTTCTATAGGAGCTGTATCTAAAAAAAATTTTGCATCCATGTATTGACGATATTTTGTCAATATTTTGTTTTTTATTCACTCTTAAAAGTTATTTATCATTATACATACTAGCTACTTTCTTACACGTCTAGCAAAACTACTTTATTTTACATTTCTGTTTCATAATCTATAAAAATTACTTATATAAATAGATTTTTCTTTTTTTTTTTTTTTTTTGCGTTGAAAAATGTATGACAATAACTCACTTTCTCTTCTCGCAAACGCGGAAGTGATTTGTGCATTATTGTAAGACGTGAATATAACAACTGATGTGCACAGAAAATGCGCAACGAAAACTTGCCGCTTTGTTGGCATTATACCAAGCCCATCAAATCAACGCATTATTGACTGCTATGAGGCTTTACGACCTCAAGTCTTGACGTACTTTGCAACTATGCCATCTACGTATTCTAATACAGATAACAAGAATATTAATATTAATATTAATAATGTTGATGATGATGATGATGACGAAGATAAAAGTGAAAAAGGTGATAATACTATGCACGTCTGCTTCCCTAACGCTGCACGCTGGTTGTTGTTACTGACATATCTTATTTACAACTCACCTGCGCACTATGCCGCATGAAAAGATAGACGACAAATGTTATTGTCCTTGCCTGTGGTACGACAGGTACTTCATGAAAAAGTGCACTTAGTACTGCCAGTACCAGCTATTTGCTTGACGTAGTTGTACAAGACGAAGAAGAATGACTCTATCACCCCTACAGGTGCTTCTGTTGCACGACAGGAAGAAAATAATGTTAATGATGACAATAACGACATAAATAGCGAAAATACAAAATAGAAAATAGAAGCAAAGTAAGCACTGTAAAATTTTACGAGATTACAAAAGGAGTTAGACATGGTAGTGCGTCAATGGCTGCCTAGTGTAAACTTGTTGTAACCGATGCATGTACACTTGTAAAGTTAATTACAGTAACACTACGAACAGGAACGATTAAAAAAATCAAATGTTGATGAGATGAAAAATATAAATGCATCAATCCTTACTCGTCAAAGATAACTGGCAGACATTTGACGTGTGATCGCCTGATAGTTATCAACCACCGCAGTCTTCTTGACGGTGTAGCATAAAAATTTTCAAATTTGGCATCACAGACGGGCTCTACTGGCAAATGGCTTGTCCTTATTGTAGATGTACATTACCTTAAATCAGTCTAACTGGCATGAAGTAATACACAACTCAATTTAATTTGATCATGTATTATCGTCTATTTGTGGTGTTGACTTGTCATGTATAAATGAAGTAGATAAAACAACTCATGTCTTGACAAACATAGATGCTAAAAATTATCACGTTTGGTTATATCGACATTGACTACTTCATGCATTTCCTTTCCATTTAAATATACCACCGTTGCAACAAATAATAACGTTTTACAGAAGTAACAAGAACATCAGTAGTTTCTTTGATATGTACAGAGATACTAAGTAGCGTGAAAGTGGTAAACTTGTCGATGAATAGCCGCATCAGCAGCAACAGGTATAGATGCAAAATTAGAATAGATAGAAGCTACACTATTAATATGGAAAAACGACAAGTTAAAGTGTCAATATGAATTGTACTTCTTGACTTTAGTTAGTCTTAGCATAATGGTCATAACAAGATAATTGTCATGCATATGACGGAATGCACAAGGAACTACACTTTACCTCATAGCTAATTGCAAATGATTGCTGAAACAATTCTGCATGGTGCCACCGTTTCCGATTAATACGTGATGATGTCATTGCGACGTGATTGACATAGTGAGTGTAGCAACAATTTTTGGTAAAATCTGAGATTATGCTAAATATACTATAAAGTATGATTAGCGCATCTGATTTGGTGTAGTTTGTAAGATTAGTGTGTGAGTAATAAATTTATTACACATTGTATTATCTGAGTGAGTACCCGTCCAATGAAGCAGCATACACCTATGCTCGTTCCATTGCACAGGTAGGACAACAAGGCACTCTTCTTGTACATGTAATGGATCATTGCACTACACACTGCAATAATAACTCCACAAGCAATCAGGAAAAAGACAGTAGCAATAACAAAAAGAGCAAACTACTCAGTAAACTTCATTCACTCATCTAACAGAGTAAAACTAAACGCAGTGGTGATTATGATGGGTATACAGATAATTATGATGATCATGATATCGATAGACAATTGACACTCAAATAAGTAATTGTACTATTGCTGAATTGTAATTATGCTTCGTATGATAACTATGTCAAATCAGTTATTTCTCAGCAACAAATGAATAAGTAATAGTAAAAATAATTCGAAACGTAGTAGCAACAACATGACCAGGTGCAAGATCAATTTACGCAAACAAGTTTTAGCGATTCTCATACTACTGTGGCTGCTTACAAAAAGGTAATGTAAATTATACATTTGTACATGACTGAAGTTCAGGCATTGAGCGGTGGTAGCTATGTACCAACTTTACAGATGCCATTGACATTGTTGTACAAGTTACAACGTTTTACACTACCTCATGTAAATCGAGTGTTAACTGAGTGACATGAAAACATTAAAAAAGCAGCGGTAGAGAGCACATCAATAACACGTGTAAGCAAGTCACAATAATAAACTTAATAATATAATCAGGAGCTGTCTCAGCAACAGATGCCATAGTTACAAAACACAATGTAAAACAATACGCAATAAACAATCAAGTCCGCTTCACAAATTTCACCATTGCATGATGAGCGCTACAATGAAGTTAAATAATTTTTTTCACACAATGCACAATACGTGTATGACAATCTGTATCAGATTTACGCCGCACAATATCACATTTGTTACAACGTGTTATGTCAAATGTGAAACAACTACTTCGCAGATAATCGTTACAGACATTAGTTAGAAGTATCACATTCACCAGATATGTATGTTACTCGTGGTGTGAATGCCATCACCACACAGATGCTACAGGATATATTGTCACTTGTCAAGCAAATGCAGACCAGAAAAGAACAATAACTGTAGCAATATCAGTCTCATGTTTTCAAAAGCAGTGAGGCTAGTAAAGAGCCATCTGAAGCTGATCAAGTAGCAAGTGATTCCGAATAACCTTTAATTAAACTTTTTGTGCAGATAGAGGGCTGTGCCTTGAGTCTTGCAAAACGACTTGTGTATGATGATGGTATTCGAGGAAAGTATTGGAAGCACGAAATCTACAATATACTTTTCCGGCATTATGATTAATGTTATACACAGAACAGAAATAAATAAAAACTATTAAACTTATTTTATCAAATTGATAGAGATGAAGTGTTAATTTGTGATAGCGTTGAGTAAAAACAATTTAACGAATGATATTAACTATCTATACACCTTTTTTTAAATTAATTATATATTTCAGATATGTATTGATGTGTGCTCACATCAAAATCATAGAAAGCTCAATTCTATGTTCAAAAAAAATAAAATTGCTAGAAGAAGAACGCTTTTTTATTTTGATGAAATAGTAACTCTCATTACTATAGAAGCACTTCACTGGCTGTGATTTTCATTGATTTTACTTTTTCAAACAACCACTTCATTAATTTCCTTTCGTTACTCAATTTACAGTTTT
Organism: Blastocrithidia nonstop; assembly: GCA_028554745.1. Taxonomy (NCBI): domain Eukaryota; phylum Euglenozoa; class Kinetoplastea; order Trypanosomatida; family Trypanosomatidae; genus Blastocrithidia; species Blastocrithidia nonstop. The sequence continues at coordinate 73,004 of JAQOTN010000016.1, read as the reverse complement.
TATGTTTTATTAATTTACTTGTGTAGGACTCGAATAATAAAATTTAGTTGGTTATATCATGTCAATACGTGCTAATTCGCATTTATGGCTGATGCGCGGCCTGCGATACACAAATATAGACAGTAACAAGGCCACTAATCTTGTAAAAGATATGTAACGCTTCTATTTCGGCAATCTGACAGCAATATATCGAAACTACTCCTATAACTGTAATAGTATTAGCAGAAAAAAACTTGATCAAAATGTCACTGACAACAAAAGTACAAATGTTGCAAATAATCAGTCAAATTCAGAATTATCATAGTTAACATAATCATCATCATCATCAGTAGCAGCAGCAGCAACATCTAATGTGGATGATGTAAATACTCAAGGTAAGTAATATGTTTTCAATGGCAAAACCTATCCGTCGTACTCGTCGATGATTGATGGCTATTTGCATGATATGCGTGAGTATAATCGAACATTAGATCAGACAATATCACGCCTAAAGCGTAAATTATTTCTACAAGATGCATTATTAGAACGTCAATTACAACTTGAAAAGATTTAAGTGCTGTTTTGAATTATATGCAGCTTTGCAGCTCTGCTTGTTTATTTCACAGATAATTATGAGTAGTGGAAAGCAGAATATTTGATGATAAGTTTAATTAGTTACGCACATAATAATTTAGGTATAGACTGGTAGGTTATCTAAAAGTTGCTTCATTATGTGTGTAAATATTGTTTTCTTTTCTTCATGCAGCAACAAGCAACACTGAGCGCTATTAAATGTTACAAATATGTATGTGAAATTTATTTAACAACATAATAGCAAATAGAGAACATGATAGTTTTATTGTTGCTATGATAATTATGATGCAATTTTTGTCATGCAAAGTATATTGTCACATTCTCTATAAATGTTTTGATGTTTGTTTTGTAACTTTTACAGGTTAAAATAAAAAACTTGATTTGATTTAACTAACTTATAAAACATTAGAAAGAGTTTATTAATATTATTTGTATTTTGTCACACTAACGCTCCATACCTATACATTAACTTGTTTTTTCCCCAATATAAAGACACATTTGTGTCATTTTATTATAAGTACAATGCCCAGTTTGCAAGTAGAAGTAGCACGAAATATCAGGTTAACGTAAGAGTGGTAAAATAGTAATAATGATGATAAAGTTTATAACGCAACACACAAAACACTTAAAAAGAAAGCAAAAAGCGCTACACACAAAAGTAAATTATCAAGAGCACTTTAGAAATTAACGTGCAATTTCAAGGAACAGACGCAGAAATAGATGCCTAATACATTGTCAACTCACAGAAGAAGTAATTCAAAAGACGAACAAAACTAACACATTCGTGCTACATTACAATAAAAGGCATAAAAATAGTACAAGGCCTAGCTAAAACGCATAAATAACGCGTTACTATAAACTGAATAACCATAAATAAAAAAACCTATCACATAGTTTACAATCGGCTCTCTTTCTACTGAATCAACCATTATTAGCAAAGTACGCAATTTAACGCAGTGCTTTATTCCTCCTCTGTACCTCCGCAAACGCGATCCTGCCGCGGATGAGGCACGTAGTGTTCTACGAAACGCTGTCAAGGCAATTGAACTACATCTCCGTTTCAAGTAAATAGAGCGATATGATGAAATGCATGCCAAATTTTATGAGCTGCTCACTGCAAACAATCGCATTTCCGTCTCAAGAGCGTAGTTTGTATAGATAATTAATGAGATGAACAAATGAAATGACGAACGTGCCGCCAAAACGTAGAAGGAAATGGAACAGACTTCTAACATCGTTGCCGCCAGTATTGCTAGTAGTTGTAATAGCAATACTAACAATAATTGTAGTAATGACAATAATGCACCAAGTACAACGAGTCAAAACGAAAGAGCACAAAGTCAACCACGTAGTTTACTCAATTCACCATCTGCGTCATCGCAGCCACGACATCAACGTCAACGCAGTAGGTCATCTTGTAATATAAGTGTTAACAGCAATAACAACAATAACAATAACAACAATAATAATAACGATTATATTAATGCTAGTAACACAACTCATCATGGTAAGAAATATAACAATATTAGTAATAGCCTAGTTAACAAAACATCAAACACATCCATGTTATCGTCCTAGACTACGTCTTGTACACTCACGGTAGCACGTAAAATTAGTTAGCACATGTCTCAGTTACCTGGAATTTGTCTTTTACTCTCTTCATCCTCTTCTTCTCCTCCTCCTCCTAAAATTACTACTACCTCTACTTCTACAGATCAGCAATAGTTACTACCTCTCAACACACATGAGCCATAGATGCAATAGACATAATTTACCATTGCTAATAGTGACAATATTAGCACCAAAGATAATGAGACTAATGTACAGAAAACCGTAAAAGTAGCAGTAGCAGAAAATCAAAATTAGAAAACGATTAGTGATACACAAAAGAATAATAATAATAAAAAATATAAGATGGTATAATAAGAAGGAGACGAAACGTTATAGCAGTAAAAATTGAACGATGAAAAAAGCAGTGAATCAGAAACATGAGGCTCCTCATTACGTGATGTGCTGTACGAGAGTACCATTACCCCACCATGCATTAATCTGTAAATGTTCATGAACGCACCACGAAGTCTATTCAACAACACCACCGTCAACGTCTCTACACTTTATCAAATCTTTGCCAAGGGTGTCTCCTTAATGAAGTGTGAGGCATAACTCGTGATGTGAGACACTAACAATGATGGACGACTTTCGTAAGATGAGGTGTAGAATTATGTACGTGATTTGGTGCCACGAATTGCAGCACTGCAAAACTTGAGTGAGTAGTTACTTCCATTCTACTGCTGCACAGTCAGCCGACGCATCTTCTGAGATCTTGATCAGAGCAATCGGGGAATGATTCGTATTGAGGCGTTGCTACAGAGCACCATCATGTAAGAGTGAGTTCAGCTGCAACTCATGACAGAGGACAGTCCTACAAATTGATTTGGTTCAATCGTCACTCAACACTTGTATGAAAAGTTTTTACTACTAGACACACGCAATGAGGGCACCCTCAATGTGCAAAACCTGCGTCGGTACAAGAAAGGTTTGCCCACCGTGATTGATGATGGCCTGCCCATTAATGTTAGTCCATTATCATCATTATTCATTGATCGCTTCTTTGAGACTAATGTCATGATGGCAAATTGTGAACTGGACTACCGCAAGTTTGTTGACTTTGTCATTGCGGTGTAAAAGCTGCCGCAGTGTAGCCGTCCACTGTTCTTCTGGCACATCTTAGACCTGAATCACACCAACATACTCACCCCACTGACGGTAAATTACTTTTTCCGTGAAACGCATGCCAAGTTGGTTAGTGCCGGACTAGCTGTACCACCTCGTGAGGTGGTAATGCAAGAGGTGTTTGATCTCATTCCATCCTCACAGCCGTTGTGTATTACACGTGATGAGTTTGTACAATCCTCTCAGGCTGGATTGTTTGTTTCGCTCATAATTGACTGCCTTTCATTCTGGACGTATGAGAATAGAGAGCAACGTTAAAGCAAACAAATAAAAATGTATTTCACAAAAGGTTTATAGATTATAGATGGGATATACTACCACTTTTTAAATCTCTTTTTTACATATAGGTTAATATATATTTTTGTGTATATTATTTTACTAATTCTGATCATATTTGATTAAGAAAAATGTAAGCTGACTTCGAATGTAAAAAGATTACAGTAAAATTTATTGAATAAAAATATCATAATAAAGAAGAATATACATATTTATATTCACCTTTTTATCATATTGTTATTTTTGTGAATACTACAGAAAAACTTATATATATTTTTTTAAAAATTGCTAGAAAACATTACTTACATAATGTCAGCAGTGCACAAAATACACCTTGGCCATTCTCATAGACGTAAACTAATTGCAAAAACAAGAGAGCTTACTAAAAATGGAAAAGTGCGAATGCATATCTGTCGCAGACACCCGCGTGTTTTTGTACTGTAGCAAAATTTTATACAAACCTATATTAGCGACAATGAAAGCAAACGTAACTAATCCACACTACAAAAAATGTCAGCTAATAATAGTTAGTAATTTACTTGAATTGACAACATTTGTGTGTCTATAAAAGCATAGAGCGCAAATATTGATGACAATCAACAAGGCAGTAATCAATGCAGTCAACGTTTAGACGTGTATGCATGTTTTTCAAACAAGTGCACTATTACACCATTGTGCCCCACTGATAGAGACAATTATAGAAGTCAAATGTAAACTAACTATATTGATAGTAATAATAATGATGACGATGATAGAGTGGCAAATACTTATCGTTGTCGCATTACTTTTATTGATTGCACACAATTATATAACTCCATTACTGCAGCGCACAATAATAGATAAATGTAAACAAGTGCACAAACATTTTTTTTACGTAACGTTGAGACTCTTGAGCTGTATTTACCATGTTGATTGTCTGTCAACTAAATAAATTAGCAAGATAAGGTGACGACTAACGGCAATAGACTAACAGGAAAGTCAGAAGATGAGCATATGTGCAAATTTGTTGCAGTAATACTTGACCACAACGATCTACTAATATCAGACAACTATAGCATTAGCGTTAATGAAAGTAATACAAAACATATCAAGGAGTTGTGTTTTGAGGTTGTTACCTTGTCACTGTAATAAACTTGTTTATTTCTTATAACATTTGTTAATAACCATTATTTAATATAAAAATTATATTAGCTGGTAACTATAAATTTTTTTTTAAAGCTTAATGTCTAATGACAATTATTTATGTGTACAAGATTAGTGATCACGAATATAATTACATGTAATAAAAGGGAGTAACTAGCATCATTTTCTTCCCAAAACTTTACTATTTCTTTATGAATAACTCAAAACATAGTTTATTTAATTCAAACTATAATATTTTAGTATAAAAAAATCAAATTTGAAATTTTATACATTAGCCTCTTGCTGCCATAAATTTAAATAATGCCAACAAACAGTGCACATTAGTGACGGTATAATGCTCTTTTCCGCCTGCTGGCGTTCCTAGACAACACTCAACTTCAGTCCTTTGATCTGGCTACAGAAGTTAGACGCAACAGTGTAAATGGTGAGTTTGTGCGACCAGATCTCATATTTGCATAGAGCACCCCTATTTATAACATCTTGACTTGTGGTCTACGGGCATTACGAGCAAATGTGATGCATTTATTTACGGATGATGTGTAGCGTTATGCTATCTTGTCAATAATTGGCACGGAAGGTGTTTAGCCTGTATAGTAAACGTATTAATTGTAGCACCAGTAACTGTAGCCTACATAACACATAAAGAAAAAGGAGAACAAGTACTATGATGAAAAAAATAATCTGAAGATAATTGAAAGTGATGTCAAGAATGAGCCTGCATAAGGTGAAGAACATGTAGAAAGCTGTACAAGATACAAAAATAGTAATGATGCAAAAAAGGAAGTAGTTGATGATAATTGTACTACAGTATTCACATCAACATAATAATAATGAAGTATGCCAAATAACATTAGCAACAGTAACGACAACAAGACAAATGTAAAGCGTGAAGAGACTACGACATAGCAGTAAGAAGTACAGTGGCCAACTATCAAGCGAGTCAAAATGTAAAATTAATAAACACATTCTATAAGCAGAGAGCAATTACACCATCATGATTAAACTAGATCGAATTGAAACTCACTACCATTAACAACTGCATGATGTAAATCAGTTTGTACACCATCCTCGCTCATTTCGCTCATTGACACACTATAAAACAGTTTCCCGTTACACCTATTGTTGCGATTGCAAACTGTGCTCGGTACTCGTTCATCGGCATTTACACAAATCTAATAAACATAAACGTAAACTTCATCTATAAAAAAGAAAAGCGACTCCGATATTAAATCTGGACAGGTAGCGTAAAATGCAATTGCAAATGCATAAATAAACAAACAAACACAACAGACAAACAATAATGATAATAATGATAAGAGTATTTCACATTACACATGTTCGTATTGCACCTCTTCAGCATTTGTGTAACAGTTTCTAATTGATGCACTTGATTACTGATTGACATCATAACGTACAGTAGCGTAGAATGAGGCATTGATACTGGCGTGTGAGGTTCAACCGTCTGTGCTTGATTCTATCAAAAAAACTTACCACGAACAAAATATAAATAACAGTAATTATAGTAATAGTAATAATTATAATAAATGTAAGTAGTTGAGTGGTATTAATGAAATGTACGAGGACTTTCTTATTGATGTGATCTTTCCTCTTTCATCATCATCAAAACCAATAATAAATTTGACATCGTTGACAAATGTTAATTAAAACAAAAACAGTTTTAATGATGATGATGCGTTTAATTTGAATGATTGACTTATCATGTGTTATGAGAAGAACCATGAAATGACAAATGTAGATGATTTTAATAGTGATACTAATAGTGATATTGATACTAGTAGTAGTGAGGTAGTTTGATATAACAAGTAATAACAACAAATCAATAACAACTCAATCAAGAAAGATTAGAACTTTTACAAACGAAAAAGAAATGTCAATAATAAGGATGAGAGTAAAAAAAACCATAAACATAAAAATGTATAATATTATTCATAAAGTGATGATGATAGTAGTAGTAATAGCAGTAGTATTAGTAAGAGCAGTGATGACAGAGATGCGAATAGTGACGAGATTATACTAAGTGCATAAAACATAGACGAGTATATGCAATCGTCACCAGACAGCATACCGGACTACATTAAACGGTAGAAGCGACGATCCTGATTAAATCCAAATATCACAAAGTTTGAATTGTAGCATCACTACACACTACAGTAACTTCGTCGTATTGTCAAACATATTGCATCATGCACAAACAACACACTTGACCTCGATGTCTTGTCCAAACTGACATCAACGGAAATGCAATGATGCAATAATGCAACAGACGAAAAAAAAGTCAATGAAAGCGTTAACAAATAGCCAAGCAATAAATCAATCAACTGTACTCCTCAACCACCAAGTCAAACGCTACACGTTGATGATTTTATCACTGATACGGCTCGTCATGCTCGTAAAAAAATATAGTTTGTCAATATTATCTTACAAATGCATGTCAGTAATAAAAACTAATAATATAGAAACGTTAATATCAAAAACAATCGATAAAACAGAAAGAGAAAAGCTATTGCAATGTGATTTTATTTTATCTATTTATTTCTACTATTGTATATTTATTATTTTTAAATGAAACACTCAATTCAATTATAGCTTAGATATAATCTTATCTTCTTTGATATACATCTGAAATATATGTAAATTTGTAATGCATAAGCTAAATACCAAAGTGAAATAGTAAATTGTTTTTCTTTATTGCTGTTTTTTCAACAATTTTTACATATATAAATAAATATTTATATAAAAAAATATATATACACTCATAAAGTTTTGCATCATTTATCATAGTGAATTTTATTTAGTACTTATTTTGTTTTCTGTTAGTTATAGTTCTAGATTTCCCTACTTATTATTATTACTGTAATTTACTTATCGTCATATATTTATAGTAATTATTTATAATTGATATTCAAGCTTTTTTATTATCGCTAACTTTTTTTGGTTTAGTTTTGTTTATATTAGTGCAAATGCGTAGTTGAACTGCAATTATGTCTTAGTACTAGTGTGCACGTCATTTCCTCAATAGGAATACTAGGAGCACTAGTATAATAAAAGTAAATATAACTCAAACACAAAATGCAAAACATCAGCGTAGATGATCATCATCATCATCATCATTCTAGTCAACTTATTCACGTAGTTCATAAAGGACAAGATATCTTTCAAGCAATGTGAGAGCAACGATTCTATCATCACCACCACCACCACCATCTAGTTCATCTCCTTCGCTTTCTTCACATAGGTTATCGGATATGTTACGTTCATATTTAACCAAAACCACATCAAAGTTGTCTGTGCTAACTTCACATAATAGCCATGATGACGGTCAAACAAAACATGAACGTGAAATTTTAGCTCAAGTGTAACCACTGCACTTACTAAACCACGTGAACAGTGCAATTCCTACCATAACATACCTTAATCACCGCAACAATACTAACACCAGCATTGATAATAATAACAATGAGAATATTTTCACTTCACACATTCAATAATAGTAATAGTAGCCGTGGTAACATTAAAATAACTATTTTGATAATAAATAAAACTAATAATAATAATAATAATAATAATAATAATATTAATAAAGAGGTAGTGAGTGAAGACTGCACAAAGATGTTTATTCTAAATTACATTTCTTTGACCTTGATGCACGTAGTGTTGATGAAGAAGAAGGAAAAGACGATCACTAACACTCAGGTTAACATACAAACGTGTAATAATGAAATGAAGAGCGTGTAACTTGTACACTGAGCATGTTTTCAAATATTATACAAGTGCAAATGTAACAACAACGTCAGCATAGACAACGGCAACGCTGTTTATGAAGGCAGCGTTCGCTACTGTAACAAATTGGGTTTACGCATAACTGTACACTTCATAGCGTAAAGCAAACAAAGCTTACATCATAACAACGATAACTTTTACAATAACTGTTGGATTATTTGATTAGTGGCAATTTACCCTTTATGCGTCGTGGCGCGTGAGGTAGTGCCGGGTGTCGTATTGCTTGATAAACTGGGGAGTACAGCCGATGTTGTGAGTTGTACTTTCGTCTTCGTCCATTGTGCCCCAATTACCATTTTTTCAAGTGGGCCTCGCACTTTGAGTTAATCATTACTGCCGCTGGTGGTTCACTCAAGTATTCGTTCTTGATGCAATGCTGAGACGTTATACGAAGCTACGCTAATGGCGGAGTGTCATTGAATGCATAGTAGCTTTAATTGTAATAATACTAATCTCATCAGTTATAATAATAACATTAATAATAATAAAATTATTAGTTGTGCTCGTATTAACATTTGCAGATGTAACAGAAAGTTAAATAATAATCAATTATTTTGTAAGCAAAGCCAGCAAAGATGCATTTTGCACCTCTGTCACGTCAAACAGTGCATTAAACAAATTGTGTGCACAACGATAATGTAAACAACAACAATAACAAATATGTGTTATTTGGTGTAAATCGATTACACCGTGACATACATAGACGTGCATTATCTTATTGTTCACAAAGCCCCATAGCAGTGCCCTTGACTGTTCGCCTGTACATGATCTGCATTTTTTATTTATATCACTACATTGGAATAGATTTTACACTCTTGCCTAGTAAGTAAGGAACAACATCAACACTTTCTTCTTCTTCTTTTCCTTCTTCTTCTACAATTGATCTATCAAGAGATAAAGATTTTAGAAACACGTCCCTTACGAATATTGCACGTTAAACTAAATGCAGGTAACATTATTCGTAAGATAAGCAAAGTAGAAATCATGTGTGTGAGGTGTACAAGTTAGCTTTGGTGTGCTTAAAGAAATGTATACCTGCAGTGTAGATGTGTAAGGACTAGTTAAGCATAAAGTCAAAAAGAAAAGATAATAATTCGAAAAATGAGAAAATTTAAAGTAATGCAGGGCACAAGAGTGATAGTGCCAAAATTGTGTTGCTTCGTAATAGTAATATAAAATACAAAAAATTAGCAAACAAGAAAACGATGCCTTTGTTAAATAGAAACAAAACAAAAAATAAAAGTAAACAATAGCTATGTAAACATGTTTACAATAAAAACAATAAAAGGAACAAAGTGCCACTGGTATTACAACGTGACAGAAGTGAATTATAAACGTTCGTGATTAATTCTCTGCGTAGGTTTCATTACAAGGTTTATGATGTAATTGATGATATGTACAACAGTGATAACCATAGAAACGGTGAAACTGGAGCTGATGATATTAATAGTAGCAAAAACAACACTATGACGATTTAGCAACGACGTAAATAGCTGTGTATTCACAGTACATAGGTAGATGCTGGCTTCCTGTCTATATGAGAACAGTTTATTACAAAATGAAACACGTGATAGGCCTTGTATTAACATTAACAGTCATAACATGGGAATAAACAATAACAAAATAAAGTCTTCACCCATTTGACAACGAATATACACGGTCAGTGTTGCTACCATAATTGATGGCAAAATGTCTGAGTGTTACACTCACTCATGCGTCGCCTCTTATACACAAATTATGTTATGTAGGCCAATCACATCATGATGTACGTAGACTTGTATTTTATTGCATAATATGGTCAAAGTAATGTAAGCTCCATTGACAAGGGTAAAAATAACATTACCGTTGCTGATGACATGAGTATGAATGAGAGAACAGTGACCAACAACAACAATCATGGTACATTAGTGATAAGATCGAATACTTTACATTCAAAAAGGCAACAACAATAGTAAAAGTTACAGTATTAGTGATAGCGCTGACATTGAGTGTAGTGTGATGTTGAAAATGCATTAGTCATCTCACTTAGTCAAATTTGAGAGCGACAAGCAAAGCACAAAAATATTGACAGTAATACTGTAAGTGATTATGATAATACAGCGTTATTGTGATTGAAAAGATGATTAACACAAAACTTTGATTATAGTCTAAACGCACTATGTCAAATGCATCACAATAATTGAACATAAACTATCAAATATCTGCAAAATAGTTAACAAATTAAAGCCCATGGCAAATTGTATAATGATTTGTTAGCCCGTATAGCGCAATGTGCTGCAGTGTCAAACGATGCGTAGACGATCATGTATTGTCTACAGTAGATGTTACACAATGGTTATGTCGAGAATACGTCATCACATTATAATACTCCTGCTGCTGCTGCTACAACCCATCAACATTATTCACAATATAAAATAGAATAACAACAACAAGTAGCACTTAAACAATGGTAAGATACAAATTCTATATCATCATCACCACCATCATCATCACCATCACCACTATAAATAAAATAGATATCATAATTACATGCATTGTAGCGTACGTATAATTTGACATCGAGTTCCGTGCCAACAAGTCCGACATCACGTCACTTGAAGACGTGTTTGCATGCATTAGTTAAATGTCATTACTCGTAGTGAATCAACATCTATGAGGTGCTGCGATAACACTAGTTGCTTTCATTACATGCATAATAATTCTTGTACTGACAGCTTTATCACATTTCACATAGCGTAAAGTGTGAAATGATGCTCAATGTACTGCTACAACGCTCACTCCCCATTTACGGAGTTGACTACTCAAATAGATCTTTGTCTACCTCATCACTTTCATCATCATCATCATATTTATTACCTCAACAGCAGCAGCAGCAGCAGCAATAATAACAGCAATACTCTCAATAGTAAACAGACTCTTCTACTTGTACTTCTATTTATAATTCTTCTGTAGTACCCTTTTCATCATTGTATGCGTAATCTTCTTTTCAACTGCCATCATCATCACATTGACTTGCAAATCATCAGACATGCATACCTGACAAATGAATGACGACGGTATGTGATGCTAATGGTTAGATTTCGTGTAGTGAAATACAAGACAACGTAAGTGTCTAACACAGACCGTTTGTTACATAGAATATACTACATCAGACACACTTACTGACACCACGATGTGTGTAGTTGCTTCTTGACTTACTCATTCGCAGTCATCACTCTGCACTGTTGCGCTATTATCGTTACTTTGTCACCCATGCAGGGCACAAATGTGGGTTATCATCACGAGTTAAATGATTGTAGATGATTCTGTGTTACTGACACACGACATGGCCATCATGTCCTTTTTACATGTAAAATGTTAGCATTATGGTTAAAAATACAGAACACAACACATTTCAACAAGAATTACAACAGCAGCAATATAGATAATTATAATAAATATAATGTAAAAAATATTCTAATAATCACAAGAAGATCTATAAACAATATAATACGCAAAAAAATTCTTTGATTTCACACTTTAACCACACATGCGATGCCTTATAGGATCATTTACTATTCATCATGTTTGAGTTAATCAAAGTGTTGGAGGAAAATAATGCATTTACAAAGTAAGGAAATTATGGCAAGAGTACATGCGAAGGTGAAAGATGCATTAGTGCAACTCTTTGCGCCAGTAAAAGTTTGTAAAACTGTAGCCAAACACGCAGAAAATAAAGGAATTGTAGCATGAGCAACAACAACAACAACAACAGAAGTAGTAATAGCAGCAGTACAAATAATTTGCATCGTTCTTCTTGTTTAAAATGTAATTGTGATGCGCTTGATACCTTGACAGTCACATTAGCACATGCCAAAGTATTGTGCATACAATACGGTCATTCAAACTTGTAGCATTGACTTACTGTCAATACATCGCCTGTTCAGGCAAAACAATAGATACATGCACTATTTAACTATTTGCGTAACACACAAAATTTAGAGAAAAAAGTGTAGTTAACGTGTAATTTGTTGAATACATCATGATTAGACTAGCATAAGAATGTAAGACGTTACGCTTTTGCGAACTAGGACAAGATACATGCGTTAAAGCTTTTGAGAAATGTCACAAACACACGAAACTTACTTTATGACACATCACCTTATTGACAAAAAGCACCTAGTACTAGTTAGAATTCACAGTCAAGCAAAATGGCTAATTACAATGTTAACAGGAACACACATGGGCAAACAATTGCATCAAATAGTGTATGACTGTCAATGCAAAACCGTTTGCACGCAACTGAGACTCGTCTCGATTGAGAAAAAGATATGCTGAGATGGTAAAAGCAGAATATATCAGCAAACTAAACACATACAAGATATACACACACAGAAAATATTTATTAACAATATGAAATAAACAAATAATGCTATAACTATTTTTTTTTTTTTTTTTCAATTATGCTTATATTATTATGTGAAATATGAAATATAAATTACACACCTAACATGATTTGTGAATGTTAATGCTAAATATTACTCTACTATTTGTGTGAAATGCTTTACAATCTTGAATTGTAAATAGTTTGGTAGTTACGAAAGTAACGACAATAAAGATAGTACTAGTACAACATTACAAGTAAAAAGTATAGTTCATAACATTTTTTTTACGTTAGGTTATATTGACGGTAATAGTAAAATGGGTGGTAAAGCCAAACCGACCAAGCACACTGCTGCGTAGACAGCAAAGAAGGATCGTTTGGCGAACACTAATATGGGTGGTGGGGCTGCTGGGTTGCAAGATCGCAAGGGCGGTGTTGCTGGACACTCTCGATTTATTTGTAAAGTTTGCATGGCTACTGTACCTGACTTGAAATCAATGCAAGCTCACTACGAGGCTCGTCATCCTACTTTCTAGTTCAAGTAGTCTGACTTCGAGGATTTGCACGAAAAGTTTGGTGGAACGACCAAAGGTGTAGCTGTGCATGGCAGTCTGAAGAAGGACAAGAACAAGAAGAAAGATCAGCAGGCGTAAGCACTGTAATTGTAAATTAAAGCAACAAAGATAATGATTATATATATTTATGTTTTGTATAAATAATTTACAAACAGACAGGCAAAATCTAATTCTCTATCAACATTATTTAATGTAAATCAATAGGTTTAATTTGTTTAAAAGTAATAGTGTAAATAATACAAACGAAATGGTAATAATGCAAAATTAAGTACAACACTAAAAAATATAAAATAAATTAGTAATTTACATGTTCACTCGTATGAATGCAAGCAAAAAAAAAATAATATTAAAAATGTTGTATTGTTAAGAGAAATAAAATCATTAATAAAGTCATTTGTGATTAAAAACAACAACAACATATGCTTTATATTTTGTAAGTTAGGTGATAATGTGTTTGCAAATAAAAATATTTGTAAAATCACTAATTTATCTTTAGTATAAATTGCATAATCTTATTCATCATTGACATTGATAATTGCACATTTGTGTGACTGACAACTTCTACAAACATGTTTGATCAAAACAAAAATTTTTATATATTAGTGATAAATTATATAATATAATCCAAACTCTTAATAGCTGTCGTGAGAAGTTTGATCCAGAAAGCTACAAATATTACATAATTAGTTTTATATTCTATATTTGTATACATTTCTTTTGCTTTTTTTTCCACCTAATAATTAAAACACGTTAATCAGATATACATATTTCTGAAGGTGCTATATTAGTTTTATAAGTTTTATAATATATCGATATAGGGTTAAAAAAAAGATTTGCCTTCAGTCATAGACATAGTACAAATACTTTTGTTAATATTTTATTTTCAAACTTTTAATAAGGTTATAGAGACTAAAAGTTTTTATTATTCATAAATATACTAAACCCAATATATGTATATATATAACTAAAAGAAAAGCAACAACATTATAAGAGTACGCATTTTTTCCAACTAAATAAATAACCGCTATAGTGTAAAACTATCGACTTACTCTTTTCTATTTATCATCATAGAATATTAATAAAACTTTTTTTTCAATAGTTAGAAATAAAAAAAAAAGAAAGAATATATAGATGAACTTCACTGAGTTATACTTACATCGAAGAAAGCAAAAGAGCCATGCAGAGATACTTACACCGCCTAAGTAAACACAAAACATTAACCACCCGAACAACAAATCAAACTCACCTACACCACTAGTTTCCACATAGCAGAATAGTTTGAGTAAGCATAATTCTCACTAAATTAACAAAAAGAGCAACGCGCAAGAACTTAGTCCTGCAGCGTTTCCTTTACTTTCATCACTACTTGATAAAATGAGTTCTTCCACAGACGCTATTACTAAAACTACAAATAATAGTAAGCATCACACGTAAGACCAACCACGATAAAAAAATAATGAGCATTGAAAAAAGATAAACAAGCAGGAACGCAACGCTACACTCTTCATTACTAATAATGATAATAGTGGCAACAATAAGAACAATGATAGTGCGAATGAGTGAGATGTAACTAAGAACTATTAATTGAGAAGAACCAAGGGCGACAACCTCAACAACAACCTCAACAACAACAACAACAATAAGTAAACGGCTCTATCATTAGCATTATAGCATTCGTCAAAATAGCAAACCATGTAGCAGTTATTGTAAATGGTACGCCATGTAAGCTCTGCACAAACGTTGCATGAGGCTACCGTTTAGTTAACTCGGCGTGTGGGTATGTTTGAGTAAAAAATGCGTAACGTTACTCACGTACTTGAACTCTCGTGTGAGACACAGTCGCAACGAGAATAGGTGTTACACAAATAAAACATAGAATTACAATAAATCGTTAACACACAAGCACATGTGTTAGCTCGCATGCAATCTGAGTTAATTGCTATTCGTTAATGTTTGCCAAGTATCATTGAACATGCCATTTCAGAGCACATGACCAAAATGCAAGAAACAGAACGCAAACGACACGAGGATGAAGTACACCAATGGTAATCACGAGTAGGTGAACAGGCAAAGCGACACAGTGAGTAGTTAATAACATTGCGACGTTTGGTAGGATAATTAAGTGCCTAAATGTAAACTTCCCG
The DNA here is from genome assembly GCA_028554745.1 of Blastocrithidia nonstop. NCBI lineage: Eukaryota > Euglenozoa > Kinetoplastea > Trypanosomatida > Trypanosomatidae > Blastocrithidia > Blastocrithidia nonstop. The sequence goes on along the minus strand of JAQOTN010000016.1, from coordinate 57,396 downwards.
AATGGAAGCGCCAGCCATGCAGAATCGATTGAGTATGATGCAAGAAGAAGGAGTGCGAACACGGGTGAAGTGGGAGCAAGAAATAACTGAAATAAGCAACTTTGTGCGTAATAATCTGTAGTTGTTGAAAAAGTAGGTAAGTCAAGTACAACATGATGTGCAATAGATACGTAGTACGTATGATGCCTTGGCAACTACCTTTGATCAACAAGCATGCAAAGTAGATGCGTAATATAGTAAACTGCGATAAATTCTACGACGCAAAGTCGATGAGGCTGGTGCGTTATCGGCATTAATGAACAAGGAGTTGCAGTTAGTAAGTGAGGTGGCTAGAACTCACGACAACCTATCATCACGTAATAGCAACTTTGTCAATTACGCAAATAAAAAGTTTAAATCAAGTAGTGTAAACAAATCGTAAAAGGGTGTATATGGGTATATATAAAAAAAGTTAACACACTAAATTATAACAAAACACAACTAGTAGTTAGTTAAAGGTGTAAAAAAAATTTGCAGAGAAAAGCAATAATTAAAATTTGAAATCTTTTTTAAAAAAAAATGTATTGATTTTTTTTACCTTTTTTACAATAAAAATTAAAATTGACATCTATCATAGACGCAAAATGTTTGCATTATTGCTATCAGAAATCAACTACAAATCGTCGTTGATAAAACATTACATTATAATGATAGTGCATAAATAAAATATTTTTTACACATCTCCATAGATGTATTATTGAAATCACAATAACAGTAGGCATCAATAAAAAACTATAGTTTTTTTGTTATTTACCAATTTTGCTCTATCCATATTTATATATTTTAAACCTCAAAAGTAAGCATTCTTTTTCTACTGTTTGCTCTTGAACTTTTTTATATATAAAACAATAAAAAAGTTTAAATACATTCGTAGTAGTTTGTAGCCTCACTCTTAGTAATGATAAAAAAGGCAATGACGGCGGCGCCGGTTCAACGAAACGCGTGTTGTCTTATCAACGGTGGTGTTGTTATTTACCGCAAACGATGGTCTGTGATTTGTGAATAAAGGTCACTAATCAATTTTCACGTATCCTAGTAAGTCAACGTGGTTTCTGAAAGCTCAGAAACAAGTTGAATAATTACCCTCACCTCACTCTAACAAACATTACACCAAGACAAATACGTTGTAATTGTTTATATAAAGTAAACGAATTGCATTTGAAGTAACCGACATCCATAGCATTGCCTTCCTCTGAGATACAACAATACCCATAAATCAACAAACAAATAAAAGTTGAAACAAACATTAGCATATACATTTTCACAAACTTGTGATTATTACACAGTCACTATACCCAAGTGGTTACGGGGACTGACTCGAAATCAGTTGCGATCTCGCGCGCAGGTTCGAATCCTGCTGGTGACGTATTTTTGATAATAAAACACCCTCAGAACTTATTATCATTAGTTAAAAAGTGACAGGAGCGGGGTTCGAACCCGCGCCTACGAATAGAAGAGAACTTGAGTCTCCCGCCTTAGACCACTCGGCCATCCTGCCAATAAACTTGAGATCATTAATACTAGTGTACATTTGGCAACAGAATATAATTTTTACTTTTTGAAAATGTTTTAACAATTCACTAAATTTAAACAAACAAGCTAATTATGAATTCGTGCGTGAAAGTAAATTGAGTAACAGAAATTTTACAAAAAAATTTATTGCAAAATCTATTCTCTTTGATAAAAAACCATAAAAAAAAATTAAACATGGATATCTTTAACATATATCGATATTACATATGTATTGAATTTCAATAGCCACTTGTGCATTAATCATATTAATTATTGGTAGTGACCTAATTGAGAACAGGGAACACATAAAGGCTTATTCGTACAAAAATACAAAACAATACCAATGAACAAATTTATGTAGATTATAGTTTATAATAAATGTTCAAGTATAAAGATGGATTAAGTAAATATTTCACATTCATAATAATAACTATTTTAACTCCACTTTTTGCCCTTCATAGTTTGACCGCATATTTGTTAGATCATATTTATAACCTCACAACAATAAAGTTAGTCTTTAAAATTATGATTACCAAGTAACGTTACTTGAATAACTTTAATCTACGTATTGATTTCTATAAATAAATACAATGACTACGAATAAAGGTGCGATCGGTATTAATTTAGGTACGACGTACTCGTGTGTGCAGCTGTATGATAAAATAATCAAATAAAAATTGTGCTAAATGGTGAAGGTGAACGCAGAACACCATCGTATGTTGCGTTTACAAAGCCATACCGGGCAGGGTCGTGGCGTGTCGCAATATAATTAGATATGTAAATACTTCTTATTCTGATTATTTTATTTCTTAAAATATACATAAATTTACATTATGTTAATCGTAATTATGACCTTACTTTACAAATTTTGTAATGAATAGATTATTGATATTGTGTTTTTACATCTATTACCTCTATGTTTTATTTGCACTTATTTGAATATTAAAATAATATAAGATTAACAATTATTTCAAAATATATTTGAGCTCTCACATAAGTAAACAAATATATATAATTTTAAACAATATTATAAACTTTTAAATTATTACAATGGCTTCTTCAAAAACAACAATTAATACTGATGTTTATGATCAGTTTCTGCAAATCAACTTGAATTTGTTACAATCGGGGAAGATTACTCAGAATGAGTTCAAAAATATTATGAAATTGGCAAATGAAAATCACTCACATATAAATCAATCACCACAGCCTATCGTTGCTGTGCGTGACGAGTTGAATACTTGTCCTTGGATGCGGCATGAGCGCATCAACAAAGACTCCTGGAAACAGTTCACAGAAGAACTGGATGACACAAGTAAAGCCGAATAAATGTTGCAGAAGCAGTTTATGCAAGCTGTTAGCAATCACACATTAAATCCTACAGCAGCAATGCTTGGTAAATATTTGTTATTTGCAGAAGATAAAGATTTTGGTCGCCTAGTGGCAATGAAATTGCTAATGGCAACTGACACACGCCGATCATTGAAGATGCATAATTGAACTGTGTTGAATGAGATGTCAAGTAACGTACGTTATCAATACGGTGAGATTGTTTAAGACTTGCAACGCCCTCTGTTTCCTACAGAAAACGCCTAGTTACAGATGAAAACCGAAGAAATGCTATCTGAACTGCGCCTTCTTAAAGACAAGTGTAAAGAATGAAGTGAGGAGAACACGAAAGAAGTGTATGATAAATATATTTCTGCTCAACAAAGAGCAGTTTATTGGGTGGTGGTTATTTACCGGTGTATGATGCACAAGGCACACAGACAGGTGTCACAGATGTTGCACCCATTGAGTCAGAGTTTATAGTAATGAAAAAAGATGTTTCTTCCGTTCAGAAGTAAATCACTTCAATGAAATAACAAAACAACGAAATGAAGACATTAATGTTAGAGATGTTAAGCACGCGTCGCAGGAACAATTACAACAATAATAATAATAATAACTGAAATGCACGTGGGCGAGGCGGACGAGGACGAGTTAGTCGTGGCCGTTTTTATGGCAGTGGTTACGATGATACATACAATACGTATGACCAACAACAACAAACACAACAACATTAATATACATCATCTAATGTTAATCGTGTAATTTAATCTAAAATAAAATAATAAAACCCCGTAAAAATAAATTATTTATTCTCGAATTTTTTGTCATTAAGACGCTCTGCAACGGAGCTTTACAAAGGAGGTGATTTTGCGCAAGGCAAAACCTCCAATATATAAATTGATAAAATATTGTCGTTTTGTTTGCCTGCTGATGTCTGTTTGCCATGTGATAGTCTGCCCACTATCACACCTGCAAAAGCACGACACTATGCAGAGTGTGTGCAGCGCGGAACGCTGCGATACTTTCCTCTCTTCTTACGTCATCGTTGGATTGCATCGATCCTCACACTACGCGATGACAAGAAAGCAATAAAGATGACTATACACGACTCTGCGCCATCAACATAGGTGCACGATGATCTACGTCGTGTGTTCAAAAAAGTATGGCCCGGATTGCAGGTTTTTACAGCATCATCACCACGACAACAACGTGGCAGTGATGATTGTGGTGTATTCATGGTAGCACACATCATTGCAGACTACCTAAAAGTAAAAATTGCAGATGCGTTCACACTACCATCACGTCTGCGTCCCTTACTTGTCAAAATAAGTAAAGGCAAAATGCACAAAGCAGACGCTCTTATTATAATTCGCGATGCTTTATTGCACAAAAGACATTAAATTTTTAATTGTTGTAGATCAGCGGACGAGAATAATGCTAACATTAGATAGCCATGTAAAAATCTTGAAAGCAATAATTCAAACACAGTAATGCTAGGAGGCAACGCTACATTAAGGAAAGAAAAGCACAAACCTGTCAAGAAAGTAGTTAAATTGCGCCCACGTAACACAACACATTAACGAACAGCATATTGCAGTAAGATAAATACACGTGTTGAGACTATACTGAAGGTAGCACGACAACATGAACGAAATGCAGCACAAAACAATTTATGCTATATGCTAGTAGCAGTAAGCCTTGCAAATGTGCGTGATGGCATGTAACGAAGTTTGTCTCTATCATCATTGTATTATCTACGACGCAAATGTGGCTGCAATCAATATTGCAGATTATGGAGCGTAATATGGCCATTATAAACTGACGCTAGATGCAAAAGAAGCAGTGGTAGGACTGTATTGTAAGTAATGTGAGAGACAAAAAGACGATAATATAAATAGTAGCTAGTTATGCATAATTAATGTCACAAATAATGTTGATGTGAATTGTAATAAAGTCAATTAACTACAATGTGACACATCCCACCAACATTCACACAATGTCTAAATGACATTTGATAAAGCTAGCTAGAATGTGTAAATCACGCCAGATAATTAGAAGAATGTAGCATTACACACAGCACCACAGCTACATTTAAACGGCTGGAGTAGACGTCCTTGGGGTCACGTCTGCCCACGAACATGATATGTCTACAGCGGAAAGCCTCCACACGTCACACAGACGGCGTGAAACGCGATCACACCACAAACACGTCAGCAACACCTACGATAAATTAACGAGATACGTGCAATGCCGGACGACTTACTCAATGTGTCGTTCCCAACAGCATTGCTGTAATTAGTACGCAGGATGGCTGTGGCACGCAAATGAAAGTGGTCCACAATTAGCAAAACATATGCTAACATAAAAGCAGCACTACCAAACCTGCCACTGTACACAAATCAACTGCAGCCAATAAAGCTGGATGAACACCCAGAATGAAGAGTAGGAATGGCAACTGCACTGCGTTACAACAAATAAACGCCTGCAACAACGTTTGCACCCGTAACGCTGCAGTAAGTAACAGCAGCAAAGAAGAAGCTGGGTTATCACACAGAGGCTGCTTTATACCTCATCATGATGTGAGCGTTTGCCGCGCGTCCAGGAGATATAATGAATCTGGCGGTGAGAGACGTGACGTTGGGTGCAGTGAATACAGATGGAACAGTGCCTGTGTCACTGACAATTCGAAGAGGCAAAGGAGCACGTTTTCGCGGCCCGTATCAACTGAGGGTCGCCCCTGACAAAACAAGATGCCTCTACATTACACGCACTCATGTGCCGTAAAGCACCACATCAATACCTGTTCAGCGATGCCACGTCAGTCAAGAATGTAGTGCGACACGCACTACGTCAACAGAATACACTCCCTGCCCTGCCATCGCTGCGTAAAGGAGCAGCATTACACATGGCTGCCATGAAGGTGCCTCAATCACAAAATAATGCTAATGACGGGTCATACACGCCTGGACACACTTCACAGATATCTGGGTTATGGCCACCAGCTGACAACAGAGGGCGCAACACAGCGCAGGACAACGCAGGACATGTCCTCCTTCTCAACTACACGAATTAGGACGCAAGGCTCCGGACGCCACCAGTTTAGGCGTCAATGAAGTAGAACTCTACGCACTAATAAGGCAAATGAACAACGAACCACCCATTACACTGCCACACCCATCCATATGACCCCTTCATCTAAAAAAGGTCACATTGTTAAACATGGAGGCGGTAAAGAGTTTGCCCACAAATAAAATATCTTCACATTAGTTTCTACTTTCTGCTTTGCTGTGGTTGCAGCCTTTTTACTTTCTGACACTTGTTACCTCCCGCACCATCAAAAAGACACATCTTGTTTCTTGATGATGTACACAAAGCGGTAGAGATGAACAAGTTTGAGCGTTGTGACGCTCACATCACACAGCCCTTCTCAGCTAGGTGTACATGGTGTCAATGTTTTTGCAGTCAACGAGATGAAAGGACGACGCAGGTTGATCACTGAGCCTCATCTTAACAAAGTAATAATGGAAGAATGATTGCCACGCCTCACGTTACCCATCATGCCTTGCACGTCGACAACAGTTGCGTTATGCACGTTACATGTTACAAATAGACTTCTGTGCATATTATGATAGTATACCGTTGCCATAAGAAACACGCAACTGTATTGTGTTCTGTGCAAATGACGGCTATTACCGGTTGAAGACACTACCTACAGGAGCACGATGAAGTGTAGCCGTGGCACAAGCAATTACAAATGTCATTGTGGACATTAACACACCCGTAGTAATAACAACAATGATAGATAACATTATGATTGCTGCAGAGGAAGGGCAGTAATACAATTTTTGCTACACTGTACGCACCATATACTATAACGCATATGTTGTGTCAACTTATTGACATCACCTAACAGGTAAGAGCTACTGGCAAAGATTGATGATGAATTGTTGTTGTAGATGGCTTGTGAAAACACTGTGTTTCCTAGGAGAGTAGTATGCATGGAATGGTGTTTAGAGAGTAGTGCGCAATAGTACAAAGACTGTTGCTAAATTGACATTAGCACTACGTGCACAGCGTTTTACGTGCCGCTCTTTTGCATCATTGGTGTCACTCATTTGTTATGCAGTGCACACCACACAACTCAACCCTGCAAAGTTGTTTACATTGCTACGTGCATATCGTGCTGTCTACAGACTTGTAGAAGCACATCAGAACTGAGATGCAGAGATGTCTGTAGTTGTGCCCTCAGTGCGTAATGCACTTGATGAAATTGGTGCACAGTTAATTGAGAACAAGTGATGACACATAGCAGATCATGTAATGTACACAAATAAGGATGACGACTATGATGTCATCATTTACACTGATGCATCAAAGAGTGGTTGAGGTGCCATTGCAAAGTGAAGGAATGGTGCTACACGAACTTATCAACAACGATGAGTGCATGACTTGCAATGCACAGGCACACCACAAGGTACAGGTACTACGTATTACTTTATAGCACAACACTCTACACACATGCATAACTACGAGCAATCATGATGCTACCACAATACTTAACTCACACGTATTTACAGTACGCATCAACACCAATGAAGATTACAGTAGTTACAGATCATTTTCCAATTGTGTTAGCACATCGTAAAGTAAATGGGTATTGTTGTGTTGACATAGGTGTATGTAACACACTCTTTAGTTAGTTCGAGATAATTAATCAGATTTATTTGACATACTGAAATACTGAATTTGTTTCTGCAGTAGAGGTACAGTTTTTTGTGTCTGTGCGTTATAGCACAATCCTTTGGAAATTAAAATTGTACAGTTTACCTTATTATCGTCGAGACTGGTGGTTTTATTATATCATCGACGTGTAGAGACTGCTCCTTGATGCTAGCAATGTCATATAGTTTGCAGTATTTACAAAAATTATCTAATGCTTATAAATTATTATTGCTACTAAACAACTCATAAAAAGCGTACTTTGCAGATAATTATATCAAAACATATGTTGATATTCAATTTTTTGTAATGCAATAATTCAAATTTCTGTATTTACATTTAGTGAACTATTATAGATGTCAATATGTCAATTGTATATTATATTATTTGTATGTCGTAAAATTATTACTTGACTCATTAATAATTTACAATTATTTAATGTTAAATATCTTTGTGTGTGAATACATCAAAGTTTTTGTATATGTACTGTGATTTAATAATTAACTTTTAATTTCAAAGTTTACATCACATTTTTTCCTCCGATTTTGTATCATTTCTACTATCATCATTTTCTGAATTTTTACAAAGACAACATTTACATTATTTCGAAAAAAATATAATAATACGATAATTATAATAAAAGTAAATAATCATTTTAATAAAATTGTTACACATTAAAATTTTAAGTTTTTAAGTGTTTAGTATTGAAATTAATAAGATAATTTCTTTATAGTTATTATTTTATAAAAGAAGTCATATTTTATATTTATTTGTTGTGTGTCAAGCTGATCAAAATAAAATTCAAATTAAATAGTGCAAAGTTACACCGTGAAGGAAGTACGCAAGTTGGTACATATACATTTTAACTAAAAATGCTACAGCAAATGAGAAAAGGTAAAATATTGTTGCGAGGTTTGAGGTAAAAAATAACACTACTTCTTGTATCACCAGTAACAACACGTTTGTTTGGAATTTGTGTAACAGTAATATTTGCAATCTTGTGTTTGCGTTATTCTGAAAATGGTCTTAGAGCGTCGATCTCTTCTCGTTGTACCACGCCACATAAATTTGCAAATCAGTTTATTCAAGGTCAAATTATTTCAGCAGTGTATGCTGTTACAGCCTACTTTATCATTATTTATCTTGCATTATAAAACAAAACGTTTACTGTAATTGACAAGCTTGTTTCATTGCTACTGAAGAGCATTGCCTGAGCATTCAATGGGTTTGATATGACAGATGTGAAAAGTGTGCTATCTTCTTCACAAACGTATTCACCTTAAAACACGTACAGTACAATTTCTAAGTAAAAATGATAGTTTGAGGATAGTATAACTACTTTCGCGGATTCAAAAACGTAAAGCTACAAGAGTATTTCGTTTGATGTAAGCTGAACACATTAACACGCATAAAGGGAGAAGAGTGTTATTAGTAAATTAATCTACTCAATTATTGTATTACTTTTCAAACTTGTTAACAGGTGTTGCAGAATTTTGACGTGCAAAAGACATTATAACGTGGATACATAACTTGCTGTCAACAAACATATCAGTAAATGTATACGGGTATGCAAGTGGGTCTATAACGTTGTAAAGTATATTATCACAGCATTCTTCAAATATTGAGAAGTACATATTGTTATCATGCTGATAGTAATATCAGTATTATCTTTGGTGTGTATGTCTACACCACATTATGACTTTGACTGAGACAAGATTGTATACTAGAGGTTAATCTACTTTTCTCGTATTTCAGCAGATGTACTTGTGTTTACAGCTAGCTTAGCATGTATTGTTGTAACTAATGCCAACAAGATCTGAAAGTCACTGTCAAAATCACCACAGCACAAAATACGGCGTCAAGGCTTCCTGTGTACCGTATTATGTATTTGCATTTCCATAATCTTGTACATTGTACATATTACCACTCCCTATTTGCAGGCGTTACAGACAGAGTATGAGTTGCAACGAAGTATTTTAGGTGAATCTATCAATCCATGTGCAGCATAAAGTCGTGTAATGAACAGCTCTCTTCGCTCATCGTGAGTATGACCTGCATTACTACCCAAATGATTAGCTACCGTGCGTCATCAAAATTTACACTGCCATGGTGTAAGCTGACATACATTAGGTTTTATTGACGATAGCGAGATGCACATTGACATTCCACTGTTAATCATTCCTGCAATGTGTCCAGATCATTCTGATCCTCATGTGTATGTTGAACGACCATCGCGAACTGCTGAAAATATAACTCGTTCATCTTCTCATAACAAACAATTGAGTTTTAATGCATATTATGCATAACTTGAGGCATTGTTTGGTTCGTAATAAAAGTCTAAATCGAAGAAGCTAATAGTACATCGCACATAAAAGTCTAAATTGATTACATAAGTGTAAGTAGATCTTTCACAGTACGACACACATGAGTGTAAAGCAATATCAGTCGAAGAAGAGCAAATACGACGTTACTGACCAACATCAAAGGTGTATGAAATACCATTAGGCTATTCTGCTGCGTATTCACTTTCATGCTCTCACGGTCAACACGAATAAGTGTTTATGTTCCCACCTATACTACACATGGCGATGTAGCCATTAATACAATCTGATCTACAGTTACCATCATCAGATCCCAGTGTAAATAGTCTAACGCAGACCAACGCAACTCAGAAACCTGCAGGGAATGTACTTATATTGTTCTTTGATGCACTGAGTCGTCAAGAAGCAGCTCGTTCGTTGCCGCATTTTTCTGAATGAATGCGAAAGTTTCGTGCTCGTCAAGAAAAATTGAATGATAGTAAAGGAAGTGCAAAGAAGGAAGGTTATGTGGTACTATAATCTTTGGCACATACAATTACAGGCTGGAACACATTTGTAAATTTTGTTCCATATCTTGTAGGTATCATTATCAAGGATGCAAATGCAAGTAAAACAAAAGATTTTATATGAAATGCAATTAATCGTAGTGTGTTCACAATTGCAAAGTAAACTCATGGTGATGTAATCAATACTGCTTCTACTTCAGGATATTGTGGAAATTTTTTTGGATAGATGCTGGGTGACAAATCTAACAGCAGTGGAAGAGGAACGTCGACGAACAAAGTGGATTATCACTTTTGATAGCCAATGTGTCATGAGGAGTACAGCTCGGAAGAATATGCTTATCGAGATCGAACAAGTCTCTGCACCAGATGTATTGAAAACAAAAATGTACATCAGCACTTGTTCAATTATACAGCACATTTACTTCGTAGACAATTGTCAAATCGTAATGGTATAAAACAAAACAAATTTAATTTGAATAATGTCCACAATGCTAGTCTAACACATGTAGTAAACGAAAGCACACAAGGCAATGGGTAATTCTTCTTTGATTTGACATACTTTTCGGAAGCTCATGAAAAAACATACAATATCATCAAGCAAGTAGACGATGATCTCGTTGCGTTCATGTAGCATCTAGACAAAGATCTACACTACTTTGATGACCCATTAAATTCGTTTATATTTCTTGCTGATCATGGAATGCATTATGGCTACTATCACTAAACACAAGCTGGTAAATTTGAGCATAGTACACCTGCAGCGTTGTATGTTATTCATCCTGAAGTGTTTCGTCACATTGATGCTAACAAGCAACAAAGAGTTGGTTTGTCAGAAACTAATTTTCGTAATAGACTAAAGCGCGTCTATAGTCCTCTTGATGTGTATCTGACATTGGCTGATTTGCTCAACATCAATGCTACCGTTTTTGACAGATACAATTCTCTTAAACAGACACCAAACTCACTATTCAACGCTCACGATTCTTTTTACGCGACACAATGTAATGATTTTACAACAAACGAAACAATTGCATACTGCCTTCTTGATTTCTGTAATTAATAAAGATGTTATGTTATCACACAAAATCACATTTTGTTAATTACTTTTTATTACAATTTTGCCATTATATAAATTTTTTTAGATAAAGTTACATTCATCGTTCTTCTTTTATTTCTTTTTCAAATTTGCATCATCAATAACATAATTATTTAACGCAAATAGTTATCTTACTTTCGCTATTGCACATTTATTTTAATTTTTTTATAACACACAAATGTAAGTGTTTAGATGTTTGTTTGTTTTTAGTGATAAAACCATTCAGAATTTTACTTTTGATTATAGTGATTTGATTATTTCATTACCAACATGATGATATGACCTATCCGTATAAAAACATGTTTACTTCTTATAAAACGCTTGTGATCATAAATCACATTGTGGTGATTTTTTAAAATTTTTTTTTCTAGTAATTTATCAACATATTAAAAAAAATATGTGTTCTTCACACTGCATTCAGTGGTTAAATAACTATTAGTAAAAAGAAAACTGTTTTATGCTCATTTTTGCACTCTTATCATTGTAATCAAATTTGGTCAAAACTAAATAAATAATACATCATATTGCACTTTATTTCAGCGCAAAATGCATTAAATTTTGACATTTTCTGAAAATATAAATTATTTATAAAATTTGTTGTTCATTTTGTAAGTTGTTAATTTATTATCTTCTTTGAAGCAAATTTTTGTAATTTATTTATAGGCAAATTCTTCATATTTGAAAGACGTATAATATGTAAAAAAAATAATATGTTCTATAATGTACTGTTATATATATGTGATGTTGATGTTATGTTGTTTATTTAAAATAATGAAGATTATATTTGTTAATATATATTTTTTACTGCATAGAGAACTGAGTATATATATATATATAAATATATATTTTAATTAATAATTATACATTGAAAGATTTACTAATAGGTATAAATTAATTACTTTACAATATACATGGCAACATAAAACAATCAAGTTTTAATTTGAAATTTAGATAGGTTGATTAACTATGCCTCCTATAAGCTACAAAAATTTGTAAGATTAAATTATATTCGAAAGATTGCTGTAATCGCATCGAAAGTAATTACAATAAGAATTATGTGATGGCTGCAGTATTTGTCCTTAAATAACAATTTCTATAAATGTTAAAGTGCTAATAATTTACTGTTAATTATAAATTACATTCGAGTAATAGTAAGATTGTAATGTTTAGTACTTATGTGAATAACTTACTTCAAATTAGTTATGTATGTGTAATACTTGAGTACGACATTTGATAGCTATTAAATAAGTGATCATTAACAAAAGCGCTTGTTATCTTTTTTTGCAAATCACTTTTAACTTCAAAGTCACGTGAATGATTTTGCTGTAGATGGACGAGTAAAGCGAAACAAAATGTGATCCATGATGCGTAAATATGCATTTGTTGCATCTCCACCAGGTACAGGATATGATTGTCATCGTACATGATAGGCATTAGTATTGGGTTGCATTCCTATTGTAGTACATCCAAGCAAATTTGACTATAAAAAACATGAGATAAGATTTCGACATCATCGCAGTGGTGTTGCTGCTATTGACGTAAATGCATCACTTTAGTTATATGATGACTTGCCTGTTGTGATTGTCAATAATTTTGAGAAGTAGGTGAGCATGCACAGCTTACGTCAGTGACAAACAGATATATATAACAAAAATGTCAAAGGTTAGTATCTTCTATATAAACTACTCAATCAGTACTGGCTTGATCGATTTCTTGATCGAGTGTAACGTAATTAATTATAAATAAATTGGTAAATGTTATCTTAAAAATATATTAATTATACATTTTACAAATCTATATACTAAAATACTTTTTATTAACACTGTTTTGTTTTTGATATAGTTCATTTGTGAATTGAAAGAATTTATGTATGTTTTTTCTTTACACCTAGACATTACCAATCGTGTATTTGTTTTAAGATAAAGGTTTACCGTAAATCAATAAAATTATAAACAATTAATTTAATGTTTTTATTTACGTTTCAATCATAAGCTTATATGCTGTAAAGCACAATTTTATGCGCCATATAAAAATTGTTAAGGTTATTAATTGATATGTTCAAAAAAATGTATTTGACTCATTCTGCCTTTTTTTTGCTAAGTAAACTAAGACATTACTATTGACATTTGTTGTTTTCACCAAATTGTGACGATGCATTTATCAATTTATTACCATGTCAACCATAGACTTAAATATAGATAATTGTGACTAACACATTTGTATTTTTGTGTTATACATTTATTGCAGTATGAGTTAAGTATTAAGACATTACAAGTATAATGAAAAGATCCAAACACAACATCAACATTGTTTCAATACATCACTATTTTATGCTGTACTATTATAAACCTCAATAATTATTATCTAAGCTTACTGTTACTTTTATTTTGCGTTATTAATATGTTTGCAATTGTTTTTGTGGTTTTGCTTCATATTGTAAAATATCGATAACAATTTTAACTGCTAAGCAACAGTGCGTATATGTACAATTACACCTTATATTTTATTAGCCTTCACAAATTGCAAATAAATGTATGACGCATAAATTAAATGACAAAGTAATTAGTGTTGATAAATCGTACTATAATATTAATAGCACAATGTAACTTTTGCTATGCAAAATTGTAAGTATTTATTTACTTGAAAGAACCAATTCCTTTTTTTCTTTTGACATTTACGTTTGTTGCACTTAAATATATTTCAATTAGTATATTAAAACACTGTTCGAAGTATATATTTCATCCAGTTTAATTATTAAAATATACCTGTTTTCTAAAAATATTTCCACATAGTTGTGAGTATTACAGGCAGAAAAGAAAAGATGAACACTTGTTGCGCTTTAGCAAATGTCACATACAGGAAGTAAGTGAGCAAAAATGTTAGCAGTTGCGTGTAAGTTACCGTTGTGTAAAGTGCAACTCTAACACATGTGTAGTGCTTATACACAAAGGTCAAATATATGAAACGATCTTAGCGCGTTGCATTGATTTGTAGTGGAATAGTGGCAATAATGATATCGTTAGTGTTTTCTGCATTGTTTATATGTAATGTGAAGCCATTTGTCGGTGGTGCACTGACACCAAGTCAACTTACACTTCTTGCATGATGCACGTGAGCTATGTTACTGAAAATGATAACACTACTTCCGCGGACCTCGCATTATTTTCGTACATGTGCATAACACAATTGTATCAACACACTGTTGTAGTTGAGTGCGTTGTTCTACCTTATGTTCTTCCTGTCGTGAACAAATGTTTACACAATAAAAGGCAGTTATAGAAGTCAAGATTGCCACCATTCACTTCTGCTTTTGCTATTGGCTGGTGGTCTGCTAACACTGAAAAAGATCAGTAACTGCCAAGGTGTCAAGGCAAAGAATGTCAAACTGTAATTAGGCACCTCTACTTCAGATACTACTGTAGATGTTACTAATATCATAAAAGACAACGGTGCAGTACAAAATGCTGAAGAGAATGATAAGCACAACGATAAGAGTAAAGAGCTTGCAAATAAGGCAGATACTAATTCACTTCCTCTCAACAGGCATCAGACTGAGTAATGACGAGGATGGATGCAAATATGTTTTATCTTGTACCACTCTGTTAGTGCAATTTCAAAAAATCATCATATTCTTGCGCTCGTTTCTTCATTCGTTTGGATGACAGGTTTTGGCAACTTCTTGTATTTCATGGAAACAAACGATTACTCATTCAATCGTTTCTGCAACATGATGTGACGTCTCAATTTTTTTGTTATTGTAATGCATGTCATTGGCCAATTTGACATTGGTTGTTACTATGTTTGTCCACTACACACATACGCCTTTGTAATCTAATTTGCAGTGATGGCTTTCAAATCAAAGTACAATAAGTATCCTGCTATCATTGTGCTAAAAATATTGGTGTTAGCATTACTCTCTTTTGCACAAATGGACGCACCGTTTATTTCGTAAACATTTTACAGTTTGTTCTTCCGTCCATTCAAAAGTGTGTTAGTGTGTTTCTAAAAACCAAATAGCAAACACTCACCATTATGCTTTTGAGGTTATTTGCGGCAACATTGTTATATGTTGATGTGAGGTATGTTATGTGCACTGTTATATCCACATTTTACTCGATCACTACAATATCTGGATGCGCTTCGGCCTACCTATATCAGCAACGCAATCAAGTGTATTATTGCCATATTATGCATGTGTGTTTGACGTTATTATTTTAAATATGCTTGAAAAATGCGCCCTTAGAATTATTAGTTACACTATCATCCTTATATCGGTATCATGCCAATAGTAATTTATATTGTACTAAGAAACATTTCATTTACAGCACGTCAATACTACTCTACTTTACTTTAGTTTTTTGGCAAGATGTCACTTGAGATGTACATTGCACAATGAACTATTGTAATGAGTTGATCTACACGGTTGGAAAAAGGTCCAAATGCATTAGTTCATCAGATATTGCAATCAAAAAACCCATTCACCAACTTTATTCTTCTCATGTCAATATTGACTGCGTTCTCGCACAGAATATCAATATTGACAAACGCAACACGACAACTGTTACTTCCGACAAAAGCATCAAACAAAGTTCTCATCGCTAACATTACGTCACTACTGATTATGTGCACAATTTACTACATCTTTTTCTGACTGACAACAGCTTTCATTTCAGCAATACTACCTCAAAAATCTACTAAAGCTGTAAAAAAAATTTAATGTGACATCAATTACAGCTAATTTTGTTCAATAATTATTTTTACATCCAAGCAATCATTCACTAAACACCTTTTTATTAAATGCAGACTGTCTTATCTAATATCAACTCACGTTTTTTGTTTTTGCTAACGAGTAAACCATTTAAACAAAATAAATATATACATTGTCAGCACTAATTTTTTATACAAATGTTTGTAAATAAAAGTATTATAGTAAGCAAATGAAGGCAAACAAAAATTATATATATTTGTATATTAATCTATTTATTTATTCATACATATAATACTGTATTATCAATCAAATCTGATACACTCATTTGATCTGTTTTATACATCAAGTTCGCATAGAACTAGTTTATAATTATTCAAAATTAAATAAGTCCAAATCTTGTTTATCGTTTTCATTTGAAATTATATTAACTCTCTTCATTGATTGTAAATTTTTTATTCAAAGAATGTCTTTCCATACTAACAATTTATCAAATATATCTGATAAATATACGTTTATTTTATTAACTTTTACTACTATTTGCTACTTTTGGCTCAATATTACATTTCATACATTATATTTATGTCCTGTTCATATATTTTATACACATGTTTACACTTTGTGTAGAGAAATATGCTATTTGTTCTTTTGCGTAATAAGTAAATTAAAGCAAATCATTATGCACTTTGAATAGGTATGACATATTTTTACTGCTTACAGAGGAATGGTAGAATTACATTAACATTGAGAGCATTGTGTATGAAAAACACTTTACGATCATGTGTTTGTAAAAAACATTAACAGTTATTTAATGATAACTGATAGTGATAATAGTGATTGAGCATTTCACATAAAATAAAGTTATCTGTAGTAATATTTACGTAAAAATATACTTTATTTGTATGGTTTTATTCTCCTAAAACTTTTATCTTAATCTTTATTTTATGTCTTTGCAAAATGTTTTGTACAACTGTAGACAACAAGTCCTAATAAAAGATAAACACAACACAATTATATTTTATTAACCTACTAACATCACACATTAATAACACACTTGAAAAAACCTATTTATTTTTTACAAGATGCTCATAAAAAAATTGAAGTTTATTAAACTGTTCAATCGCATAAAACTAGCAGAAAAAAATTTGTTAACAATTTTTTGCGTTTGCATCTTTTTTTATGTATTGTTTCTGGCTATCATACTTCTAACCGTGTAAATGCATGTTGATAAGTAATTTGAGGGTGTTATTGATTTTTTCAAAGTAACGTAAGTAAGAAAATATTACATTACACGCCCCAATGGCAGAGATGATGGAGGAGTTGTTCATGTGATGTTTGCAATGTTTTCTACAAATATAAATTAAATGCTTTGTTATGCTGTGGCATCTGCCTACTTTACTAACATTCCTATAGTTGTTGTAGGATACAAAACACCAAATTATAGTCACATTGATAGACACTATCGATGAATGTAAGCAGCTAATGCCGCTAAACTATAGTAGCATGACATAATGATGAAATTAGATTCAGACATTATGTTTACTGGACTTGACTATCTTCCATTTATAGACAAGTTTATCAAGCTATCACCTGCAAACTTGAATGAGCTAGATGCAAAAGCAATTCGCACAGGTCAAATGATGGCGCCTAGTACATATTCAGCTGAGAAGAATTGTTATGCACCATAAAGTTTATCGAAAATACATAAGTAATGTCACGAAAAATATAAATAGGTGCAATAATTGAACGCAAAATACATTTTGACGCTATAAAATAATACTTCTAAACCTTACTTTTATCATAATGATAACCCGTTACAACACTTGAATAGCGGTACCAGTATTCATCGCGTGTGGGCAATGCGCAAAGTATTTACAGCATTTTATAAATTTATGGCAAATAATAAACCGTTAGAAAATAAATAGTGGAATTGTGATCAGTCAGTGTTTGCCAAACTCTATTTATAATTGCGTGTGTGATAAATAAATCAAGATTATTTCCGTAAACGCACAGATTAGCTGCGCATAATGCATAATGAATATGGACTTTATGCAGGACTGATGGGTCTTGACTTTGCTAGCTAAATAAGCTCGTTAATACCGCCTGATTTGTAGTAAGACTTTTGACTTTCAACGTAATTCTGACAGGTCAATAGTTTGAAAATAGCAAATAAGCAGAAGCTTTTTAGTAAATTCAGTTATTAATACCTAAAAAAACTATACAATCTGACAAATGTAACGAAAGTGTTCATGTAGCGTAAGTTAACTCGATCGTACAGCAATGTACATAGTGTGACTATTGCACCGCCACTCTTGTCTGTAGTGTCGAAACATACGAATAGTAAAAGTAAACCTGAATAGCGTGTCTTTCCATGACTTTTACATTTTGCTGGTCTACACAAGTAAAAACGTTGACCGATAGCTGTAAATTACATGCAGTGATATATACCCATGGTGTTTGACAAAGAAGAGTATGAGCGTGGCAAGTAGTACGTCATGTCTATGCCAATGGAACTATGAACGGACACAAACAATAAACTCCGCTTGCGATATGGTGATGTATGTGAGAGACACCCATTCAATATCCAAAGACAACGTTTATAATTTATGTAGCAGAGTATTTACTAATTCAAAAAAAATTATTGCTCATTATTAAGAGCAAATAATATAATTTTATAAAAATAAAATAATAATCGTTTATACAACCTATATATGTTTTTATCTGTTGTTTATACTTGATCGTTTCACTTCAATAATTTTCTTTAGAAAAAGTTATTGTTTTTTATACTTAAAATAGTCATTCTCTCTAACATATAATATATAGTTGCGAACGACGCGAGTACATCTTTTTTATAAAAATAAGAAAATATACAAATTAGCTTTTATATTTTCTTTGTTCATCAAAGGTATTGATGAAAAAATGTTTTCTGTAATTTATCCATTTGATTTATTAGGCTTAACAAATAGTTAAAAGGTGCCATGCTTTCACAACACATATATATTATCTGCAATATGTAAATGTCTTATAAAAGTTGTAAATAATCTTTTTCGTATGCTTTGTTTGTTACTAAAATATGATATCGAAGCTGGCAAAGTTTTCATCATATTTTTTTCTAACACATGATTGCTTTTCTACATCTGATAATTTTTCTCTATGAAATAACAAATGTACTTTGCCACCTTACTCTTCTTTTTTTCAGTTACAATTTTTTTATACGATAAAATAAATTTTAGGACTGATTTCTTTTGTTTAGTTGTCGACTATCGAATTCAGAAAATGTTACGTTTGACAAACGTGTAAAAAGACAAGCCTAGAAGTAATGTCAAATAAATAAAAAGATTTATTTTGCTTGTACGTTTTGTGAAAGCTGTATATTAACGTGCAACATATTTTGCAAAACGAATACGTTGTATCAGCGATTAACAATGTAGATACATTAGTTGCATACTAATGATGTTGCTTATGATAGTTATCTTTATTTTCTATTAGGGTATAAAATATCATAAATTTGACAACTATAATTAATAGATAAAGCGCAACATGTTGCCTATTGGCAATGCCTCAGATAAAGACTATTACATTACACGCCCCAATGGCAGAGATGATGGAGGAGTTGTTCATGTGATGTTTGCAATGTTTTCTACAAATATAAATTAAATGCTTTGTTATGCCGTGGCATCTGCCTACTTCACTAACATTCCTATAGTTGTTGTAGGATACAAAATAAGAAAATATAGTCACATTGATAGACATTATCGATGAATGTAAGCAGCGAATGCCGCTAAACTATAGTAACATGACATATTGATGAAATTAGATTCAGACATTATGTTTACTGGACTTGACTATTTTCCATTTGTAGATAAGTTTATCAAGCTATCATCTGCAAACTTGAACTAATTAGATGCCAAGGCAATTCGCACTGGGGAAGCCTTACCTCCTATTTTGTATGGAACCGAAGTTGGCTCGTTTAGTCCACAGAGCATCTCAAAAAATTAATCACTAGTTCATTAAATATATTTACAAGTATAACAAATGCATGATGACTATTAAAGAACAATACTCGATATTGTTAAACCATTTTTCAATTATAAAGATAACATTTTCTAACATCTCAATGGTGGTACAAGCATTCAGCGAGTGTGGGCAATGCGTTAATTGACAATTGGTGCAACAAAATTTATGCAATACAACACGCCTATCAACAAGAGATAAAAATGAAGCTGTGATCAGTCTGTCTTCACAAAGTTATATCTGTAGCTGCGTTTGTGGTAAATTGAACAAGATTACTTCCGTAAAACCTTATGAGAGTTACGCACAATAACCAATTAGTATGGTTTACATGCAGGCTTGATGGGTTTAGATTTGAGAAATGATTAAAGTGTTATGGTACATCGTGATTTACAAGACGGCTTTTAGTTAACATCGTAGTTGTGATAATCAATTTCGTAACACAGCGTACAAATATCAGCTAAGTTGAATGACTGACACCTTCTTTCACAAATGTAAAAACTATATAACAATGTTAATGCAACTAGAGTATTCACGCAACGTAAGTTGACTCGGTCATACAGCAATGTACACAGTGTGACTATCGCACCACCACTGTTGTCTGTAGTACCACGTCACATCAATGGCAAAGACAAACCTGAAGAACGTGTATACCCCTGACTTGCTCATTTTGCAGCGCATCCTAAGAACAATCGTTATCAAGTTGCTCTTAGTTATATGCAGTGATCATTGCCCATGATGTTTGACAAAGAAGAGTGAAAACGTGGCAAACAGTATGCTATGTCTATGCCTATTGAACTGTGAACTGGTAATGATGAGAAGTTACGTTTACGATATGGTGATGTATGTGAAAAGCATCCTTTTAACAACGATAAGTTAATTAACATTAATAAAACTAATTACTAATAATTTGATCAAAGTTCATTGGTAAACGATATTATATTTCTTTCTGAAAAAAAAATATAAAAAAATAAATAAATATTTTTGCATCGATTCGCTTCACGCACTAGTATCTTATAAAAAAATATCTATATCAAATGCTATAATATAATTTTTTAAACATTAAATCATCTTTTTATTATGCTAACTTTATACAAATTAGTTTACAACACCATCTATAAATTAATGGGTTTTTACACTATTAATATAAATTTATGTATGCATACACATTACATTATTTGCTTGCTATTTTTAAAACATAACAACAACATTTGACATGATAAATAAATGAACAATATATACACAATTCATGTTTATTTTCAAAATTAATAGAGATATTCTTTATAAATTCTAATTGATTTATGTGTCTATTAGGTACTGATACTTATGATCGTAAAAACAAAACAGTGTTATACATCATTTGCTAACACAATTAATAAAAATGTACTTACAACATCAATTTTTTTTTCTCGTGATAGTAAATGTCTTATATACACACTCAAAAAAAAAATAAATTGAAATTGTTTATTGCACAGTATTATATATTATAGCGAGAGAAAAAAACAAATTTTCTGTCACAATTAGGACACACGTGTGAAAATGTTTAGATCAACTTTTTACTTCAAGCTGAAGAAAGTTAACGTGTGTGTAATTGGTGCAGGACCTGCTGGTATTGCTGCTGCTCTTAGAGCAGCTGATTTTGGTAAAACTACATGCTTGATTTAGAAATAACGTATTGGAGGTGCAGATTTCTGAAATGGCGCACTACAATCAAAAACAATGTGATAGATGGCTAAATTTTCTCGCTTCTCGGCCACATAACGAGCTCAGCGATTTTATCGTACACTTAAGTAGTTGCCCCGTGTTACACATTAAAACATTCAATCTGCCATCCTACACGCTGCCTAAACTCGTGAAGGTCAGACAGTAAAACAGTTACAATAGGCTCAAGTGGATGTAATTCACGGAAGTGCTCGTTTTCTTGACTCACACACTGTTCAAGTGAGACGTAGTCAAAATACTGATAGTAATAATGTTTGTTATCATAGTAGCAACTTGTAGCGCGAAAGTTATATTTTGTAAACGGTAGAAGCAGACTACTTTGTTATTGCTACAGGTGCCAAACCGCGTCCACACCCTACCGCCATTTCCGATGGTATGGTTGTCTTGACATCAGATGATGTGATGCAAAAACCACTGCCAAAGAGCGTAGTTATCATCGGTGCTGGTGTGATTGGCTGCGAGTTTGCCACTATTTTTGCTAATTTTGGTCAAACTCAGGTTAATGTTATTGAGAAGAGCAATCGAATACTACCCATGTAAGATGAAGATATCTCGACCTTTGTGTAGGATTTGTTGAAAGTAAAAGGAGTTTGCTTTCATCACAACTCCGCCATGGTGTCTAACAAGGTCGAGAATAACAAGTTTTACTACACCCTAAAGAATTTAAACGATAACTCATTGCAGGAACATGTAGTTGATAATGCGTTGGTGTCTATTGGCCGCATTCCTAACTGGTAAGCTCTCAATTTGAAAGCTATTGGGGTGTAGTTTGATGGCCCGCGCATTCGTCGTGATAAGTTTTTGCGTCTTTGCCCCTTTCAACACATCTACGTCTGCGGTGACGTAGCAACACGTGTGGCGTTGGTAAACGTAGGCGAGCTTGAGGCTCGCGCGTGTGTTGAACACATGTATATCCCATACCCAGAGGAGCAGCTGACAGTTAGGCTGGATAACTTGTCTACGATTATGTTCCTTGACCAGTAAGTGGCGGCAGTTGGGTTAAATGAACAGCAGTGTCGGGCAAAGAATATTGCGTATCGAATGGCACGGTATGGCTATGAATTTGTAGGTAGAGCTCTTGCCTCGGGCAACACACGTGGATTTGTGAAAATTATTGTCACCAATGATCAGAAAAAGCAGGTACTCGGTGTGCGTGCCATTGGTCCACATGCAAGTAGTGTTATTGAACTAGCTTCCCTTGCCATTCACAACAAGTAGTCCATTTATTCCTTACGTGGTTTGCTAGTTGCATATCCTACCATCACTGAAGGTTTCCAAGAGTGCCTACACATGTTATTAGGCTCATCTACACTCAAACCAAATGTCTTCCCGCAGCTCATCGTCAAGGAGTGGGATCCACCTACGTTTGATCTCGGCCGTGCAAAAAATGCAATGTAAACAAACTAAATAGAAATATATGTATGTTTATTCATGTGTATCACTTGCTTGCACAATAAGTACCATACAATTACTTCCTTCTTATTTATTAATATTATTTTTCTTTCTCTTGCTATTTTTAAGTGAAACGTATTTATAAAATTTGTTTATATGCAAAATTAACATAACTTACTTCTATAATAGTTATGTTGCACCCGTTGTTCTTCCTTTTTTGTACGTACATAAACAAAATAATACTTTAGCTGTATTAAAGAAAAACAATATTTACAAAAATTTACACTCGTGTATACGCATATGCATATAGATGTGTGTGTGACTTTACTTTTACATTCACTTTTCTTACACAATTTTGTACTTTTTCTTTTCAAAATAACACAACATTTTAACAAAACGGTATTTATGTACCACATTTCAACAAATAGCTGTAACTTTAATTTGAAATGTAAAATTTTATTACACCTCTGTAAATGTTATTTCTCTTTTTGGCTAAATAATGTAGTGTGTACAATTGCTAATATATTAGTGTAAGATTTATTACAGACAAATGATACTATCTTACTAACATTGTATGTCACAGATTTATAATTTTAACATAACCTAATGTGTATTTAATAATTTTAACACTTAACTTGTTTTAAAAAAAAAAGTAAATAAATATATATATTGAAAATAATAGCAAGAGACTTATATCTCTGAAATAAATAATATAATAATATTTGGTATTAGAAATAATGTCACATACAACTTCTGTCAGTAGCACCTAAGGCAGTGCCAATTATGTTCATGGTAGCACGTAACGCATTTAAGGTAAAGAAAACCCTATAATAACATCATCTATAGTGAAGGAGGCGCTTGACAAACCTATTCACACACACGTTCGGTGAAGTGGGTTAGCCCACACACACCCAAAGGTCATTGCCAAAGATATAACGGCACTATGTCACTGTCATACCATTAATGACATCACCGTCATGATGTACAATCTGCGAAGTAGATGATAGAGCAATGGCATTTTTAGCAAAGTGGAATACACGCTATAACCTACCGCAGACGGCGACGCCCATGATGTCTGTGTGCACATTTACGTAGAGTAGAGTAAACCAAGTAGGTCATTGGGAGTCTTTACCACCGACACCGCCATACCATAGGTGCAGGTGTAACTTTCTCGTATCTGCGGTGGGCGTTATTCCATTCGGGGTAACTACATCCCTCCTGCGTCACGGGTGCACTCGGCCGCACTGACCATCTGCTCAAACGTCCCGACTATTGGTCAGCAGAGCGAATACGCCATCGAACGACGTACATAGGCGAAACATGATCATTTGGCAAGTGCATAACACATTAGTGAAGTTAGAGCCAGTACCACTTTACAGAGTAACGCACAGTTTAGCTCACAGCTGAGTGTAGGATTGCAGCGTCGTGTTTTCACGTAGTGCAGTGATGCCTGTGCCGCATTACCACACACCACGATAAGTAAAATGTTACAGTCATCTGATAAAGGTTATGTACGACATGAGTGTAATTTTGCCAACACGGGCTACCACGCTCACCCAGTTCTGTATAACATGTACCCACTGCCGATTACCGGGTGAAATATACACCTTAGCAATGAACTAGCCACCAAATGACTTGGTGGTGAAGTTAACTTGTTCAAGATGTAGGTACAAGGTACACGTTACTGACCGCTCTGTCCATTTTGTAGTCTGCAGTGAAGTTTACGTCTTGCTGGGGTGTGCTCGTATGGTCGGACGAGTGATAAACAAAAAGGAAGAAGTTCTAGTACACAGTAACACACTGTACCACTCAATGACCGCTTGTTTCTCTCGCACTGTCATGTACGTGGGTATAAATTTATTGGACCATCTACGTTGGATTTAATGAGATGACACGAAAATGATTAGACAATGTCAGTAGCAAATGATAATAGTGACAATCATGCAGATAATTTTGATGAGAATAAATTTTGTTAGACGAAGAATAATTGTAATAATAGTCAAAATAGTCATAACATGATGATTAGTTCTTCTGCCAATGATGCGAATGCTAGCGAGTGTGATAGTGGTAATGAAACCAATGTTGAACAGAGAATTGTGGCATTAGGCGGGAATGCGTTGTGGGCCACTTCGCTTAGTCTTAACTTTCCGTTTCTGTTTTTCCCTCACAACGGTCTTGCCGCGATGCATTTTTTTGCCAATGCCGGCAATCTACGGTACGTTGACTCGTTCAGTGCCCTAACAGACCTCTACGCCTGAGTGCGGCGTTGTGCGTGTTCTATTGGTGCAGGTATTGTGCTTACCAAAATACCGCTTTTTGGCATTTCACCCAGTGGACGCTTTGAGCTAAACGTTTCGATTCCTGTAGGGATTGATCGGAGTGGCAGTGTAACTTTCCGAAATGGACCAGCGTGTTTATTTGACAAGGTGCGCTTCGGTCTAGTTTGGTCATCGGCCTATTCTTTTTAATGACCTACACATAGGTAGATACACTGTATAAATTTATAATTTAATTTTTTTACACACACACAAAAAAAAAAAATAATAATGACATAAGTCTATTCTTTGGAAGATTTTTTATTTTCCAACTTGATTATTTAGCTTAAATTGATTATTATAAATTTAAAAAGTATATTAACTATCTATATAATTGCTGACACAGTATTGTGCTTCGATATTGTTGTTGATAAAGATAATGTAAATATACATATATTTTCTGTAGATAACGCTCAAGGTTATATAATAGTGTAGTTTCACGTAATATTGTAACATCAAAAGTTAACCTACAGTAACTTCGATATTAATTACATTAATTTCTTCCTTTCTTGTACGTTTTCATACATGATCTTTTTTTCTAAATCACATCTTTTTCCTTTGTTCGATCAATATTTCACGTTCGATAAGGTACACTAATTTTAGGTATATTTTCCAAAATTATTTTCTAACACTTTTTTTATTCTTTCATATACCTGCTGTTGCTCTGTTTATCCTTCATTTATCTTTTTTTTCCCCTCTTTATTTACCTTAGTTGTGTGAGTAAATCGCAAAATGTCACAATGTATTTCACCTTGTGCATTTATTGGCTAATTTGACCAATAGCTAGGCACAACTATAATATACGCGTTCGAGTATTATCGTCTTAATCACCTATGTGACTGTAGCCAACACCCACAACGCTGCACATACCCACTCTGTGTGGCTCACTTTGTGCGTGGTACGTGTTGTGTAACGAATAACATTATTAGCGGTGCTGTACAGTAACGCGAAGAGCGCATGCTAATCCACATAGCTAGTCGTTTGCTTAACTCGCACAACTCATCACAGTAACTCATAGTTATGCAAGACGATGAACTTTTTGCGATTGCAGGAATTACCTTTACACTACCAGACATTCTGGCTCGAGGCTAGGTGCGACATTTTTGTATCTTTGTGTTACACCATTCGTTTAGCGTGTTAATGTCTCAGTGATCGATAATAAACATGTATCTGCGTTGTTTAATTTTACAGTGACAGATCATCGCCTCATCTCGTCGTCTTTACTAGTGCAATCACGTAGGCAACATTGAATAGCGCAGAGAGGCAGCACACCGCAGCGCACTTAGACATTTTCTAGAATTAATTGCAACTACCGACCACACGAATACAAACTAGATTGACAAGAATAACACTGACAAGTAAAAAAATGAGAATGACAAAGAAAGTGATAATGATGATTATATTAACTTCAACACTAACGAACAATCAACAATGGACTTTATAACATATGCAGGTATTCATGGCTTTTTTGAATATGTCATGCCCATCTTCTTTACGTGTACCTATCGTAGTAGTAGTAGTAGTAATACTGTTGGTAATGCACTCAATCGCAGCTTTGAGCCACAACTCCCGCTTTATCATAAACTATTGCAAACATCATCTCTTAACATTTCATCATAGTATAAATAAAGACAGACTAAAGTTCATTCATAAATTAATTTTCACGATACAGAAATATTAACTGAACTGTGAAATGAGGTAATGTGGCATGTTAACACGAATGTTATTCCAACGCTACGGTGAATGTAATTTAGTCATTTGTAAAAAGGAGATCATTTCTTTCTTTTATGTGCCAAAAATGTAATTACGCAGAAATCAAATAGAACAAACAGTGTGTTTGTTCTGGCACCCAACTTACACACAAATGTCACTATGAGAAAGCCATTGATGGTGTGATTAACGTAATTCATCTGTTATTCTTCTCCTTCACTATCATCATTATTATTACTCGCTACATTACATAATAATTGTACTTTTAATAACTAACATGTGCAACAAACACGTGTACTGCTGGATGCACTGCTGGCAGGCGATCAAATTAACATTCACTCGTGCGATGCGATATGTGGTGCCTACTTTGCGATTGCCCTAGCATGATTTCTACCACCATCTTTGCGGTACACTGCGGTGTTTGCGTAACGTGAGCAGTACTTGTATGAGGCACGCATTGTAAGTTATTGTAGCTAGTTTGTGTAGTCTTATTGCTCTTCTCATGTGTCTTTACAAGATGACTGCGTCTTTTCATGCAAATATTCTTGGCCCGATCGAACCCATCGTAAAGGCTCGCACAACAATGACAATAGTCGTAAATAATGTAATAGTAACAATTGTAATAGGTGCAAAGGCTACTACTAATGGTGGGAGCAACACAAAGATGATGCATTCGTTTACGAAGTGCAAATGGCAGAAAAGTATTTATTGAAGTTAGATTGTCCCTTGACGTGTTAACATACTATTGTACATGTAGTAGTACACCAAAATGCACTGCTACATGTCTTCACCCATGAATAATATTTGCAAAAAGTGTACTCAAATACAGATCAACCTACATTGGTAAAATCAAGTCAGAAATTATCTCACTAACATATTTCATCATCACTGACAAATGATCTAATTTGCTTGCTAACGCAATCGATAACTCAAGCACACACTTTTTGGTCATTACAAACAGAAGCAGTATCACACATGTAAAAGTAAAGTAATGCAACACATACTTGTGAGACAAATGTATCACATGCGCCAAATTTAGTATATACTAAAAGTCAGCTACAATACTTGGTGGCATAAGCCAGGCAACTAATTTACAAGTACATGATGTACGGCAATGTGTATTTAACGCTGTTTTGTGAGTAGAAAGTGCGTCATGCACTTTAGCCAATGGAAAGTTACATCAAAAACATAAAAATTAACCAAGTACAAACTGAAGAAAAGCGTAAACAAAAGCTGGAACAAGGCCACGAAAAACAAAAGTAGAAGTAAAATCTTCCTGAAGCTATTGAACGTAAATCTTCGTTGTAGCAGTCAACAGTCATGTGAAGGTATCTACAAAACTTACTAACAAATTCAACATGACTAAACAAGCCGTCAAACTCAGAGACAAGTTAGTTGCCATTGTGTGCAAAGAAAGATCACAACATTCTAGTCTTCCTTGGTGGTGGTGCAGCAAGCACGTAACTGGTTTGCATTACGCTTTGAACACAAACGTATATATTTTACAAAAAAATTTTGTTTTTGAGCTGTACTATAATCATGTTTATTATTATTGCCAATATTTACAAATTCATGATGTTTCGTGCACAAGATAGTTATGTGCACAACAGTGAAATTATTTATAGTGACATGAATTTTTAATGTAAAGCTAACCAAACTGGTTTGTCAAGTAAAGCGTAACAAAAAATGTGTATATATATGTATATATATATTTTTATTATCATTTGTGCTCTTTTAATGTTGATACATAGTACACGTATATTATTTATTTATAGCTGATAAACAACAAGTGTAATATATATATATATATATCATAAATTGGATTATCTTTGTTGGAGGGGTAGCGTAGCAACGCATGAAAAAGTGAAATTTTGTACGATGTATAAGTGAACAAAATGCATTACATGAGAAAAGTAGCAATACACATGCAAACCTCACAAAATGATGCACTTCACCTTAAAAATAAAATTAGTAGCAGTGGTAATAGTTGTAACAGTGGCGGTAAGATCAATATGAATAATAACAATAGTAACAGAAGTAATATTGTTTTTCAGGTGCACTTTATGAGATGCATAATGCGCGGAGACGGTGTTGAGTTTATAGTCCTGACAATGACTTTGTAGCACCAAACATGCATAAATCGTAAAGCTAAGCTGTAGTAAATACACTAAACTCAATTACACAATGTAGTGATAGGGATACAGAAGTATTTGTGCAAAATGCAACGTAAATACATTCTGCAGATGTATAAGCAAAATTTGCGGCATCTGTGCACAAGGCTGTACAAGCTGCAATAGAGTAAGTTATTGTAGTTAACAAAACATTACATGATAAAGAAATGAACAAGAGTGTGCAGGAGTTGAAGTAGCACATTAGCAACGAAAACGCGTTATTGCAATAATGTATGCATGAGACTAAGAAATCGTGTGAGCAAGTACATCGTGTGCTCACTGAGACAAACATTAAGGTAAACTAACTTAAAAGCAAAGTGCAGTAAAACGTATCGAATGATGTATTATCATCAGCAACACAATCAATCACAACACCAACAAGGGCAGCGGTAGCATAGAGTGAAAAGACAAGAGCTAAATCTTTAATATAACAAAAAACTAACAAGGAGAATAATTAGGTAAAGCAAATAGTTACCTAATTACGCAAAAGTTAACAACAACAACGACAACAAAAACAACAATCTTAATAAAAGTAAGGCAATAAAGTTTATTTATTGTAGAATAAAGAACAAAATAATCGAAATGCAGTGGCAGCAAAAGTTGTACAAATTACTCCAGTAAAGGAAAGCATAAACAACCTTCACAAAACAGAATAATCACATATAGTATAATTGCCAATAAAAACAAAGAGGTGTTCATCACAAACAAAAGTAGCTGACACAGGTGTGACGTCTGTGAAGACACAGAGTCAATTTACGTCAGTCATGAGCACATTGCCAACTCAAAGTAACAAAAGCGGTAAAATCATGAATAAAATGAGTCAAGCACGCGTAAACAGTAACATGAATATGAAGTTTGTTAACACTTCTCTAGTAGGTAACAAGCAAACAAAAAGCAAATAGCACTTTGCCAGTTGACTGTTTAGTAAAGATTGACTTGTGCAACCTAATTATGACACATTGACTGACATAAAGATGAGCTATTAGTACATGACAACACATGAGCCCGCTTACATCAAATTAGCTAAACTTAACCGTTGTTTGTAAACATTGCGACGTATTTGTAAATGAAAAAAATGCATATAAAATATTAATACATAGCACAATATTGCTTTTGATTGGTTTTTTTTTTACATTGTCATACAGTAATTTTGTGTCTTATTTTTTCCCTTTAGAAAGTAAATGATTATGCATTCATGTTACACTTCCTCTTCTCTATATGTTTTTTTTTTATTATACCGTTTATATTTTCCACATTTCTCACAACTCTTCTTTTTTGAAAAAAATTATAAGTAAAGAAGTATACAAGAAGAAAAGAAGCAACAAACGCCAATCATGACTATGATGAGTGTTTTGGCCAACGCACTTCGCACCATCGCGAGTGCGGAACGACGCGGTAAGCGACAAGTCCTTATTCGTCCATCGAGCAAAGTTGTCGTGAAGTTTTTGCAAGTGATGCAGAAACACGGTTACATTGGCGAGTTTGAGATTATTGATGACCACCGTGCTGGTAAGATTGTAGTCAACTTAAATGGCCGATTGAACAAGTGTGGTGCGATTAGTCCTCGTTTTGACTGTAACGCAAATGAGTACGAAAAGTGGGTCAAGAACATCTTACCCTCTCGTCAGTTTGGCTTTGTAGTGTTGACCACCTCATTGGGAATCATGGACCATGAGGAGGCCCGCTCACGTAACACCGGAGGTAAAGTACTTGGCTTCTTCTATTAAGGAGACGAGCATATGACAATCAACACAGTGTAATCTGTCTTTATTGACATCATTCATTTTTGTTTTACATTATTTTGTGCTTTTACATTTATATGTGTATTTTTTAAAAATAATTTAACACTTTTTCTTTCTCTCTTCTTTTTCTTATTCATAAGATCAACACTACAATAAATTATTTATTAATGTAGCAATAAAATAAAATAGTGCGATTAATGCATTACCATTATAAAGATGACAGCATCGGTAATAATGTTTTTTATAATGGCAAATACTATTTGTTTATCCATGCATGTAATTTGACCATTTTTTTTCCTGTAAATTTTTTTCTGTCAAATTAGTATCTAGATTACAGCTGTTTAATCTTCTTCTTTTTCTGTTTAGATCACAAGATAGTTAGGCAAATTTTTTTACACTTTCTGTCATAATCCTTTTTTTTTTTGATATCAATAAAAACACTTTATTTTTGTTGTTAATTTTCAGATAAGAACAAAGGAGTTGCTTAATAAACACGATAACGTAGTTCGCACACAAAATTAAATTTAGTGTGTTATCTTAACTTTTCTTAGCTAATACACAATTTATAATACACAAAAGGCATTAATACATTTGCACGCACTCCTGTCAATAGTTTACATTACACCTGAATAGATATTTTTTTTGCTTTGATTTCATTTGTGCATTTACACATTCAAGACAAATTTTTTTTGTTTGCTACCGAGGAAAGACGACATACAACTTTGCTACGTTGCAGTAGTAAAAAATAAGAAGCTCTGAGATAACTCCGCTACGTTGATTTAGTGTAAAACAGAAATAATTATCTTTTACTGTAAACACTTTTGTAGATAACAATGCAGAATAACTAGATTGTGGTTAGTAGAAGTGACAATGTTAGTTAAAGTAGTATAGATAGATCAAAGTTGATAGTGTTTATTAACACTTTTCAATGTGCACCTTCACAATTACTTTTCCTGGCAACGTAGTTGAGCTTACATAAAATTTGTTTTACCTTGTTCACTAGCAGAAATAACGATGAGAGTAATATTGATCGCTTTGACAAATATGAAGAGCTTTTGGCAAGTGATTCATTTGATAACAGGAAGACAGTAATTCGTACTTCGTCTGTTGCTACTGGTGCTGCTGACGAAGCTCATACAAAGAATGATGATAAAAATTTTCACATTACTTTCATCAAAGTTATGATAGGTGTCCATCCATTTCACATTCTTTGCCGACGTGCAGAAGAGCGTGGATGAACGTTGGTCCAGCCAAGCTGAGTAGCATAAGGAAAATGTTTGAAAAAAAATTTGTAAAATTACACACTGCATTGCTCTTTACATAATGCACAAGTTTGTATGAGTGGTTTGAACTAAAATGAACGAAGCTAACTTCAACAGTGATGTATTTCACATCATTGCCATTTATACTCGCAACTTCGACATGACTGCAATTTGTTAATTGTGTCAAATACTCATTACGCATCTCTTGTTTCACAATTAAATACGCGCGAAAGTAAAAATGATCTGACATTGTAATCCTTTGCTAATGTTCAAGAAGTTGATGTTGCATGTGCAATCAAGCAAAATCCTTTCTACATATCTTCACCTTCGCAACTGATCCGTTTGCAACATTAGTAAACAGTATTACAATAAGAATTTTGTGAATAAATAACACCATCAAAAAATATTACAATGACAAATCATTTTTTTTTGTAGTAATAATTGCAACAAGAGGAATTACACTAGATAAAGGATATGGAGAAGCAGCCTCAGAATACCAAGTCCTTTAGCGAAATGAATAAATGATAATCATTAACTTGTCATTTACCTTTGCCATCGTCAAAGATCACTTTTGCACTTCGACATGACATTCCAATCACATCATTTTCTCTTTTTCAATCAATAACATGCGCACTACACTCAAGCGCACACTAGTGCGTTCAGCTGTAAACATCACTTACACGTACTCTAAACTAAACAAAGAATTGAATTACACATCATTTGCACAAGGTAAGCAAAACAAACACTTCGTCTTCTGGTATACGTGGAATGTAAAACATGTACTGTTACTTTTCACCTCCGTAGAGGTGTACTTTGGACATGGTATAAATCATTTAATACTGTGGTGCCCATGTAGTACACTCTTTATCACCACATCAAGCATATCATGTTAATGATAGCAACACCAAGAACAATAGCAATGATGATAATAACACAAATACAAACAATCATTACAAACTCACACACATTATAGTGTTAACTGAAAAGTTGTGTGAGGTTGTTTTCCCGCATCCACGTGTGCAATTTGTTCGTCTAGAGTGACTACTATCATGCTGTCGAGCTCGTAAGTTACTTCCACTAACACCAAAATGGACTGTTTTACCGATGACACTTAAACCGGTACTGACCTTTACTGGTATTTCATCTCATGAGAAGCGTATCTTGTGCAGTGCACTTCACAGCACAATTCATTCACCTTTTCTCATACAAGATGCATTCATTCTAGGTTTACCACGTTAATTACCACAATAATAATAAATTTAGTCATAATGATAATAAAAGTAGTAAAGTAAATAGTAATAGTAGCATCAAAATTTATGAACCACCAACGACTAGCACGTAGTTGAAGCAGATATTTGTAGTTTTGTAGATAGTACCAATGCAACTAATCAAACCAGTAGAAAACCAATGTATATTAATAGTATCAAAAAAAACAAAAAAAGTTTATAGCTTGCAAATACAACACACTTGATCGCACCATTACGCGAACTGTACAAATCACGCAAAGTTAGCGCTCTTGTGAATCGTGTGCAGAGCATGAGTATCAAACGTCAGGGTGCCCTTCGTAGCAGTACTAGTAGTAGTAATAATAATAATAATATTAATAGTAACAGATCACACACTAATAAGTGTAGTTCTTCTTACTCGCAATAGTGTGTGTTGGTAGACGTGTAGTGAGTAAAAAAAGTAGTGAAAGCTAAGAAATGGGTGGACTGAACTCCGTACATACTTCCATTACCAGCGACCGCATCTCTGTCTAACTAATAAATAACGTTAAGATCAGCCAAAAGTTATCATTTTGATGGTGTAACTAATAATAGTAAAGTTCACTATCGTAATTAAACTAGTAGTGATGATAACAAGTAGAATTACACGCGTAAATTGAATAGGACACATAATAGTGAAGAGTTAAACACTAGTATTGGAAAAGGAATGCAAACATCACAATTATAGCCAAGCTGTTTTATGCCACACATGACAACATAGCGATAACGAAAGCAACTCACAAACGTTTAATAGTACAATAAGAAATTACAACAACATCACCACCAAGAACGACCACAACAATAACGTAATTTACACAAGCGATTTCGTGACGAGGACACACAGTGCGGTATGGAAGAAAATGACAATGTGTATCATAGCACGCAAGTCTGCCTGACCTTGTAAAAGCTGTTAGACCACTTATAGTAAACAGAAGTGTACATTGATCGCATTGGCCAGCAAAAAAGCCACTCCATTAGAATCAGTAACACAACAATGTAGCCACTCATCAAAAATAAAACTAGTAATGTAGCCACTACAAATGCCACCACATCATTGACGTTGTCAAAAATTTCGCATCCGCTGCATCACAACGCCACATTAAGGTCTTCTGTAGATGGAATGCAATTATAACAAATGCAAGGTGTGTTAACTACAGCTAAGATTGCTGAGGCAGCAGGGTAAGCAGGCCTACACCATACACTCGTAGCAGGCTAATCACAAGTCGTTTACTATCACCGCGAGAGCGATGATGCACATCAAACACTAGCAATGGATGTGTAAGGTGAGGTAGACGCAGGTACACCACACTCAACCTCGCAGACGACTTTGTCGTAGCAATCGGAGGACAAGTAGCAAACTGTGCAAATAGACGAAACAGTTTTGCACGAATCAAGTATACGTACTCCATCTACCTGTTTGTTGTAGGCGTATGAAACGACCACGTTGTATGACAAGCAACGAACCAAGAGTTTGTTAGCGTCTACAACATCAGCACTAATGAAAGCAGGAAATATGGACACACCTCACCAAGCAACTTCATCAGCATCATAGGTGTGAATGGTAAACAATATTCACAAGAATGATAACAAGGAAAGTGCGCTGCAGACGGGCACAGCTTTTATGAAAACACCCGTTCGTGTACGTGACGCACCGTCTAGTTTGTAAAAAAAACCAATTAGCTGCACCGCATTACTGTAAAGACACCCCACACGTATTATGTCTACGACAATACGTCTACTTATTGCTAGCGATGTGAAGCGAACATGAAATAATCAATAAATTGAGTCTTACTTGGGAACTGAGTGTTTACTTGTGGACGAGGCAGCAGCCTGCACACACTTTGTTATTGCTAAACCGACCAAAACTGAAGCTTTTCTGTGTTGCCTTGCAGCAAAGAAATGCATCGTCAAGCCGTCTTTTTTGTAGGCATGTGTAGCCCAAAGGCAACTTGTGCCCGTAGATGCACACCGATGAAATGTTTCTTACGCACAGTAGCTCAACCTACGCCCATCTTTAGTTCAACTGATTGCTGGAATAGAACGTCAGTAATCTGCACACACTTTACCGTTTACTCGATGAAACGTAAATTTGTGCTGCAATACACCGGAGAGGAGTAAAAGTTTTTACAAAATTTTAATTAGTGGCGGATGTGAACGTGTTAATATTACCTCGCCGTAAAAATTGTGTCTATCGTCAACATTATAGCAAAGTTAGTAGCTAATTATGCATAGTTACTAATGTAAAATACTTGATGCACACACACCATATAGTCAGAGTGCAAATAACAGAGATGATAAATGTTAATATAATAATAGTAAAAAAATTAAAGTTGACTGTGTTGCCAACAGTCATGACAGATAGCAGTTAGCTCACACTAACCTAATTCTATCTGATGTAAACCTATGAAGTGAAGCGCAACTACAAACTTTCGAAGAAAAAACCAGTAATATTTGAACGATAGTACGTATTGACTATATTGTTCATTGACTTTGCAGCGCGCAAGACAAATTTGCAGATTTTGTTATAAAGTCAGTACCACAATAACGTTAATACAATATAAAATAATAAAAAAACTTTTTTTCTAAACTATTGACTGCCTCATAGTCAAAATAAAAATAAGCTGTGATACCCTCGCATAAAATTGTGATGGATATTCATAAATTTACTTTTCATCTACCAAACAAATCTTTTACTTATTAAAATAAAAATAGTAGCTTTATTTATTTCAACTTAATTTTCACTCTCCATATTGTAACATGTTCACCTCTTCACACCAATTCACATCATAGATCACATTAACGTAAATTGTAACTTGCATCAGTATGTGTTTACTATACCTCAACACATATTGTTACCATAAACTTATTTCACAACGTACAATACGTATAATTTGATATATATATAAATATATTAAATGCATGTAAAATTGATGATTAGGTGAGGTTGTATATGGAACGAAACTTTTGTATTTGCTGTTCCATAGATATTACTGCTACTATAGAAAGATATTTGTTAAATTTACATTGCTATTTTATAAATTTTAAAAAAAAATCTACCTTCATCTTACTTTCTTTTGCAATACTGCACATACACTTTCTTACTTTCACTTGTTTCTACTAATTGCTGACTTCAGCATAGAAATACAGTATCATCTTATCAATAATTTTTTCAGGAATAAATATTTATATTCTATTATTATAGTT
This sequence comes from Blastocrithidia nonstop, assembly GCA_028554745.1. Lineage (NCBI taxonomy): Eukaryota > Euglenozoa > Kinetoplastea > Trypanosomatida > Trypanosomatidae > Blastocrithidia > Blastocrithidia nonstop. The sequence goes on along the minus strand of JAQOTN010000016.1, from coordinate 20,372 downwards.
CACGCAGAACTCTATAGAGGAAATATAAATTAAAATCAAAAGATATTAAAATATTTTGTATACAAATACGTAGAGCACAACAATAATTTGTCTTTTGAAGTTGTTATAGTTATTAACTTGTGCTGACTAGATTAGTTTGCAGCGTACCATAATGTCGTTAATAAAATACTAAGACATTGTTGATCACAATAATAATAATAATAATAGTAATGACGATTATAATGGCAGAAGACAAAAAAGGAAAAATAAGACTAACAAGAATTCAAAACAGTAACAATAAAAGACTGATATAACAAATTTAGGTTTGCCAAGTCATTACCGTTTTGAGATCGACAAATGCGTAAAGCGGATTAAAGAAAAAAATGCACGACGTGTGGCATTGCAGTTTCCGTAAGGCTTGCTCATGTTTGCGGCACCATTGGCAGATTTACTGTAAAGCAGGACAGGTGCAGAAATGGTGATATTAGGAGATGTGACCTATGGTGCGTGCTGTGTTGACGATTACACTGCTAAAGCACTCGGGTGTGATTTTCTCATTCATTACGGCCATAGTTGTCTAATTTCTATCAGGTAGTGTTGTATTGCAAACATGATGTATGTGTTTGTGTAAATCGACATGGATGTTGCTCACTTTGTGTAAACTGTCAAGGCTCTTGTACCACCCTCAACTCGATTGACGTGTATTGGCACCGTACAGTTCATCTCTAGTATGAGAGCTGGTGTACAAATGTTACAGTAACACTTTAACTCTCCTATTATTGTACCGCAATGCAAACCATTATCTACTGGTGAAATACTCGGTTGTACTAGCCCATTGATCTAAACTTACTCTATTGACATTTTACTTTACGTAGGTGATGGTCGATTTCATGTATAATCGTTTCTCATTGCTCATCCATAACTTGATGCACTACAGTATAATCCTTACACAAAAAAATTAACTCGGTAGAGGTACGACACGGAGCAGATGCTGAACTTGCGAAAGGGAGCAATCGATCAGGCAAATCAAGCGCAGAGTTTCGCAATTATCATGGGTACACTTGGCAGGCAAGGCAGTACACGTATTGTTGATCGATTGATGACTTTGGCATAGCAACAAGGTAAAAAAATAACACTGTTACTTATGTCGTAAATATTTCCACATAAATTAGCGAAGCTAAATGATATTGATTGTTACATACAAGTGGCCTGCCCTCGTTTGTCCATTGACTGAGGGTATGCATTTGACAAACCATTACTGACACCCTATGAAGCAGAAATAGTATTAGGTAAAACTACATGAAATGCAGATAAATATCCAATGGATCATTACTCAAGTACAGGCGGGCGATGGGCTGTGTACACAAATAAGCAAATAAATTAATCATAATATAAACACAGATTTTATATAATATATTTAATTATCTTTCTTTAACTTCACGAAAGAAAGTGCAAAAATCAAGAAAAATAATAAAAAATAGAATGTACTAATATTTATTCTAAGAAAAACCTGTAAAAAATTTACATTATGTAAAAAAATATAATTTATTTTGATATTAATATGATGTTTATATTATTTATTCTATACATTTGTCCTTATTAAGAGTAACCTATCACTACAAACTTAATATATATAAAAATATCAAGATACTACAAAGATTTTATTATAATCTATTTATAAAAAGTTTACCTACTATTTATTCACAAACATGTCAGCTGACGAAGCCACTGGACTTGAAGCTGCTCGTAAGCAGAAGATTCACAATTTGAAGTTGAAAACGGGATGTCTGGAAAATGAAGAGTTAGTTCAAGAATTACACATTTCCGATTGGTCTGAAATGCAACGCCAAAAACTACGCGGTGCACATGATAAAGCACAATAGTTACTTGCCTCCGTCGAAATTGGAACGAAGTGAAATCTAATGGAAGCATATGATTTGGCCAAACTAATGCGCGTTTGTGGACTAGAGATGAGTTAGCGAGAGCTTTATCGCCCAGAGGACAAGCCACAGTTTATGGATGTTATTGGCTTGAAGAAAGTACTCCAAGACTTGCGTCAGAATCGAAATAAAACTCGCATTGTCAGTTTTACGCAGCTTATTGATAACAGCATTGCAAAGATTGAGAAAGTTGAGGAGGAATTACGCCGCTCACAATTGGATGCTACTCAGCTTGCTCAAATCCCTACTCGTACGTTAAAGATGATGTAGGACATAATGAACGCCACTCACATTCAAAATGCTATGGCTTCTACTGACGATCAAATGAAGACACAGCTATCTCAGCTCGAAAAAACTAATTAAATTCAGAATGTTGCCATGCATGATGGTGAAATGCAAGTTGCTGAAGAGCAAATGTGGACTAAAGTTCAACTACAATAACGACTAATTGAGCTGTTAAAAGACAAGTTTGGGCTAATCGCGAAGTGTGAAGAGGAAAATGCTCAATTTAAAGAAATTTATGAAGTTCAGAAGCAAGCAAATCAAGAAACGAGTCAGATGAAAGATGCGAAACGACGCCTCAAACAACGTTGTGAAACTGATCTGAAGCACATTCATGATGCTATTCAAAAAGCAGATCTCGAAGATGCATAGGCAACCAAACGTTAACATCAGAATAGAAACGTCGAGTGGAGCATGCACAATTTTTGGAAATTGCCTCACAGCACAAGAAATTACTTGAATTAACAGTGTATAACTGTGATATTGGTTTGCGCTGTACCGGACTTGTTGAAGAGATGGTATCTGAAGGATGTGCAGGAGTGAAAGCACGTTATGATAAAACAAGTCAATAGCTTGCTGCATTACGTCTGGAAGTACACAAAGAGCATCTAGAGTATTTCAGAATGTTGTACCTTACCCTTGGCTCTCTTATTTATAAGAAATAGAAGAGGCTAGAGGAGATTGATCGCAACATTCGAACAACACATATACAACTTGAATTTTGTGTTGAGACCTTTTTTTGATCCTAATGCTAAAAAACATGCTGATATGAAGAAAGAGCTTTATAAGTTACGACAAGGTGTTGAAGAGGAATTGGCTATGCTTAAAGAAAAGCAGGCCACCGCTCTTGAAGATTTTAAAGAATCTGAAGAAGCTCTCGATGCAGCGGGTATTGAATTTAACCATCCTGTTGATGAAAATAACGAGGAAGTGTTGACTCGTCGAAGTAAAATGGTTGAATATAAGGCACATGTAACAAAACAAGAAGAGGTGAAAATTGCAGCTGAGCGTGAAGAAATCAAGCGAGCTCGGCTACTTCGAAGTGGTGGTGACGCTGCACAAATTACAGGTGGATCAACAGATGGTGTTCAGCGTCAATTGGAGTAACGGTAAAGCATTTAAATAACACGTTTCAAATATATTTTTTAACTAATAGAATTACTATGTTCAAAGATGAAAATATTAATTAATTGCTAACTTTATTAATTTGAATTATTATTTTTTCTTCTGAAACTTCTTTTACTCTTCACCTACTTTTCATATAAAAAATGTAGTAAGCAAAAAGGAGAAAGTGCAAGAGTAAAGATAAATCTATTTTATAATGATGTATAAAGCTATGTTATATGTATTGCAGTGTCTCCAAAAAGAAAACACACTGATTTTTAATATCTTGTTTTGAAATTATAAGAAAACCATTCTTCAACATTATCACAAGTACAGTCAATAAAGCAAAAAAACTCCGATGTATATATTTATATATTTAGGTCTAAAATTTGTTTTAACTTCAATAGATGTAAATGACTCACTGTTGATATTATCACTAAATTTGTTTATATTATGTATATCGGCAAAATATAGTTTATTCGATTTATTCACAAAAACAATTATAGTGACGGATTGAAAGTATGGTATAGATAATAAGTAATATTAAGATGCTATCTGAAGAAGCAAATTTATGTGATTAGTGAAAAAAAATTATAATATTAATTAAATTAATTTTACAAAAATTTAAATATTTTTCAGACCTGAAAGTTGTTGTTAAGAAAAATAAACATAAATTTGCTAAGATATTCAAAACATACTATTATAATCTATTTATAAAAAGTTTACCTACTATTTATTCACAAACATGTCAGCTGACGAAGCCACTGGACTTGAAGCTGCTCGTAAGCAGAAGATTCACAATTTGAAGTTGAAAACGGGATGTCTGGAAAATGAAGAGTTAGTTCAAGAATTACACATTTCCGATTGGTCTGAAATGCAACGCCAAAAACTACGCGGTGCACATGATAAAGCACAATAGTTACTTGCCTCCGTCGAAATTGGAACGAAGTGAAATCTAATGGAAGCATATGATTTGGCCAAACTAATGCGCGTTTGTGGACTAGAGATGAGTTAGCGAGAGCTTTATCGCCCAGAGGACAAGCCACAGTTTATGGATGTTATTGGCTTGAAGAAAGTACTCCAAGACTTGCGTCAGAATCGAAATAAAACTCGCATTGTCAGTTTTACGCAGCTTATTGATAACAGCATTGCAAAGATTGAGAAAGTTGAGGAGGAATTACGCCGCTCACAATTGGATGCTACTCAGCTTGCTCAAATCCCTACTCGTACGTTAAAGATGATGTAGGACATAATGAACGCCACTCACATTCAAAATGCTATGGCTTCTACTGACGATCAAATGAAGACACAGCTATCTCAGCTCGAAAAAACTAATTAAATTCAGAATGTTGCCATGCATGATGGTGAAATGCAAGTTGCTGAAGAGCAAATGTGGACTAAAGTTCAACTACAATAACGACTAATTGAGCTGTTAAAAGACAAGTTTGGGCTAATCGCGAAGTGTGAAGAGGAAAATGCTCAATTTAAAGAAATTTATGAAGTTCAGAAGCAAGCAAATCAAGAAACGAGTCAGATGAAAGATGCGAAACGACGCCTCAAACAACGTTGTGAAACTGATCTGAAGCACATTCATGATGCTATTCAAAAAGCAGATCTCGAAGATGCATAGGCAACCAAACGTTATGCAGCTAACAAAGAGAAAAGTGACCGGTTTGTTAAAGAAAATGAAGATACTCAAGAAGAGGCATGGAACAAAATTCAGGATTTGGAACGCCAACTTCAAAAGCTCGGTACCGATCGTTTTGATGAAGTTAAACGTCGAATCGAAGAAATTGACAGAGAATAGAAACGTCGAGTGGAGCATGCACAATTTTTGGAAATTGCCTCACAGCACAAGAAATTACTTGAATTAACAGTGTATAACTGTGATATTGGTTTGCGCTGTACCGGACTTGTTGAAGAGATGGTATCTGAAGGATGTGCAGGAGTGAAAGCACGTTATGATAAGACAAGTCAATAGCTTGCTGCATTACGTCTGGAAGTACACAAAGAGCATCTAGAGTATTTCAGAATGTTGTACCTTACCCTTGGCTCTCTTATTTATAAGAAATAGAAGAGGCTAGAGGAGATTGATCGCAACATTCGAACAACACATATACAACTTGAATTTTGTGTTGAGACCTTTGATCCTAATGCTAAAAAACATGCTGATATGAAGAAAGAGCTTTATAAGTTACGACAAGGTGTTGAAGAGGAATTGGCTATGCTTAAAGAAAAGCAGGCCACCGCTCTTGAAGATTTTAAAGAATCTGAAGAAGCTCTCGATGCAGCGGGTATTGAATTTAACCATCCTGTTGATGAAAATAACGAGGAAGTGTTGACTCGTCGAAGTAAAATGGTTGAATATAAGGCACATTTATGTAACCACACAAGAAGAGGTGAAAATTGCAGCTGAGCGTGAAGAAATCAAGCGAGCTCGGCTACTTCGAAGTGGTGGTGACGCTGCACAAATTACAGGTGGATCAACAGATGGTGTTCAGCGTCAATTGGAGTAACGGTAAAGCATTTAAATAACACGTTTCAAATATATTTTTTAACTAATAGAATTACTATGTTCAAAGATGAAAATATTAATTAATTGTTGACTTTATTAATTTGAATTATTATTTTTTCTTCTGAAACTTCTTTTACTCTTCACCTACTTTTCATATAAAAAATGTAGTAAGCAAAAAGGAGAAAGTGCAAGAGTAAAGATAAATCTATTTTATAATGATGTATAAAGCTATGTTATATGTATTGCAGTGTCTCCAAAAAGAAAACACACTGATTTTTAATATCTTGTTTTGAAATTATAAGAAAACCATTCTTCAACATTATCACAAGTACAGTCAATAAAGCAAAAAAACTCCGATGTATATATTTATATATTCAGAGATTAATTTGAAGATGAAAGCTAAAACATTTTAATATTCAAGAAACAGAAATTACAACAAAAAACATTCTAATGATCTACACATTAATTACTTTTTTTCCATTGTGTTGAAGTAATTTAGCTTTCTCAATATTGCTTCGTATAAATTTTATAATAATGAGTAACGTTTTTTTCTTCTTTTGTGAGAACAAATGAAATTATCAATGTAAATAGAACGTATACAAGATAAATCATAAACTTAATTAAACACTGAAATGTTAAAATTTGTTTTAACTTCAATAGATGTAAATGACTCACTGTTGATATTATCACTAAATTTGTTTATATTATGTATATCGGCAAAATATAGTTTATTCGATTTATTCACAAAAACAATTATAGTGACGGATTGAAAGTATGGTATAGATAATAAGTAATATTAAGATGCTATCTGAAGAAGCAAATTTATGTGATTAGTGAAAAAAAATTATAATATTAATTAAATTAATTTTACAAAAATTTAAATATTTTTCAGACCTGAAAGTTGTTGTTAAGAAAAATAAACATAAATTTGCTAAGATATTCAAAACATACTATTATAATCTATTTATAAAAAGTTTACCTACTATTTATTCACAAACATGTCAGCTGACGAAGCCACTGGACTTGAAGCTGCTCGTAAGCAGAGAAGATTCACAATTTGAAGTTGACAACTTTCAGGTCTGAAAAATATTTAGAGTTAGTTCAAGAATTACACATTTCCGATTGGTCTGAAATGCAACGCCAAAAACTACGCGGTGCACATGATAAAGCACAATAGTTACTTGCCTCCGTCGAAATTGGAACGAAGTGAAATCTAATGGAAGCATATGATTTGGCCAAACTAATGCGCGTTTGTGGACTAGAGATGAGTTAGCGAGAGCTTTATCGCCCAGAGGACAAGCCACAGTTCTTTAACTCGCATTGTCAGTTTTACGCAGCTTATTGATAACAGCATTGCAAAGATTGAGAAAGTTGAGGAGGAATTACGCCGCTCACAATTGGATGCTACTCAGCTTGCTCAAATCCCTACTCGTACGTTAAAGATGATGTAGGACATAATGAACGCCACTCACATTCAAAATGCTATGGCTTCTACTGACGATCAAATGAAGACACAGCTATCTCAGCTCGAAAAAACTAATTAAATTCAGAATGTTGCCATGCATGATGGTGAAATGCAAGTTGCTGAAGAGCAAATGTGGACTAAAGTTCAACTACAATAACGACTAATTGAGCTGTTAAAAGACAAGTTTGGGCTAATCGCGAAGTGTGAAGAGGAAAATGCTCAATTTAAAGAAATTTATGAAGTTCAGAAGCAAGCAAATCAAGAAACGAGTCAGATGAAAGATGCGAAACGACGCCTCAAACAACGTTGTGAAACTGATCTGAAGCACATTCATGATGCTATTCAAATTGAATTCTAAGCAGATCTCGAAGATGCATAGGCAACCAAACGTTATGCAGCTAACAAAGAGAAAAGTGACCGGTTTGTTAAAGAAAATGAAGATACTCAAGAAGAGGCATGGAACAAAATTCAGGATTTGGAACGCCAACTTCAAAAGCTCGGTACCGATCGTTTTGATGAAGTTAAACGTCGAATCGAAGAAATTGACAGAGAATAGAAACGTCGAGTGGAGCATGCACAATTTTTGGAAATTGCCTCACAGCACAAGAAATTACTTGAATTAACAGTGTATAACTGTGATATTGGTTTGCGCTGTACCGGACTTGTTGAAGAGATGGTATCTGAAGGATGTGCAGGAGTGAAAGCACGTTATGATAAAACAAGTCAATAGCTTGCTGCATTACGTCTGGAAGTACACAAAGAGCATCTAGAGTATTTCAGAATGTTGTACCTTACCCTTGGCTCTCTTATTTATAAGAAATAGAAGAGGCTAGAGGAGATTGATCGCAACATTCGAACAACACATATACAACTTGAATTTTGTGTTGAGACCTTTGATCCTAATGCTAAAAAACATGCTGATATGAAGAAAGAGCTTTATAAGTTACGACAAGGTGTTGAAGAGGAATTGGCTATGCTTAAAGAAAAGCAGGCCACCGCTCTTGAAGATTTTAAAGAATCTGAAGAAGCTCTCGATGCAGCGGGTATTGAATTTAACCATCCTGTTGATGAAAATAACGAGGAAGTGTTGACTCGTCGAAGTAAAATGGTTGAATATAAGGCACATGTAACAAAACAAGAAGAGGTGAAAATTGCAGCTGAGCGTGAAGAAATCAAGCGAGCTCGGCTACTTCGAAGTGGTGGTGACGCTGCACAAATTACAGGTGGATCAACAGATGGTGTTCAGCGTCAATTGGAGTAACGGTAAAGCATTTAAATAACACGTTTCAAATATATTTTTTAACTAATAGAATTACTATGTTCAAAGATGAAAATATTAATTAATTGTTGACTTTATTAATTTGAATTATTATTTTTTCTTCTGAAACTTCTTTTACTCTTCACCTACTTTTCATATAAAAAATGTAGTAAGCAAAAAGGAGAAAGTGCAAGAGTAAAGATAAATCTATTTTATAATGATGTATAAAGCTATGTTATATGTATTGCAGTGTCTCCAAAAAGAAAACACACTGATTTTTAATATCTTGTTTTGAAATTATAAGAAAACCATTCTTCAATATTATCACAAGTACAGTCAATAAAGCAAAAAAACTCCGATGTATATATTTATATATTCAGAGATTAATTTGAAGATGAAAGCTAAAACATTTTAATATTCAAGAAACAGAAATTACAACAAAAAACATTCTAATGATCTACACATTAATTACTTTTTTTCCATTGTGTTGAAGTAATTTAGCTTTCTCAATATTGCTTCGTATAAATTTTATAATAATGAGTAACGTTTTTTTCTTCTTTTGTGAGAACAAATGAAATTATCAATGTAAATAGAACGTATACAAGATAAATCATAAACTTAATTAAACACTGAAATGTTAAAATTTGTTTTAACTTCAATAGATGTAAATGACTCACTGTTGATATTATCACTAAATTTGTTTATATTATGTATATCGGCAAAATATAGTTTATTCGATTTATTCACAAAAACAATTATAGTGACGGATTGAAAGTATGGTATAGATAATAAGTAATATTAAGATGCTATCTGAAGAAGCAAATTTATGTAATTAGTGAAAAAAAATTATAATATTAATTAAATTAATTTTACAAAAAATTTAAATATTTTTCAGACCTGACAGTTGTTGTTAAGAAAAATAAACATAAATTTGCTAAGATATTCAAAACATACTATTATAATCTATTTATAAAAAGTTTACCTACTATTTATTCACAAACATGGCTACTCCTCGCAGTGCAAAGAAAGCTAACCGCAAGAGTGGATCTCGCTCTGCTCGTGCAGGTCTCATCTTCCCTGTGGGTCGTGTGGGATCGTTGTTACGCCGTGGACAGTATGCTCGTCGTATTGGTGCTTCTGGAGCTACCTACATGGCTGCTGTACTGGAATACCTCACTGCTGAGTTACTTGAACTCTCTGTCAAAGCTGCTGCTCAACACAGCAAGAAGCCTCGCCGTCTCAACCCTCGTATTGTTACCCTTGCCGTACGCCATGATGATGATCTTGGTTCACTTCTGCAACACGTAACGATGTCGCGTGGTGGAGTGTTGCCAAGCATGAACAAAGCTCTTGCCAAGAAGCAGAAAGGAAGCAAACAGGTGAAGGCTACTCCTAGTGCATAATCGCATTAAACGTCCAGTTACGTGAAGTTTTGATAAAATTTAGTTAATTAGTTCTTTTTATTTTTAAAGATTTTAGAATTGTTTAACTAATTTCGTTTTACATTTCTCTCTTTACATATATTCTAATTTAATTTACTTTGGTCAAAAAGTAATATTTCCAATATGATAGAGTTTTAGTGAAAAACTAGATGAATAATAATAGAGTGATAGTAATGTATTACATTTATATATTAATCTCTATTTTGTAATAGTACAAGTCAGCTGATTATGTTATGTTTGCAATGTATCGTAGAGTATAAGCGTTTAATTTGAGGTGATGTACTAATGATGAATAATCAATTTATGTGAAGTTGCAAATTGGTCATGCGAGATCATGTAAACACTGTCTTCACCTCTACTTATCTTTTTTTGCACTTACTTGTGAAAATGATGATAATATGGTGGCAAAGACATTTAATTGTTAAATTATATTTTCAAGAATATCTTTATTTCTTTACAAAGAGAAGCCTCGCTATTTTTTTTTTGTCATAGAGTGTGCTGCAAAGACAAACATACACACACAAAGCAAAAAGAACGATACTAGCAGTTAATACTATTGAATGTTTACTTGCATATACATATATATTTACTGTTTGCATGAAAATATTGATATTCAGAAAGCTGAAAATTTCTTGGCTTGTACTGACGATAATAATATATGATAAATTACATTAGAGTTAAACAGTTTGTATTTAAATTTACGTTAGTAAATTAGAAAAAGTATATTTACACTGCAAACAAAATAATAAATTATTTTGCCATTACCTTGTATTCTTCTTGATGCATTGAAATTAGATTATTTGCCACGCAGATATGGATGAGTGAAATATTTCATTATATACTCTAAATGTTTAGAGAATTATGCCAGTCATACTGCCTAATAATGATATGCTTGCAAGTTGTGAAATACTTACAGTAATTATTTTCATGCCATTTACAATTTTCTAATTTATACTCTCATACACATTTCTTTGTTAATTAAAACATTAATTTGATTTTAATTGCAAAATAACAAATATCATTTTGTCAACACTGCATATACTCTCAGCTTATTACAGTTTCAGCAAATATATCATATTTAACATTAACACAAAGAAACCAAACTAAATAAAGCTTATTTAGCAACACCTTAAATTTATTTTATACTTAAAACTCTACAATGGCAGAACAATCATCAGATCAACATGGCTACTCCTCGCAGTGCAAAGAAAGCTAACCGCAAGAGTGGATCTCGCTCTGCTCGTGCAGGTCTCATCTTCCCTGTGGGTCGTGTGGGATCGTTGTTACGCCGTGGACAGTATGCTCGTCGTATTGGTGCTTCTGGAGCTACCTACATGGCTGCTGTACTGGAATACCTCACTGCTGAGTTACTTGAACTCTCTGTCAAAGCTGCTGCTCAACACAGCAAGAAGCCTCGCCGTCTTAACCCTCGTATTGTTACCCTTGCCGTACGCCATGATGATGATCTTGGTTCACTTCTGCAACACGTAACGATGTCGCGTGGTGGAGTGTTGCCAAGCATGAACAAAGCTCTTGCCAAGAAGCAGAAAGGAAGCAAACAGGTGAAGGCTACTCCTAGTGCATAATCGCATTAAACGTCAAGTTACGTAAAGTTTTGATAAAATTTAGTTAATTAATTCTTTTTATTTTTAAAGATTTTAGAATTCCCGTTTAACTAATTTCGTTTTACATTTCTCTCTTTACATATATTCTAATTTAATTTACTTTGGTCAAAAAGTAATATTTACAATATGATAGAGTTTTAGTGAAAAATTAGATGAATAATAATAGAGTGATAGTAATGTATTACATTTATCTATAAATCTCTATTTTGTAATAGTACAAGTCAGCTGATTATGTTATATTTGCAATGTATCGTAGAGTATAAGCGTTTAATTTGAGGTGATGTACTAATGATGAATAATCAATTTATGTGAAGTTGCAAATTGGTCATGCGAGATCATGTAAACACTGTCTTCACCTCTACTTATCTTTTTTTGCACTTACTTGTGAAAATGATGATAATATGGTGGCAAAGACATTTAATTGTTTAATTATATTTTCAAGAATATCTTTATTTCTTTACAAAGAGAAGCCTCGCTATTTTTTTTGTCATAGAGTGTGATGCAAAGACAAACATACACACAAAACAAAAAGAACGATACTAGCAGTTAATACTATTGAATGTTTACTTGCATATACATATATATTTACTGTTTGCATGAAAATATTGATATTCAGAAAGTTGAAAATTTCTTGGCTTGTACTGACGATATGATAAATTACATTAGAGTTAAACAGTTTGTATTTAAATTTACGTTAGTAAATTAGAAAAAGTATATTTACACTGCAAACAAAATAATAAATTATTTTGCCATTACCTTGTATTCTTCTTGATGCATTGAAATTAGATTATTTGCCACGCAGATATGGATGAGTGAAATATTTCATTATATACTCTAAATGTTTAGAGAATTATGCCAGTCATACTGCCTAATATTGATATGCTTGCAAGTTGTGAAATACTTACAGTAATTATTTGATTTCATTTACAATTTTCTAATTTATACTCTCATACACATTTCTTTGTTAATTAAAACATTAATTTGATTTTAATTGCAAAATAACAAATATCATTTTGTCAACACTGCATATACTCTCAGGGAAGCTTATTACAGTTTCAGCAAATATATCATATTTAACATTAACACAAAGAAACCAAACTAAATAAAGCTTATTTAGCAACACCTTAAATTTATTTTATACTTAAAACTCTACAAACAATCATCAGATCAACATGGCTACTCCTCGCAGTGCAAAGAAAGCTAACCGCAAGAGTGGATCTCGCTCTGCTCGTGCAGGTCTCATCTTCCCTGTGGGTCGTGTGGGATCGTTGTTACGCCGTGGACAGTATGCTCGTCGTATTGGTGCTTCTGGAGCTACCTACATGGCTGCTGTACTGGAATACCTCACTGCTGAGTTACTTGAACTCTCTGTCAAAGCTGCTGCTTAAACTTCACCTGTTTGCTTACTTTCTTTCTTGGCAAGAAGCAAACAGGTGAAGGCTACTCCTAGTGCATAATCGCATTAAACGTCAAGTTACGTAAAGTTTTGATAAAATTTAGTTAATTAATTCTTTTTATTTTTAAAGATTTTAGAATTGTTTAACTAATTTCGTTTTACATTTCTCTCTTTACATATATTCTAATTTAATTTACTTTGGTCAAAAAGTAATATTTCCAATATGATAGAGTTTTAGTGAAAAATTAGATGAATAATAATAGAGTGATAGTAATGTATTACATTTATCTATAAATCTCTATTTTGTAATAGTACACGTCAGCTGATTATGTTATGTTTGCAATGTATCGTAGAGTATAAGCGTTTAATTTGAGGTGATGTACTAATGATGAATAATCAATTTATGTGAAGTTGCAAATTGGTCATGCGAGATCATGTAAACACTGTCTTCACCTCTACTTATCTTTTTTTGCACTTACTTGTGAAAATGATGATAATATGGTGGCAAAGACATTTAATTGTTTAATTATATTTTCAAGAATATCTTTATTTCTTTACAAAGAGAAGCCTCGCTATTTTTTTTTGTCATAGAGTGTGATGCAAAGACAAACATACACACACAAAACAAAAAGAACGATACTAGCAGTTAATACTATTGAATGTTTACTTGCATATACATATATATTTACTGTTTGCATGAAAATATTGATATTCAGAAAGTTGAAAATTTCTTGGCTTGTGCTGACGATATGCCAAATTACATTAGAGTTAAACAGTTTGTATTTAAATTTACGTTAGTGAATTAGAAAAAGTATATTTACACTGCAAACAAAATAATAAATTATTTTGCCATTACCTTGTATTCTTCTTGATGCATTGAAATTAGATTATTTGCCACGCAGATATGGATGAGTGAAATATTTCATTATATACTCTAAATGTTTAGAGAATTATGCCAGTCATACTGCCTAATAATGATATGCTTGCAAGTTGTGAAATACTTACAGTAATTATTTGATTTCATTTAATACAATTTTCTAATTTATACTCTCATACACATTTCTTTGTTAATTAAAACATTAATTTGATTTTAATTGCAAAATAACAAATATCATTTTGTCAACACTGCATATACTCTCAGCTTATTACAGTTTCAGCAAATATATCATATTTAACATTAACACAAAGAAACCAAACTAAATAAAGCTTATTTAGCAACACCTTAAATTTATTTTATACTTAAAACTCTACAAACAATCATCAGATCAACATGGCTACTCCTCGCAGTGCAAAGAAAGCTAACCGCAAGAGTGGATCTCGCTCTGCTCGTGCAGGTCTCATCTTCCCTGTGGGTCGTGTGGGATCGTTGTTACGCCGTGGACAGTATGCTCGTCGTATTGGTGCTTCTGGAGCTACCTACATGGCTGCTGTACTGGAATACCTCACTGCTGAGTTACTTGAACTCTCTGTCAAAGCTGCTGCTCAACACAGCAAGAAGCCTCGCCGTCTTAACCCTCGTATTGTTACCCTTTTTAATGCCGTACGCCATGATGATGATCTTGGTTCACTTCTGCAACACGTAACGATGTCGCGTGGTGGAGTGTTGCCAAGCATGAACAAAGCTCTTGCCAAGAAGCAGAAAGGAAGCAAACAGGTGAAGGCTACTCCTAGTGCATAATCGCATTAAACGTCAAGTTACGTAAAGTTTTGATAAAATTTAGTTAATTAATTCTTTTTATTTTTAAAGATTTTAGAATTGTTTAACTAATTTCGTTTTACATTTCTCTCTTTACATATATTCTAATTTAATTTACTTTGGTCAAAAAGTAATATTTCCAATATGATAGAGTTTGAGTGAAAAACTAGATGAATAATAATAGAGTGATAGTAATGTATTACATTTATCTATAAATCTCTATTTTGTAATAGTACAAGTCAGCTGATTATGTTATGTTTGCAATGTATCGTAGAGTATAAGCGTTTAATTTGAGGTGATGTACTAATGATGAATAATCAATTTATGTGAAGTTGCAAATTCAGCTGATTTGGTCATGCGAGATCATGTAAACACTGTCTTCACCTCTACTTATCTTTTTTTGCACTTACTTGTGAAAATGATGATAATATGGTGGCAAAGACATTTTCAAAATTTAATTATATTTTCAAGAATATCTTTATTTCTTTACAAAGAGAAGCCTCGCTATTTTTTTTTTGTCATAGAGTGTGATGCAAAGACAAACATACACACACAAAACAAAAAGAACGATACTAGCAGTTAATACTATTGAATGTTTACTTGCATATATATATATATATTTACTGTTTGCATGAAAATATTGATATTCAGAAAGTTGAAAATTTCTTGGCTTGTACTGACGATATGCTAAATTACATTAGAGTTAAACTGTTTGTATTTAAATTTACGTTAGTGAATTAGAAAAAGTATATTTACACTGCAAACAAAATAATAAATTATTTTGCCATTACCTTGTATTCTTCTTGATGCATTGAAATTAGATTATTTGCCACGCAGATATGGATGAGTTTGAAATATTTCATTATATACTCTAAATGTTTAGAGAATTATGCCAGTCATACTGCCTAATATTGATATGCTTGCAAGTTGTGAAATACTTACAGTAATTATTTGATTTCATTTACAATTTTCTAATTTATACTCTCATACACATTTCTTTGTTAATTAAAACATTAATTTGATTTTAATTGCAAAATAACAAATATCATTTTGTCAACACTGCATATACTCTCAGCTTATTACAGTTTCAGCAAATATATCATATTTAACATTAACACAAAGAAACCAAACTAAATAAAGCTTATTTAGCAACACCTTAAATTTATTTTATACTTAAAACTCTACAAACAATCATCAGATCAACATGGCTACTCCTCGCAGTGCAAAGAAAGCTAACCGCAAGAGTGGATCTCGCTCTGCTCGTGCAGGTCTCATCTTCCCTGTGGGTCGTGTGGGATCGTTGTTACGCCGTGGACAGTATGCTCGTCGTATTGGTGCTTCTGGAGCTACCTACATGGCTGCTGTACTGGAATACCTCACTGCTGAGTTACTTGAACTCTCTGTCAAAGCTGCTGCTCAACACAGCAAGAAGCCTCGCCGTCTTAACCCTCGTATTGTTACCCTTGCCGTACGCCATGATGATGATCTTGGTTCACTTCTGCAACACGTAACGATGTCGCGTGGTGGAGTGTTGCCAAGCATGAACAAAGCTCTTGCCAAGAAGCAGAAAGGAAGCAAACAGGTGAAGGCTACTCCTAGTGCATAATCGCATTAAACGTCAAGTTACGTAAAGTTTTGATAAAATTTAGTTAATTAATTCTTTTTATTTTTAAAGATTTTAGAATTGTTTAACTAATTTCGTTTTACATTTCTCTCTTTACATATATTCTAATTTAATTTACTTTGGTCAAAAAGTAATATTTCCAATATGATAGAGTTTGAGTGAAAAACTAGATGAATAATAATAGAGTGATAGTAATGTATTACATTTATCTATAAATCTCTATTTTGACATTATTATAAATAATAGTACAAGTCAGCTGATTATGTTATGTTTGCAATGTATCGTAGAGTATAAGCGTTTAATTTGAGGTGATGTACTAATGATGAATAATCAATTTATGTGAAGTTGCAAATTGGTCATGCGAGATCATGTAAACACTGTCTTCACCTCTACTTATCTTTTTTTGCACTTACTTGTGAAAATGATGATAATATGGTGGCAAAGACATTTAATTGTTTAATTATATTTTCAAGAATATCTTTATTTCTTTACAAAGAGAAGCCTCGCTATTTTTTTTGTCATAGAGTGTGATGCAAAGACAAACATACACACAAAACAAAAAGAACGATACTAGCAGTTAATACTATTGAATGTTTACTTGCATATATATATATATATATTTACTGTTTGCATGAAAATATTGATATTCAGAAAGTTGAAAATTTCTTGGCTTGTACTGACGATATGCTAAATTACATTAGAGCTAAACTGTTTGTATTTAAATTTACATTAGTGAAATTCACTAAAAAGTATATTTACACTGCAAACAAAATAATAAATTATTTTGCCATTACCTTGTATTCTTCTTGATGCATTGAAATTAGATTATTTGCCACGCAGATATGGATGAGTGAAATATTTCATTATATACTCTAAATGTTTAGAGAATTATGCCAGTCATACTGCCTAATAATGATATGCTTGCAAGTTGTGAAATACTTACAGTAATTATTTGATTTCATTTACAATTTTCTAATTTATACTCTCATACACATTTCTTTGTTAATTAAAACATTAATTTGATTTTAATTGCAAAATAACAAATATCATTTTGTCAACACTGCATATACTCTCAGCTTATCACAGTTTCAGCAAATATATCATATTTAACATTAACACAAAGAAACCAAACTAAATAAAGCTTATTTAGCAACACCTTAAATTTATTTTATACTTAAAACTCTACAAACAATCATCAGATCAACATGGCTACTCCTCGCAGTGCAAAGAAAGCTAACCTGCAAGAGTGGATCTCGCTCTGCTCGTGCAGGTCTCATCTTCCCTGTGGGTCGTGTGGGATCGTTGTTACGCCGTGGACAGTATGCTCGTCGTATTGGTGCTTCTGGAGCTACCTACATGGCTGCTGTACTGGAATACCTCACTGCTGAGTTACTTGAACTCTCTGTCAAAGCTGCTGCTCAACACAGCAAGAAGCCTCGCCGTCTTAACCCTCGTATTGTTACCCTTGCCGTACGCCATGATGATGATCTTGGTTCACTTCTGCAACACGTAACGATGTCGCGTGGTGGAGTGTTGCCAAGCATGAACAAAGCTCTTGCCAAGAAGCAGAAAGGAAGCAAACAGGTGAAGGCTACTCCTAGTGCATAATCGCATTAAACGTCAAGTTACGTAAAGTTTTGATAAAATTTAGTTAATTAATTCTTTTTATTTTTAAAGATTTTAGAATTGTTTAACTAATTTCGTTTTACATTTCTCTCTTTACATATATTCTAATTTAATTTACTTTGATTAGATAGAGTATAAGCGTTTAATTTGAGGTGATGTACTAATGATGAATAATCAATTTATGTGAAGTTGCAAATTGGTCATGCGAGATCATGTAAACACTGTCTTCACCTCTACTTATCTTTTTTTGCACTTACTTGTGAAAATGATGATAATATGGTGGCAAAGACATTTAATTGTTTAATTATATTTTCAAGAATATCTTTATTTCTTTACAAAGAGAAGCCTCGCTATTTTTTTTGTCATAGAGTGTGATGCAAAGACAAACATACACACAAAAAAAAAAAAGAACGATACTAGCAGTTAATACTATTGAATGTTTACTTGCATATACATATATATTTACTGTTTGCATGAAAATATTGATATTCAGAAAGCTGAAAATTTCTTGGCTTGTACTGACGATATGCTAAATTACATTAGAGTTAAACAGTTTGTATTTAAATTTACGTTAGTGAATTAGAAAAAGTATATTTACACTGCAAACAAAATAATAAATTATTTTGCCATTACCTTGTAATACTTCTTGATGCATTGAAATTAGATTATTTGCCACGCAGATATGGATGAGTGAAATATTTCATTATATACTCTAAATGTTTAGAGAATTATGCCAGTCATACTGCCTAATATTGATATGCTTGCAAGTTGTGAAATACTTACAGTAATTATTTGATTTCATTTACAATTTTCTAATTTATACTCTCATACACATTTCTTTGTTAATTAAAACATTAATTTGATTTTAATTGCAAAATAACAAATATCATTTTGTCAACACTGCATATACTCTCAGCTTATTACAGTTTCAGCAAATATATCATATTTAACATTAACACTCCCAAACTAAATAAAGCTTATTTAGCAACACCTTAAATTTATTTTATACTTAAAACTCTACAAACAATCATCAGATCAACATGGCTACTCCTCGCAGTGCAAAGAAAGCTAACCGCAAGAGTGGATCTCGCTCTGCTCGTGCAGGTCTCATCTTCCCTGTGGGTCGTGTGGGATCGTTGTTACGCCGTGGACAGTATGCTCGTCGTATTGGTGCTTCTGGAGCTACCTACATGGCTGCTGTACTGGAATACCTCACTGCTGAGTTACTTGAACTCTCTGTCAAAGCTGCTGCTCAACACAGCAAGAAGCCTCGCCGTCTTAACCCTCGTATTGTTACCCTTGCCGTACGCCATGATGATGATCTTGGTTCACTTCTGCAACACGTAACGATGTCGCGTGGTGGAGTGTTGCCAAGCATGAACAAAGCTCTTGCCAAGAAGCAGAAAGGAAGCAAACAGGTGAAGGCTACTCCTAGTGCATAATCGCATTAAACGTCAAGTTTATACGTAAAGTTTTGATAAAATTTAGTTAATTAATTCTTTTTATTTTTAAAGATTTTAGAATTGTTTAACTAATTTCGTTTTACATTTCTCTCTTTACATATATTCTAATTTAATTTACTTTGGTCAAAAAGTAATATTTCCAATATGATAGAGTTTGAGTGAAAAATTAGATGAATAATAATAGAGTGATAGTAATGTATTACATTTATCTATAAATCTCTATTTTGTAATAGTACAAGTCAGCTGATTATGTTATGTTTGCAATGTATCGTAGAGTATAAGCGTTTAATTTGAGGTGATGTACTAATGATGAATAATCAATTTATGTGAAGTTGCAAATTGGTCATGCGAGATCATGTAAACACTGTCTTCACCTCTACTTATCTTTTTTTGCACTTACTTGTGAAAATGATGATAATATGGTGGCAAAGACATTTAATTGTTTAATTATATTTTCAAGAATATCTTTATTTCTTTACAAAGAGAAGCCTCGCTATTTTTTTTTGTCATAGAGTGTGATGCAAAGACAAACATACACACACAAAACAAAAAGAACGATACTAGCAGTTAATACTATTGAATGTTTACTTGCATATATATATATATATTTACTGTTTGCATGAAAATATTGATATTCAGAAAGTTGAAAATTTCTTGGCTTGTACTGACGATATGCCAAATTACATTAGAGCTAAACTGTTTGTATTTAAATTTACGTTAGTGAATTAGAAAAAGTATATTTACACTGCAAACAAAATAATAAATTATTTTGCCATTACCTTGTATTCTTCTTGATGCATTGAAATTAGATTATTTGCCACGCAGATATGGATGAGTGAAATATTTCATTATATACTCTAAATGTTTAGAGAATTATGCCAGTCATACTGCCTAATATTGATATGCTTGCAAGTTGTGAAATACTTACAGTAATTATTTGATTTCATTTACAATTAT